>CATNUY010000054.1:0-102959 GCA_951217065.1 Baccha elongata
TGGACCCTAAATATTGTTATTTTTGCTTAAAAGTGATGTCTTCTCGAGTTATAGCCCTTTTTCTAAAGTTCAAAAATCGAAAAACTTTCAAATCTGTTTTCTCTTTTTCAATGTGTTTTTTATAGTTGGGTAGCCTTCACAGAACCCGTAAAAATAGTTGCTTTTAGCTGAAAGTGATTTCCGTGAAAAATACAGCGTTTTTTCGTAATTCGCAAAATGGACCCTAAATATTGTTATTTTTGCTTAAAAGTGATGTCTTCTCGAGTTATAGCCCTTTTTCTAAAGTTCAAAAATCGAAAAACTTTCAAATCTGTTTTCTCTTTTTCAATGTGTTTTTTATAGTTGGGTAGCCTTCACAGAACCCGTAAAAATAGTTGCTTTTAGCTGAAAGTGATTTCCGTGAAAAATACAGCGTTTTTTCGTAATTCGCAAAATGGACCCTAAATATTGTTATTTTTGCTTAAAAGTGATGTCTTCTCGAGTTATAGCCCTTTTTCTAAAGTTCAAAAATCGAAATACTTTCAACTCTGTTTTCTCTTTTTCAATGTGTTTTTTAAAGTTGGGTAGCCTTCACAGAACCCGTAAAAATAGTTGCTTTTAGCTGAAAGTGATTTCCGTGAAAAATACAGCGTTTTTTCGTAATTCGCAAAATGGACCCTAAATATTGTTATTTTTGCTTAAAAGTGATGTCTTCTCGAGTTATAGCCCTTTTTCTAAAGTTCAAAAATCGAAAAACTTTCAAATCTGTTTTCTCTTTTTCAATGTGTTTTTTATAGTTGGGTAGCCTTCACAGAACCCGTAAAAATAGTTGCTTTTAGCTGAAAGTGATTTTCCGTGAAAAATACAGCGTTTTTCGTAATTCGCAAAATGGACCCTAAATATTGTTATTTTTGCTTAAAAGTGATGTCTTCTCGAGTTATAGCCCTTTTTCTAAAGTTCAACAATCGAAAAACTTTCAAATCTGTTTTCTCTTTTTCAATGTGTTTTTTATAGTTGGGTAGCCTTCACAGAACCCGTAAAAATAGTTGCTTTTAGCTGAAAGTGATTTCCGTGAAAAATACAGCGTTTTTCGTAATTCGCAAAATGGACCCTAAATATTGTTATTTTTGCTTAAAAGTGATGTCTTCTCGAGTTATAGCCCTTTTTCTAAAGTTCAAAAATCGAAAAACTTTCAAATCTGTTTTTCTCTTTTTCAATGTGTTTTTTATAGTTGGGTAGCCTTCACAGAACCCGTAAAATAGTTGCTTTTAGCTGAAAGTGATTTCCGTGAAAAATACAGCGTTTTTTCGTAATTCGCAAAATGGACCCTAAATATTGTTATTTTTGCTTAAAAGTGATGTCTTCTCGAGTTATAGCCCTTTTTCTAAAGTTCAAAAATCGAAATACTTTCAACTCTGTTTTCTCTTTTTCAATGTTTTTTTTTAAAGTTGGGTAGCCTTCACAGAACCCGTAAAAATAGTTGCTTTTAGCTGAAAGTGATTTCCGTGAAAAATACAGCGTTTTTTCGTAATTCGCAAAATGGACCCTAAATAATGTTATTTTTGCATAAAAGTGATGTCTTCTCGAGTTATAGCCCTTTTTCTAAAGTTCAAAAATCGAAAAACTTTCAAATCTGTTTTCTCTTTTTCAATGTGTTTTTTATAGTTGGGTAGCCTTCACAGAACCCGTAAAAATAGTTGCTTTTAGCTGAAAGTGATTTCCGTGAAAAATACAGCGTTTTTTTCGTAATTCGCAAAATGGACCCTAAATATTGTTATTTTTGCTTAAAAGTGATGTCTTCTCGAGTTATAGCCCTTTTTCTAAAGTTCAAAAATCGAAAAACTTTCAATCTGTTTTCTCTTTTTCAATGTGTTTTTTATAGTTTTTCTAAAGTTCAAAAATCGAAAAACTTTCAAATCTGTTTTCTCTTTTTCAATGTGTTTTTTATAGTTGGGTAGCCTTCACAGAACCCGTAAAAATAGTTGCTTTTAGCTGAAAGTGATTTCCGTGAAAAATACAGCGTTTTTTCGTAATTCGCAAAATGGACCCTAAATATTGTTATTTTTGCTTAAAAGTGATGTCTTCTCGAGTTATAGCCCTTTTTCTTAAGTTCAAAAATCGAAATACTTTCAACTCTGTTTTCTCTTTTTCAATGTTTTTTTTTAAAGTTGGGATGTCTTCTCGAGTTATAGCCCTTTTTCTAAAGTTCAAAAATCGAAAAACTTTCAAATCTGTTTTCTCTTTTTCAATGTGTTTTTTATAGTTGGGTAGCCTTCACAGAACCCGTAAAAATAGTTGCTTTTAGCTGAAAGTGATTTCCGTGAAAAATACAGCGTTTTTTCGTAATTCGCAAAATGGACCCTAAATATTGTTATTTTTGCTTAAAAGTGATGTCTTCTCGAGTTATAGCCCTTTTTCTAAAGTTCAAAAATCGAAATACTTTCAACTCTGTTTTCTCTTTTTCAATATGTTTTTTAAAGTTGGGTAGCCTTCACAGAACCCGTAAAAATAGTTGCTTTTAGCTGAAAGTGATTTCCGTGAAAAATACAGCGTTTTTTCGTAATTCGCAAAATGGACCCTAAATATTGTTATTTTTGCTTAAAAGTGATGTCTTCTCGAGTTATAGCCCTTTTTCTAAAGTTCAAAAATCGAAAAACTTTCAAATCTGTTTTCTCTTTTTCAATGTGTTTTTTATAGTTGGGTAGCCTTCACAGAACCCGTAAAAATAGTTGCTTTTAGCTGAAAGTGATTTCCGTGAAAAATACAGCGTTTTTTTCGTAATTCGCAAAATGGACCCTAAATATTGTTATTTTTGCTTAAAAGTGATGTCTTCTCGAGTTATAGCCCTTTTTCTAAAGTTCAAAAATCGAAAAACTTTCAAATCTGTTTTCTCTTTTTCAATGTGTTTTTTATAGTTGGGTAGCCTTCACAGAACCCGTAAAAATAGTTGCTTTTAGCTGAAAGTGATTTCCGTGAAAAATACAGCGTTTTTTCGTAATTCGCAAAATGGACCCTAAATATTGTTATTTTTGCTTAAAAGTGATGTCTTCTCGAGTTATAGCCCTTTTTCTAAAGTTCAAAAATCGAAAAACTTTCAAATCTGTTTTCTCTTTTTCAATGTGTTTTTTATAGTTGGGTAGCCTTCACAGAACCCGTAAAAATAGTTGCTTTTAGCTGAAAGTGATTTCCGTGAAAAATACAGCGTTTTTTCGTAATTCGCAAAATGGACCCTAAATATTGTTATTTTTGCTTAAAAGTGATGTCTTCTCGAGTTATAGCCCTTTTTCTAAAGTTCAAAAATCGAAAAACTTTCAAATCTGTTTTCTCTTTTTCAATGTGTTTTTTATAGTTGGGTAGCCTTCACAGAACCCGTAAAAATAGTTGTTTTTAGCTGAAAGTGATTTCCGTGAAAAATACAGCGTTTTTTCGTAATTCGCAAAATGGACCCTAAATATTGTTATTTTTGCTTAAAAGTGATGTCTTCTCGAGTTATAGCCCTTTTTCTAAAGTTCAAAAATCGAAATACTTTCAACTCTGTTTTCTCTTTTTCAATATGTTTTTTAAAGTTGGGTAGCCTTCACAGAACCCGTAAAAATAGTTGCTTTTAGCTGAAAGTGATTTCCGTGAAAAATACAGCGTTTTTTCGTAATTCGCAAAATGGACCCTAAATATTGTTATTTTTGCTTAAAAGTGATGTCTTCTCGAGTTATAGCCCTTTTTCTAAAGTTCAAAAATCGAAAAACTTTCAAATCTGTTTTCTCTTTTTCAATGTGTTTTTTATAGTTGGGTAGCCTTCACAGAACCCGTAAAAATAGTTGCTTTTAGCTGAAAGTGATTTCCGTGAAAAATACAGCGTTTTTTCGTAATTCGCAAAATGGACCCTAAATATTGTTATTTTTGCTTAAAAGTGATGTCTTCTCGAGTTATAGCCCTTTTTCTAAAGTTCAAAAATCGAAAAACTTTCAAATCTGTTTTCTCTTTTTCAATGTGTTTTTTATAGTTGGGTAGCCTTCACAGAACCCGTAAAAATAGTTGCTTTTAGCTGAAAGTGATTTCCGTGAAAAATACAGCGTTTTTCGTAATTCGCAAAATGGACCCTAAATATTGTTATTTTTGCTTAAAAGTGATGTCTTCTCGAGTTATAGCCCTTTTTCTAAAGTTCAAAAATCGAAAAACTTTCAAATCTGTTTTCTCTTTTTCAATGTGTTTTTTATAGTTGGGTAGCCTTCACAGAACCCGTAAAAATAGTTGCTTTTAGCTGAAAGTGATTTCCGTGAAAAATACAGCGTTTTTTCGTAATTCGCAAAATGGACCCTAAATATTGTTATTTTTGCTTAAAAGTGATGTCTTCTCGAGTTATAGCCCTTTTTCTAAAGTTCAAAAATCGAAAAACTTTCAAATCTGTTTTCTCTTTTTCAATGTGTTTTTTATAGTTGGGTAGCCTTCACAGAACCCGTAAAAATAGTTGTTTTTAGCTGAAAGTGATTTCCGTGAAAAATACAGCGTTTTTTCGTAATTCGCAAAATGGACCCTAAATATTGTTATTTTTGCTTAAAAGTGATGTCTTCTCGAGTTATAGCCCTTTTTCTAAAGTTCAAAAATCGAAATACTTTCAACTCTGTTTTCTCTTTTTCAATGTTTTTTTTTTAAAGTTGGGTAGCCTTCACAGAACCCGTAAAAATAGTTGCTTTTAGCTGAAAGTGATTTCCGTGAAAAATACAGCGTTTTTTCGTAATTCGCAAAATGGACCCTAAATATTGTTATTTTTGCTTAAAAGTGATGTCTTCTCGAGTTATAGCCCTTTTTCTAAAGTTCAAAAATCGAAAAACTTTCAAATCTGTTTTCTCTTTTTCAATGTGTTTTTTATAGTTGGGTAGCCTTCACAGAACCCGTAAAAATAGTTGCTTTTAGCTGAAAGTGATTTCCGTGAAAAATACAGCGTTTTTTCGTAATTCGCAAAATGGACCCTAAATATTGTTATTTTTGCTTAAAAGTGATGTCTTCTCGAGTTATAGCCCTTTTTCTAAAGTTCAAAAATCGAAAAACTTTCAAATCTGTTTTCCCTTTTTCAATGTGTTTTTTATAGTTGGGTAGCCTTCACAGAACCCGTAAAAATAGTTGCTTTTAGCTGAAAGTGATTTCCGTGAAAAATACAGCGTTTTTTCGTAATTCGCAAAATGGACCCTAAATATTGTTATTTTTGCTTAAAAGTGATGTCTTCTCGAGTTATAGCCCTTTTTCTAAAGTTCAAAAATCGAAAAACTTTCAAATCTGTTTTCTCTTTTTCAATGTGTTTTTTATAGTTGGGTAGCTTTCACAGAACCCGTAAAAATAGTTGCTTTTAGCTGAAAGTGATTTCCGTGAAAAATACAGCGTTTTTTCGTAATTCGCAAAATGGACCCTAAATATTGTTATTTTTGCTTAAAAGTGATGTCTTCTCGAGTTATAGCCCTTTTTCTAAAGTTCAAAAATCGAAAAACTTTCAAATCTGTTTTCTCTTTTTCAATGTGTTTTTTATAGTTGGGTAGCCTTCACAGAACCCGTAAAAATAGTTGCTTTTAGCTGAAAGTGATTTCCGTGAAAAATACAGCGTTTTTTCGTAATTCGCAAAATGGACCCTAAATATTGTTATTTTTGCTTAAAAGTGATGTCTTCTCGAGTTATAGCCCTTTTTCTAAAGTTCAAAAATCGAAATACTTTCAACTCTGTTTTCTCTTTTTCAATGTTTTTTTTTAAAGTTGGGTAGCCTTCACAGAACCCGTAAAAATAGTTGCTTTTAGCTGAAAGTGATTTCCGTGAAAAATACAGCGTTTTTTCGTAATTCGCAAAATGGACCCTAAATATTGTTATTTTTGCTTAAAAGTGATGTCTTCTCGAGTTATAGCCCTTTTTCTAAAGTTCAAAAATCGAAAAACTTTCAAATCTGTTTTCTCTTTTTCAATGTGTTTTTTATAGTTGGGTAGCCTTCACAGAACCCGTAAAAATAGTTGCTTTTAGCTAAAAGTGATTTCCGTGAAAAATACAGCGTTTTTTCGTAATTCGCAAAATGGACCCTAAATATTGTTATTTTTGCTTAAAAGTGATGTCTTCTTGAGTTATAGCCCTTTTTCTAAAGTTCAAAAATCGAAAAACTTTCAAATCTGTTTTCTCTTTTTCAATGTGTTTTTTATAGTTGGGTAGCCTTCACAGAACCCGTAAAAATAGTTGCTTTTAGCTGAAAGTGATTTCCGTGAAAAATACAGCGTTTTTTCGTAATTCGCAAAATGGACCCTAAATATTGTTATATTTGCTTAAAAGTGATGTCTTCTCGAGTTATAGCCCTTTTTCTAAAGTTCAAAAATCGAAAAACTTTCAAATCTGTTTTCTCTTTTTCAATGTGTTTTTTATAGTTGGGTAGCCTTCACAGAACCCGTAAAAATAGTTGCTTTTAGCTGAAAGTGATTTCCGTGAAAAATACAGCGTTTTTCGTAATTCGCAAAATGGACCCTAAATATTGTTATTTTTGCTTAAAAGTGATGTCTTCTCGAGTTATAGCCCTTTTTCTAAAGTTCAAAAATCGAAAAACTTTCAAATCTGTTTTCTCTTTTTCAATGTGTTTTTTATAGTTGGGTAGCCTTCACAGAACCCGTAAAAATAGTTGCTTTTGGCTGAAAGTGATTTCCGTGAAAAATACAGCGTTTTTTCGTAATTCGCAAAATGGACCCTAAATATTGTTATTTTTGCTTAAAAGTGATGTCTTCTCGAGTTATAGCCCTTTTTCTAAAGTTCAAAAATCGAAAAACTTTCAAATCTGTTTTCTCTTTTTCAATGTGTTTTTTATAGTTGGGTAGCCTTCACAGAACCCGTAAAAATAGTTGCTTTTAGCTGAAAGTGATTTCCGTGAAAAATACAGCGTTTTTTCGTAATTCGCAAAATGGACCCTAAATATTGTTATTTTTGCTTAAAAGTGATGTCTTCTCGAGTTATAGCCCTTTTTCTAAAGTTCAAAAATCGAAAAACTTTCAAATCTGTTTTCTCTTTTTCAATGTGTTTTTTATAGTTGGGTAGCCTTCACAGAACCCGTAAAAATAGTTGCTTTTAGCTGAAAGTGATTTCCGTGAAAAATACAGCGTTTTTTCGTAATTCGCAAAATGGACCCTAAATATTGTTATATTTGCTTAAAAGTGATGTCTTCTCGAGTTATAGCCCTTTTTCTAAAGTTCAAAAATCGAAAAACTTTCAAATCTGTTTTCTCTTTTTCAATGTGTTTTTTATAGTTGGGTAGCCTTCACAGAACCCGTAAAAATAGTTGCTTTTAGCTGAAAGTGATTTCCGTGAAAAATACAGCGTTTTTTCGTAATTCGCAAAATGGACCCTAAATATTGTTATTTTTGCTTAAAAGTGATGTCTTCTCGAGTTATAGCCCTTTTTCTAAAGTTCAAAAATCGAAATACTTTCAAATCTGTTTTCTCTTTTTCAATGTGTTTTTTATAGTTGGGTAGCCTTCACAGAACCCGTAAAAGTAGTTGCTTTTAGCTGAAAGTGATTTCCGTGAAAAATACAGCGTTTTTTCGTAATTCGCAAAATGGACCCTAAATATTGTTATTTTTGCTTAAAAGTGATGTCTTCTCGAGTTATAGCCCTTTTTCTAAAGTTCAAAAATCGAAAAACTTTCAAATCTGTTTTCTCTTTTTCAATGTGTTTTTTATAGTTGGGTAGCCTTCACAGAACCCGTAAAAATAGTTGCTTTTAGCTGAAAGTGATTTCCGTGAAAAATACAGCGTTTTTTCGTAATTCGCAAAATGGACCCTAAATATTGTTATTTTTGCTTAAAAGTGATGTCTTCTCGAGTTATAGCCCTTTTTCTTAAGTTCAAAAATCGAAATACTTTCAACTCTGTTTTCTCTTTTTCAATGTTTTTTTTTAAAGTTGGGATGTCTTCTCGAGTTATAGCCCTTTTTCTAAAGTTCAAAAATCGAAAAACTTTCAAATCTGTTTTCTCTTTTTCAATGTGTTTTTTATAGTTGGGTAGCCTTCACAGAACCCGTAAAAATAGTTGCTTTTAGCTGAAAGTGATTTCCGTGAAAAATACAGCGTTTTTTCGTAATTCGCAAAATGGACCCTAAATATTGTTATTTTTGCTTAAAAGTGATGTCTTCTCGAGTTATAGCCCTTTTTCTAAAGTTCAAAAATCGAAATACTTTCAACTCTGTTTTCTCTTTTTCAATATGTTTTTTAAAGTTGGGTAGCCTTCACAGAACCCGTAAAAATAGTTGCTTTTAGCTGAAAGTGATTTCCGTGAAAAATACAGCGTTTTTTCGTAATTCGCAAAATGGACCCTAAATATTGTTATTTTTGCTTAAAAGTGATGTCTTCTCGAGTTATAGCCCTTTTTCTAAAGTTCAAAAATCGAAAAACTTTCAAATCTGTTTTCTCTTTTTCAATGTGTTTTTTATAGTTGGGTAGCCTTCACAGAACCCGTAAAAATAGTTGCTTTTAGCTGAAAGTGATTTCCGTGAAAAATACAGCGTTTTTTCGTAATTCGCAAAATGGACCCTAAATATTGTTATTTTTGCTTAAAAGTGATGTCTTCTCGAGTTATAGCCCTTTTTCTAAAGTTCAAAAATCGAAAAACTTTCAAATCTGTTTTCTCTTTTTCAATGTGTTTTTTATAGTTGGGTAGCCTTCACAGAACCCGTAAAAATAGTTGCTTTTAGCTGAAAGTGATTTCCTTGAAAAATACAGCGTTTTTTCGTAATTCGCAAAATGGACCCTAAATATTGTTATTTTTGCTTAAAAGTGATGTCTTCTTGAGTTATAGCCCTTTTTCTAAAGTTCAAAAATCGAAAAACTTTCAAATCTGTTTTCTCTTTTTCAATGTGTTTTTTATAGTTGGGTAGCCTTCACAGAACCCGTAAAAATAGTTGCTTTTAGCTGAAAGTGATTTCCGTGAAAAATACAGCGTTTTTTCGTTATTCGCAAAATGGACCCTAAATATTGTTATTTTTGCTTAAAAGTGATGTCTTCTCGAGTTATAGCCCTTTTTCTAAAGTTCAAAAATCGAAAAACTTTCAAATCTGTTTTCTCTTTTTCAATGTGTTTTTTATAGTTGGGTAGCCTTCACAGAACCCGTAAAAATAGTTGCTTTTAGCTGAAAGTGATTTCCGTGAAAAATACAGCGTTTTTTCGTAATTCGCAAAATGGACCCTAAATATTGTTATTTTTGCTTAAAAGTGATGTCTTCTCGAGTTATAGCCCTTTTTCTAAAGTTCAAAAATCGAAAAACTTTCAAATCTGTTTTCTCTTTTTCAATGTGTTTTTTATAGTTGGGTAGCCTTCACAGAACCCGTAAAAATAGTTGTTTTTAGCTGAAAGTGATTTCCGTGAAAAATACAGCGTTTTTTCGTAATTCGCAAAATGGACCCTAAATATTGTTATTTTTGCTTAAAAGTGATGTCTTCTCGAGTTATAGCCCTTTTTCTAAAGTTCAAAAATCGAAATACTTTCAACTCTGTTTTCTCTTTTTCAATGTTTTTTTTTTAAAGTTGGGTAGCCTTCACAGAACCCGTAAAAATAGTTGCTTTTAGCTGAAAGTGATTTCCGTGAAAAATACAGCGTTTTTTCGTAATTCGCAAAATGGACCCTAAATATTGTTATTTTTGCTTAAAAGTGATGTCTTCTCGAGTTATAGCCCTTTTTCTAAAGTTCAAAAATCGAAAAACTTTCAAATCTGTTTTCCCTTTTTCAATGTGTTTTTTATAGTTGGGTAGCCTTCACAGAACCCGTAAAAATAGTTGCTTTTAGCTGAAAGTGATTTCCGTGAAAAATACAGCGTTTTTTCGTAATTCGCAAAATGGACCCTAAATATTGTTATTTTTGCTTAAAAGTGATGTCTTCTCGAGTTATAGCCCTTTTTCTAAAGTTCAAAAATCGAAAAACTTTCAAATCTGTTTTCTCTTTTTCAATGTGTTTTTTATAGTTGGGTAGCTTTCACAGAACCCGTAAAAATAGTTGCTTTTAGCTGAAAGTGATTTCCGTGAAAAATACAGCGTTTTTTCGTAATTCGCAAAATGGACCCTAAATATTGTTATTTTTGCTTAAAAGTGATGTCTTCTCGAGTTATAGCCCTTTTTCTAAAGTTCAAAAATCGAAAAACTTTCAAATCTGTTTTCTCTTTTTCAATGTGTTTTTTATAGTTGGGTAGCCTTCACAGAACCCGTAAAAATAGTTGCTTTTAGCTGAAAGTGATTTCCGTGAAAAATACAGCGTTTTTTCGTAATTCGCAAAATGGACCCTAAATATTGTTATTTTTGCTTAAAAGTGATGTCTTCTCGAGTTATAGCCCTTTTTCTAAAGTTCAAAAATCGAAATACTTTCAACTCTGTTTTCTCTTTTTCAATGTTTTTTTTTAAAGTTGGGTAGCCTTCACAGAACCCGTAAAAATAGTTGCTTTTAGCTGAAAGTGATTTCCGTGAAAAATACAGCGTTTTTTCGTAATTCGCAAAATGGACCCTAAATATTGTTATTTTTGCTTAAAAGTGATGTCTTCTCGAGTTATAGCCCTTTTTCTAAAGTTCAAAAATCGAAAAACTTTCAAATCTGTTTCCTCTTTTTCAATGTGTTTTTTATAGTTGGGTAGCCTTCACAGAACCCGTAAAAATAGTTGCTTTTAGCTAAAAGTGATTTCCGTGAAAAATACAGCGTTTTTTCGTAATTCGCAAAATGGACCCTAAATATTGTTATTTTTGCTTAAAAGTGATGTCTTCTTGAGTTATAGCCCTTTTTCTAAAGTTCAAAAATCGAAAAACTTTCAAATCTGTTTTCTCTTTTTCAATGTGTTTTTTATAGTTGGGTAGCCTTCACAGAACCCGTAAAAATAGTTGCTTTTAGCTGAAAGTGATTTCCGTGAAAAATACAGCGTTTTTTCGTAATTCGCAAAATGGACCCTAAATATTGTTATATTTGCTTAAAAGTGATGTCTTCTCGAGTTATAGCCCTTTTTCTAAAGTTCAAAAATCGAAAAACTTTCAAATCTGTTTTCTCTTTTTCAATGTGTTTTTTATAGTTGGGTAGCCTTCACAGAACCCGTAAAAATAGTTGCTTTTAGCTGAAAGTGATTTCCGTGAAAAATACAGCGTTTTTCGTAATTCGCAAAATGGACCCTAAATATTGTTATTTTTGCTTAAAAGTGATGTCTTCTCGAGTTATAGCCCTTTTTCTAAAGTTCAAAAATCGAAAAACTTTCAAATCTGTTTTCTCTTTTTCAATGTGTTTTTTATAGTTGGGTAGCCTTCACAGAACCCGTAAAAATAGTTGCTTTTGGCTGAAAGTGATTTCCGTGAAAAATACAGCGTTTTTTCGTAATTCGCAAAATGGACCCTAAATATTGTTATTTTTGCTTAAAAGTGATGTCTTCTCGAGTTATAGCCCTTTTTCTAAAGTTCAAAAATCGAAAAACTTTCAAATCTGTTTTCTCTTTTTCAATGTGTTTTTTATAGTTGGGTAGCCTTCACAGAACCCGTAAAAATAGTTGCTTTTAGCTGAAAGTGATTTCCGTGAAAAATACAGCGTTTTTTCGTAATTCGCAAAATGGACCCTAAATATTGTTATTTTTGCTTAAAAGTGATGTCTTCTCGAGTTATAGCCCTTTTTCTAAAGTTCAAAAATCGAAAAACTTTCAAATCTGTTTTCTCTTTTTCAATGTGTTTTTTATAGTTGGGTAGCCTTCACAGAACCCGTAAAAATAGTTGCTTTTAGCTGAAAGTGATTTCCGTGAAAAATACAGCGTTTTTTCGTAATTCGCAAAATGGACCCTAAATATTGTTATATTTGCTTAAAAGTGATGTCTTCTCGAGTTATAGCCCTTTTTCTAAAGTTCAAAAATCGAAAAACTTTCAAATCTGTTTTCTCTTTTTCAATGTGTTTTTTATAGTTGGGTAGCCTTCACAGAACCCGTAAAAATAGTTGCTTTTAGCTGAAAGTGATTTCCGTGAAAAATACAGCGTTTTTTCGTAATTCGCAAAATGGACCCTAAATATTGTTATTTTTGCTTAAAAGTGATGTCTTCTCGAGTTATAGCCCTTTTTCTAAAGTTCAAAAATCGAAATACTTTCAAATCTGTTTTCTCTTTTTCAATGTGTTTTTTATAGTTGGGTAGCCTTCACAGAACCCGTAAAAGTAGTTGCTTTTAGCTGAAAGTGATTTCCGTGAAAAATACAGCGTTTTTTCGTAATTCGCAAAATGGACCCTAAATATTGTTATTTTTGCTTAAAAGTGATGTCTTCTCGAGTTATAGCCCTTTTTCTAAAGTTCAAAAATCGAAAAACTTTCAAATCTGTTTTCTCTTTTTCAATGTGTTTTTTATAGTTGGGTAGCCTTCACAGAACCCGTAAAAATAGTTGCTTTTAGCTGAAAGTGATTTCCGTGAAAAATACAGCGTTTTTTCGTAATTCGCAAAATGGACCCTAAATATTGTTATTTTTGCTTAAAAGTGATGTCTTCTCGAGTTATAGCCCTTTTTCTAAAGTTCAAAAATCGAAAAACTTTCAAATCTGTTTTCTCTTTTTCAATGTGTTTTTTATAGTTGGGTAGCCTTCACAGAACCCGTAAAAATAGTTGCTTTTAGCTGAAAGTGATTTCCGTGAAAAATACAGCGTTTTTTCGTAATTCGCAAAATGGACCCTAAATATTGTTATTTTTGCTTAAAAGTGATGTCTTCTCGAGTTATAGCCCTTTTTCTAAAGTTCAAAAATCGAAATACTTTCAAATCTGTTTTCTCTTTTTCAATGTGTTTTTTTATAGTTGGGTAGCCTTCACAGAACCCGTAAAAATAGTTGCTTTTAGCTGAAAGTGATTTCCGTGAAAAATACAGCGTTTTTTCGTAATTCTCAAAATGGACCCTAAATATTGTTATTTTTGCTTAAAAGTGATGTCTTCTCGAGTTATAGCCCTTTTTCTAAAGTTCAAAAATCGAAAAACTTTCAAATCTGTTTTCTCTTTTTCAATGTGTTTTTTATAGTTGGGTAGCCTTTACAGAACCCGTAAAAATAGTTGCTTTTAGCTGAAAGTGATTCCCGTGAAAAATACAGCGTTTTTTCGTAATTCGCAAAATGGACCCTAAATATTGTTATTTTTGCTTAAAAGTGATGTCTTCTCGAGTTATAGCCCTTTTTCTAAAGTTCAAAAATCGAAAAACTTTCAAATCTGTTTTCTCTTTTTCAATGTGTTTTTTATAGTTGGGTAGCCTTCACAGAACCCGTAAAAAATAGTTGCTTTTAGCTGAAAGTGATTTCCGTGAAAAATACAGCGTTTTTTCGTAATTCGCAAAATGGACCCTAAATATTGTTATTTTTGCTTAAAAGTGATGTCTTCTCGAGTTATAGCCCCTTTTTCTAAAGTTCAAAAATCGAAAAACTTTCAAATCTGTTTTCTCTTTTTCAATGTGTTTTTTATAGTTGGGTAGCCTTCACAGAACCCGTAAAAATAGTTGCTTTTAAGCTGAAAGTGATTTCCGTGAAAAATACAGCGTTTTTTCGTAATTCGCAAAATGGACCCTAAATATTGTTATTTTTGCTTAAAAGTGATGTCTTCTCGAGTTATAGCCCTTTTTCTAAAGTTCAAAAATCGAAAAACTTTCAAATCTGTTTTCTCTTTTTCAATGTGTTTTTTATAGTTGGGTAGCCCTTCACAGAACCCGTAAAAATAGTTGATTTTAGCTGAAAGTGATTTCCGTGAAAAATACAGCGTTTTTTCGTAATTCGCAAAATGGACCCTAAATATTGTTATTTTTGCTTAAAAGTGATGTCTTCTCGAGTTATAGCCCTTTTTCTAAAGTTCAAAAATCGAAATACTTTCAACTCTGTTTTCTCTTTTTCAATGTGTTTTTTAAAGTTGGGTAGCCTTCACAGAACCCGTAAAAATAGTTGCTTTTAGCTGAAAGTGATTTCCGTGAAAAATACAGCGTTTTTTCGTAATTCGCAAAATGGACCCTAAATATTGTTATTTTTGCTTAAAAGTGATGTCTTCTCGAGTTATAGCCCTTTTTCTAAAAGTTCAAAAATCGAAATACTTTTAAATCTGTTTTCTCTTTTTCAATGTGTTTTTTATAGTTGGGTAGCCTTCACAGAACCCGTAAAAATAGTTGCTTTTAGCTGAAAGTGATTTCCGTGAAAAATACAGCGTTTTTCGTAATTCGCAAAATGGACCCTAAATATTGTTATTTTTGCTTAAAAGTGATGTCTTCTCGAGTTATAGCCCTTTTTCTAAAGTTCAAAAATCGAAAAACTTTCAAATCTGTTTTCTCTTTTTCAATGTGTTTTTTATAGTTGGGTAGCCTTCACAGAACCCGTAAAAATAGTTGCTTTTAGCTAAAAGTGATTTCCGTGAAAAATACAGCGTTTTTTCGTAATTCACAAAATGGACCCTAATTATTGTTATTTTTGCTTAAAAGTGATGTCTTCTCGAGTTATAGCCCTTTTTTCTAAAGTTCAAAAATCGAAATACTTTCAAATCTGTTTTCTCTTTTTCAATGTGTTTTTTATAGTTGGGTAGCCTTCACAGAACCCGTAAAAATAGTTGCTTTTAGCTGAAAGTGATTTCCGTTGAAAAATACAGCGTTATTTCGTAATTCCCAAAATGGACCCTAAATATTGTTATTTTTGCTTAAAAGTGATGTCTTCTCGAGTTATAGCCCTTTTTCTAAAGTTCAAAAATCGAAAAAACTTTCAAATCTGTTTTCTCTTTTTCAATGTGTTTTTTATAGTTTGGGTAGCCTTCACAGAACCCGTAAAAATAGTTGCTTTTAGCTGAAAGTGATTTCCGTGAAAAATACAGCGTTTTTTCGTAATTCGCAAAATGGACCCTAAATATTGTTATTTTTTGCTTAAAAGTGATGTCTTCTCGAGTTATAGCCCTTTTTCTAAAGTTCAAAAATCGAAAAACTTTCAAATCTGTTTTCTCTTTTTCAATGTGTTTTTTATAGTTGGGTAGCCTTCACAGAACCCGTAAAAATTGTTGCTTTTAGCTGAAAGTGATTTCCGTGAAAAATACAGCGTTTTTTTCGTAATTCGCAAAATGGACCCTAAATATTGTTATTTTTGCTTAAAAGTGATGTCTTCTCGAGTTATAGCCCTTTTTCTAAAGTTCAAAATCGAAATACTTTCAAATCTGTTTTCTCTTTTTCAATGTGTTTTTTATAGTTGGGTAGCCTTCACAGAACCCGTAAAAATAGTTGCTTTTAGCTGAAAGTGATTTCCGTGAAAAATACAGCGTTTTTTCGTAATTCGCAAAATGGACCCTAAATATTGTTATTTTTGCTTAAAAGTGATGTCTTCTCGAGTTATAGCCCTTTTTCTAAAGTTCAAAAATCGAAAAACTTTCAAATCTGTTTTCTCTTTTTCAATGTGTTTTTTATAGTTGGGTAGCCTTCACAGAACCCGTAAAAATAGTTGCTTTTAGCTGAAAGTGATTTCCGTGAAAAATACAGCGTTTTTTCGTAATTCGCAAAATGGACCCTAAATATTGTTATTTTTGCTTAAAAGTGATGTCTTCTCGAGTTATAGCCCTTTTTCTAAAGTTCAAAAATCGAAAAAACTTTCAAATCTGTTTTCTCTTTTTCAATGTGTTTTTTATAGTTGGGTAGCCTTCACAGAACCCGTAAAAAATAGTTGCTTTTTAGCTGAAAGTGATTTCCGTGAAAAATACAGCGTTTTTTCGTAATTCGCAAAATGGACCCTAAATATTGTTATTTTTGCTTAAAAGTGATGTCTTCTCGAGTTATAGCCCTTTTTCTAAAGTTCAAAAATCGAAAAACTTTCAAATCTGTTTTCTCTTTTTCAATGCGTTTTTTATAGTTGGGTAGCCTTCACAGAACCCGTAAAAATAGTTGCTTTTAGCTGAAAGTGATTTCCGTGAAAAATACAGCGTTTTTTTCGTAATTCGCAAAATGGGACCCTAAATATTGTTATTTTTGCTTAAAAGTGATGTCTTCTCGAGTTATAGCCCTTTTTCTAAAGTTCAAAAATCGAAAAATAGTTGCTTTTAGCTGAAAGTAATTTCCGTGAAAAATACAGCGTTTTTTCGTAATTCGCAAAATGGACCCTAAATATTGTTATTTTTGCTTAAAAGTGATGTCTTCTCGAGTTATAGCCCTTTTTCTAAAGTTCAAAAATCGAAAAAACTTTCAAATCTGTTTTCCTCTTTTTCAATGTGTTTTTTATAGTTGGGTAGCCTTCACAGAACCCGTAAAAATAGTTGTTTTTAGCTGAAAGTGATTTCCGTGAAAAATACAGCGTTTTTTCGTAATTCGCAAAATGGACCCTAAATATTGTTATTTTTTGCTTAAAAGTGATGTCTTCTCGAGTTATAGCCCTTTTTCTAAAGTTCAAAAATCGAAAAACTTTCAAATCTGTTTTCTCTTTTTTCAATGTGTTTTTTATAGTTGGGTAGCCTTCACAGAACCCGTAAAATAGTTGCTTTTAGCTGAAAGTGATTTCCGTGAAAAATACAGCGTTTTTCGTAATTCGCAAAATGGACCCTAAATATTGTTATTTTTGCTTAAAAGTGATGTCTTCTCGAGTTATAGCCCTTTTTCTAAAGTTCAAAAATCGAAAAAACTTTCAAATCTGTTTTCTCTTTTTCATGTGTTTTTTATAGTTGGGTAGCCTTCACAGAACCCGTAAAAAATAGTTGCTTTTAGCTGAAAGTGATTTCCGTGAAAAATACAGCGTTTTTTTCGTAATTCGCAAAATGGACCCTAAATATTGTTATTTTGCTTAAAAGTGATATCTTCTCGAGTTATAGCCCCTTTTTCTAAAGTTCAAAAATCGAAAAACTTTCAAATCTGTTTTCTCTTTATCAATGTGTTTTTTATAGTTGGGTAGCCTTCACAGAACCCGTAAAAATAGTTGCTTTTAGCTGAAAGTGATTTCCGTGAAAAATACAGCGTTTTTTTCGTAATTCGCAAAATGGACCCTAAATGTTGTTATTTTTGCTTAAAAGTGATGTCTTCTCGAGTTATAGCCCTTTTTCTAAAGTTCAAAAATCGAAAAACTTTCAAATCTGTTTTCTCTTTATCAATGTGTTTTTATAGTTGGGTAGCCTTCACAGAACCCGTCAAAATAGTTGCTTTTAGCTGAAAGTGATTTCCGTGAAAAATACAGCGTTTTTTCGTAATTCGCAAAAATGGACCCTAAATATTGTTATTTTTGCTTAAAAGTGATGTCTTCTCGAGTTATAGCCCTTTTTCTAAAGTTCAAAAATCGAAAAACTTTCAAATCTGTTTTCTCTTTTTCAATGTGTTTTTTATAGTTGGGTAGCCCTTCACAGAACCCGTAAAAAATAGTTGCTTTTAGCTGAAAGTGATTTCCGTGAAAAATACAGCGTTTTTTCGTAATTCGCAAAATGGACCCTAAATATTGTTATTTTTGCTTAAAAGTGATGTCTTCTCGAGTTATAGCCCTTTTTCTAAAGTTCAAAAATCGAAAAACTTTCAAATCTGTTTTCTCTTTTTTCAATGTGTTTTTTTATAGTTGGGTAGCTTTCACAGAACCCGTAAAAATAGTTGCTTTTAGCTGAAAGTGATTTCCGTGAAAAATACAGCGTTTTTTCGTAATTCGCAAAATGGACCCTAAATATTGTTATTTTTGCTTAAAAGTGATGTCTTCTCGAGTTATAGCCCTTTTTCTAAAGTTCAAAAATCGAAAAACTTTCAAATCTGTTTTCTCTTTATCAATGTGTTTTTTATAGTTGGGTAGCCTTCACAGAACCCGTCAAAATAGTTGCTTTTAGCTGAAAGTGATTTCCGTGAAAAATACAGCGTTTTTTCGTAATTCGCAAAATGGACCCTAAATATTGTTATTTTTGCTTAAAAGTGATGTCTTCTCGAGTTATAGCCCTTTTCTAAAGTTCAAAAAATCGAAAAACTTTCAAATCTGTTTTCTCTTTTTCAATGTGTTTTTTATAGTTGGGTAGCCTTCACAGAACCCGTAAAAATAGTTGCTTTTGGCTGAAAGTGATTTCCGTGAAAAATACAGCGTTTTTTCGTAATTCGCAAAATGGACCCTAATATTGTTATTTTTGCTTAAAAGTGATGTCTTCTCGAGTTATAGCCCCTTTTTCTAAAGTTCAAAAATCGAAAAACTTTCAAATTCTGTTTTCTCTTTTTCAATGTGTTTTTATAGTTGGGTAGCCTTCACAGAACCCGTAAAAATAGTTGCTTTTAGCTGAAAGTGATTTCCGTGAAAAATACAGCGTTTTTTCGTAATTCGCAAAATGGACCCTAAATATTGTTATTTTTGCTTAAAAGTGATGTCTTCTCGAGTTATAGCCCTTTTCTAAAGTTCAAAAATCGAAAAACTTTCAAATCTGTTTTCCTCTTTTTCAATGTGTTTTTTATAGTTGGGTAGCCTTCACAGAACCCGTAAAATAGTTGCTTTTAGCTGAAAGTGATTTCCGTGAAAAATACAGCGTTTTTTCGTAATTCGCAAAATGGACCCTAAATATTGTTATATTTGCTTAAAAGTGATGTCTTCTCGAGTTATAGCCCTTTTTCTAAAGTTCAAAAATCGAAAACTTTCAAATCTGTTTTCTCTTTTTCAATGTGTTTTTTATAGTTGGGTAGCCTTCACAGAACCCGTAAAAATAGTTGCTTTTAGCTGAAAGTGATTTCCGTGAAAAATACAGCGTTTTTTCGTAATTCGCAAAATGGACCCTAAATATTGTTATTTTTGCTTAAAAGTGATGTCTTCTCGAGTTATAGCCCTTTTTCTAAAGTTCAAAAATCGAAAAACTTCAAATCTGTTTTCTCTTTTTCAATGTGTTTTTTATAGTTGGGTAGCCTTCACAGAACCCGTAAAAATAGTTGCTTTTAGCTGAAAGTGATTTCCGTGAAAAAATACAGCGTTTTTTTCGTAATTCGCAAAATGGACCCTAAATATTGTTATTTTTGCTTAAAAGTGATGTCTTCTCGAGTTATAGCCCTTTTTCTAAAGTTCAAAAATCGAAAAACTTTCAAATCTGTTTTCTCTTTTTCAATGTGTTTTTTATAGTTGGGTAGCCTTCACAGAACCCGTAAAATAGTTGCTTTTAGCTGAAAGTGATTTCCGTGAAAAATACAGCGTTTTTTCGTAATTCGCAAAAATGGACCCTAAATATTGTTATTTTTTGCTTAAAAGTGATGGTCTTCTCGAGTTATAGCCCTTTTTCTAAAGTTCAAAAATCGAAAAACTTTCAAATCTGTTTTCTCTTTTTCAATGTGTTTTTTATAGTTGGGTAGCCTTCACAGAACCCGGTAAAAATAGTTGCTTTTGGCTGAAAGTGATTTCCCGTGAAAAATACAGCGTTTTTTCGTAATTCGCAAAATGGACCCCTAAATATTGTTATTTTTGCTTAAAAGTGATGTCTTCTCGAGTTATAGCCCTTTTTCTAAAGTTCAAAAATCGAAAAACTTTCAAATCCTGTTTTCTCTTTTTCAATGTGTTTTTTATAGTTGGGTAGCCTTCACAGAACCCGTAAAAATAGTTGCTTTTAGCTGAAAGTGATTTCCGTGAAAAATACAGCGTTTTTTCGTAATTCGCAAAATGGACCCTAAATATTGTTATTTTTGCTTAAAAGTGATGTCTTCTCGAGTTATAGCCCTTTTCTAAAGTTCAAAAATCGAAAAACTTTCAAATCTGTTTTCTCTTTTTCAATGTGTTTTTTATAGTTGGGTAGCCTTCACAGAACCCGTAAAAATAGTTGCTTTTAGCTGAAAGTGATTTCCGTGAAAAATACAGCGTTTTTTCGTAATTCGCAAAATGGACCCTAAATATTGTTATATTTGCTTAAAAGTGATGTCTTCTCGAGTTATAGCCCTTTTTCTAAAGTTCAAAAATCGAAAAACTTTCAAATCTGTTTTCTCTTTTTCAATGTGTTTTTTATAGTTGGGTAGCCTTCACAGAACCCGTAAAAATAGTTGCTTTTAGCTGAAAGTGATTTCCGTGAAAAATACAGCGTTTTTTCGTAATTCGCAAAATGGACCCTAAATATTGTTATTTTTGCTTAAAAGTGATGTCTTCTCGAGTTATAGCCCTTTTTCTAAAGTTCAAAAATCGAAATACTTTCAAATCTGTTTTCTCTTTTTCAATGTGTTTTATAGTTGGGTAGCCTTCACAGAACCCGTAAAAGTAGTTGCTTTTAGCTGAAAGTGATTTCCGTGAAAAATACAGCGTTTTTTCGTAATTCGCAAAATGGACCCTAAATATTGTTATTTTTGCTTAAAAGTGATGTCTTCTCGAGTTATAGCCCTTTTTCTAAAGTTCAAAAATCGAAAAACTTTCAAATCTGTTTTCTCTTTTTCAATGTGTTTTTTATAGTTGGGTAGCCTTCACAGAACCCGTAAAAATAGTTGCTTTTAGCTGAAAGTGATTTCCGTGAAAAATACAGCGTTTTTTCGTAATTCGCAAAATGGACCCTAAATATTGTTATTTTTGCTTAAAAGTGATGTCTTCTCGAGTTATAGCCCTTTTTCTAAAGTTCAAAAATCGAAAAACTTTCAAATCTGTTTTCTCTTTTTCAATGTGTTTTTATAGTTGGGTAGCCTTCACAGAACCCGTAAAAATAGTTGCTTTTAGCTGAAAGTGATTTCGTGAAAAATACAGCGTTTTTTCGTAATTCGCAAAATGGACCCTAAATATTGTTATATTTGCTTAAAAGTGATGTCTTCTCGAGTTATAGCCCTTTTTCTAAAGTTCAAAAATCGAAATACTTTCAAATCTGTTTTCCTCTTTTTCAATGTGTTTTTTATAGTTGGGTAGCCTTCACAGAACCCGTAAAAATAGTTGCTTCTAGCTGAAAGTGATTTCCGTGAAAAATACAGCGTTTTTTCGTAATTCGCAAAATGGACCCCTAAATATTGTTATTTTTGCTTAAAAGTGATGTCTTCTCGAGTTATAGGCCCTTTTTCTAAAGTTTCAAAAAATCGAAAAACTTTCAAATCTGTTTTCTCTTTTTCAATGTGTTTTTTATAGTTGGGTAGCCTTCACAGAACCCGTAAAAATAGTTGCTTTTAGCTGAAAGTGATTTCCGTGAAAAATACAGCGTTTTTTCGTAATTCGCAAAATGGACCCTAAATATTGTTATTTTTGCTTAAAAGTGATGTCTTCTCGAGTTATAGCCCTTTTTCTAAAGTTCATAAATCGAAAAACTTTCAAATCTGTTTTCTCTTTTTCAATGTGTTTTTTATAGTTGGGTAGCCTTCACAGAACCCGTAAAAATAGTTGCTTTTAGCTGAAAGTGATTTCCGTGAAAAATACAGCGTTTTTTTCGTAATTCGCAAATGGACCCTAAATATTGTTATTTTTGCTTAAAAGTGATGTCTTCTCGAGTTATAGCCCTTTTTCTAAAGTTCAAAAATCGAAAAACTTTCAAATCTGTTTTTCTCTTTTTCAATGTGTTTTTTTATAGTTGGGTAGCCTTCACAGAACCCGTAAAAATAGTTGCTTTTAGCTGAAAGTGATTTCCGTGAAAAATACAGCGTTTTTTCGTAATTCGCAAAATGGACCCTAAATATTTTTATTTTTGCTTAAAAGTGATGTCTTCTCGAGTAATAGCCCTTTTTCTAAAGTTCAAAAATCGAAAAACTTTCAAATCTGTTTTCTCTTTTTCAATGTGTTTTTTTATAGTTGGGTAGCCTTCACAGAACCCGTAAAAATAGTTGCTTTTAGCTGAAAGTGATTTCCGTGAAAAATACAGCGTTTTTTCGTAATTCGCAAAATGGACTCTAAATATTGTTATTTTTGCTTAAAAGTGATGTCTTCTCGAGTTATAGCCCTTTTTCTAAAGTTCAAAAATCGAAATACTTTCAAATCTGTTTTCTCTTTTTCAATGTGTTTTTTATAGTTGGGTAGCCTTCACAGAACCCGTAAAAAATAGTTGCTTTTAGCTGAAAGTGATTTCCGTGAAAAATACAGCGTTATTTCGTAATTCGCAAAATGGACCCTAAATATTGTTATTTTTGCTTAAAAGTGATGTCTTCTCGAGTTATAGCCCTTTTTCTAAAGTTCAAAAATCGAAATACTTTCAAATCTGTTTTCTCTTTTTCAATGTGTTTTTTATAGTTGGGTAGCCTTCACAGAACTCGTAAAAACAGTTGCTTTTAGCTGAAAGTGATTTCCGTGAAAAATACAGCGTTTTTCGTAATTCGCAAAATGGACCCCTAAATATTGTTATTTTTGCTTAAAAGTGATGTCTTCTCGAGTTATAGCCCTTTTTCTAAAGTTCATAAATCGAAAAACTTTCAAATCTGTTTTCCTCTTTTTCAATGTGTTTTTTATAGTTGGGTAGCCTTCACAGAACCCGTAAAAATAAGTTGCTTTTAGCTGAAAGTTATTTCCGTGAAAAATACAGCGTTTTTTCGTAATTCGCAAAATGGACCCTAAATATTGTTATTTTTGCTTAAAAGTGATGTCTTCTCGAGTTATAGCCCTTTTTCTAAAGTTCAAAAATCGAAAAACTTTCAAATCTGTTTTCTCTTTTTCAATGTGTTTTTTATAGTTGGGTAGCCTTCACAGAACCCGTAAAAATAGTTGCTTTTAGCTGAAAGTGATTTCCGTGAAAATACAGCGTTTTTTCGTAATTCGCAAATGGACTCTAAATATTGTTATTTTTGCTTAAAAGTGATGTCTTCTCGAGTTATAGCCCTTTTTCTAAAGTTCAAAAATCGAAATACTTTCAAATCTGTTTTTTCTTTTTCAATGTGTTTTTTATAGTTGGGTAGCCTTCACAGAACCCGTAAAAATAGTTGCTTTTAGCTGAAAGTGATTTCCGTGAAAAATACAGCGTTTTTTCGTAATTCGCAAAATGGACCCTAAATATTGTTATTTTTGCTTAAAAGTGATGTCTTCTCGAGTTTATAGCCCTTTTTCTAAAGTTCAAAAATCGAAATACTTTCAAATCTGTTTTCTCTTTTTTCAATGTGTTTTTTATAGTTGGGTAGCCTTCACAGAACTCGTAAAAACAGTTGCTTTTAGCTGAAAGTGATTTCCGTGAAAAATACAGCGTTTTTTCGTAATTCGCAAAATGGACCCTAAATATTGTTATTTTTGCTTAAAAGTGATGTCTTCTCGAGTTATAGCCCTTTTTCTAAAGTTCATAAATCGAAAAACTTTCAAATCTGTTTTCTCTTTTTCAATGTGTTTTTTATAGTTGGGTAGCCTTCACAGAACCCGTAAAAATAGTTGCTTTTAGCTGAAAGTGATTTCCGTGAAAAATACAGCGTTTTTTCGTAATTCGCAAAATGGACCCTAAATATTGTTATTTTTGCTTAAAAGTGATGTCTTCTCGAGTTATAGCCCTTTTTCTAAAGTTCAAAAATCGAAAAACTTTCAAATCTGTTTTCTCTTTTTCAATGTGTTTTTTATAGTTGGGTAGCCTTCACAGAACCCGTAAAAATAGTTGCTTTTAGCTGAAAGTGATTTCCGTGAAAAATACAGCGTTATTTCGTAATTCGCAAAATGGACCCTAAATATTGTTATTTTTGCTTAAAAGTGATGTCTTCTCGAGTTATAGCCCTTTTTCTAAAGTTCAAAAATCGAAAAACTTTCAAATCTGTTTTCTCTTTTTCAATGTGTTTTTTATAGTTGGGTAGCCTTCACAGAACCCGTAAAAATAGTTGCTTTTAGCTGAAAGTGATTTCCGTGAAAAATACAGCGTTTTTTCGTAATTCGCAAAATTGGACCCTAAATATTGTTATTTTTGCTTAAAAGTGATGTCTTCTCTTATAGCCCTTTTTCTAAAGTTCAAAAATCGAAAAACTTTCAAATCTGTTTTCTCTTTTTCAATGTGTTTTTTATAGTTGGGTAGCCTTCACAGAACCCGTAAAAATAGTTGCTTTTAGCTGAAAGTGATTTCCGTGAAAAATACAGCGTTTTTTCGTAATTCGCAAAATGGACTCTAAATATTGTTATTTTTGCTTAAAAGTGATGTCTTCTCGAGTTATAGCCCTTTTTCTAAAGTTCAAAAATCGAAATACTTTCAAATCTGTTTTCTCTTTTTCAATGTGTTTTTTATAGTTGGGTAGCCTTCACAGAACCCGTAAAAATAGTTGCTTTTAGCTGAAAGTAATTTCCGTGAAAAATACAGCGTTTTTTCGTAATTCGCAAAATGGACCCTAAATATTGTTATTTTTGCTTAAAAGTGATGTCTTCTCGAGTTATAGCCCTTTTTCTAAAGTTCATAAATCGAAAAACTTTCAAATCTGTTTTCTCTTTTTCAATGTGTTTTTTATAGTTGGGTAGCCTTCACAGAACCCGTAAAAATAGTTGCTTTTAGCTGAAAGTGATTTCCGTGAAAAATACAGCGTTTTTTCGTAATTCGCAAAATGGACCCTAAATATTGTTATTTTTGCTTAAAAGTGATGTCTTCTCGAGTTATAGCCCTTTTTCTAAAGTTCAAAAATCGAAATACTTTCAAATCTGTTTTTTCTTCTCGAGTTATAGCCCTTTTTCTAAAGTTCAAAAATCGAAATACTTTCAAATCTGTTCTCTCTTTTTCAATGTGTTTTTTATAGTTGGGTAGCCTTCACAGAACCCGTAAAAATAGTTGCTTTTAGCTGAAAGTGATTTCCGTGAAAAATACAGCGTTATTTCGTAATTCGCAAAATGGACCCTAAATATTGTTATTTTTGCTTAAAAGTGATGTCTTCTCGAGTTATAGCCCTTTTTCTAAAGTTCAAAAATCGAAATACTTTCAAATCTGTTTTCTCTTTTTCAATGTGTTTTTTATAGTTGGGTAGCCTTCACAGAACTCGTAAAAACAGTTGCTTTTAGCTGAAAGTGATTTCCGTGAAAAATACAGCGTTTTTTCGTAATTCGCAAAATGGACCCTAAATATTGTTATTTTTGCTTAAAAGTGATGTCTTCTCGAGTTATAGCCCTTTTTCTAAAGTTCATAAATCGAAAAACTTTCAAATCTGTTTTCTCTTTTTCAATGTGTTTTTTATAGTTGGGTAGCCTTCACAGAACCCGTAAAAATAGTTGCTTTTAGCTGAAAGTGATTTCCGTGAAAAATACAGCGTTTTTTCGTAATTCGCAAAATGGACCCTAAATATTGTTATTTTTGCTTAAAAGTGATGTCTTCTCGAGTTATAGCCCTTTTTTTAAAGTTCAAAAATCGAAAAACTTTCAAATCTGTTTTCTCTTTTTCAATGTGTTTTTTATAGTTGGGTAGCCTTCACAGAACCCGTAAAAATAGTTGCTTTTAGCTGAAAGTGATTTCCGTGAAAAATACAGCGTTATTTCGTAATTCGCAAAATGGACCCTAAATATTGTTATTTTTGCTTAAAAGTGATGTCTTCTCGAGTTATAGCCCTTTTTCTAAAGTTCAAAAATCGAAAAACTTTCAAATCTGTTTTCTCTTTTTCAATGTGTTTTTTATAGTTGGGTAGCCTTCACAGAACCCGTAAAAATAGTTGCTTTTAGCTGAAAGTGATTTCCGTGAAAAATACAGCGTTTTTTCGTAATTCGCAAAATGGACCCTAAATATTGTTATTTTTGCTTAAAAGTGATGTCTTCTCGAGTTATAGCCCTTTTTCTAAAGTTCAAAAATCGAAAAACTTTCAAATCTGTTTTCTCTTTTTCAATGTGTTTTTTATAGTTGGGTAGCCTTCACAGAACCCGTAAAAATAGTTGCTTTTAGCTGAAAGTGATTTCCGTGAAAAATACAGCGTTATTTCGTAATTCGCAAAATGGACCCTAAATATTGTTATTTTTGCTTAAAAGTGATGTCTTCTCGAGTTATAGCCCTTTTTCTAAAGTTCAAAAATTGAAAAACTTTCAAATCTGTTTTCTCTTTTTCAATGTGTTTCTTATAGTTGGGTAGCCTTCACAGAACCCGTAAAAATAGTTGCTTTTAGCTGAAAGTGATTTCCGTGAAAAATACAGCGTTTTTTCGTAATTCGCAAAATGGACCCTAAATATTGTTATTTTTGCTTAAAAGTGATGTCTTCTCGAGTTATAGCCCTTTTTCTAAAGTTCAAAAATCGAAAAACTTTCAAATCTGTTTTCTCTTTTTCAATGTGTTTTTTATAGTTGGGTAGCCTTCACAGAACCCGTAAAAATAGTTGCTTTTAGCTGAAAGTGATTTCCGTGAAAAATACAGCGTTTTTTCGTAATTCGCAAAATGGACTCTAAATATTGTTATTTTTGCTTAAAAGTGATGTCTTCTCGAGTTATAGCCCTTTTTCTAAAGTTCAAAAATCGAAATACTTTCAAATCTGTTTTCTCTTTTTCAATGTGTTTTTTATAGTTGGGTAGCCTTCACAGAACCCGTAAAAATAGTTGCTTTTAGCTGAAAGTGATTTCCGTGAAAAATACAGCGTTATTTCGTAATTCGCAAAATGGACCCTAAATATTGTTATTTTTGCTTAAAAGTGATGTCTTCTCGAGTTATAGCCCTTTTTCTAAAGTTCAAAAATCGAAATACTTTCAAATCTGTTTTCTCTTTTTCAATGTGTTTTTTATAGTTGGGTAGCCTTCACAGAACTCGTAAAAACAGTTGCTTTTAGCTGAAAGTGATTTCCGTGAAAAATACAGCGTTTTTTCGTAATTCGCAAAATGGACTCTAAATATTGTTATTTTTGCTTAAAAGTGATGTCTTCTCGAGTTATAGCCCTTTTTCTAAAGTTCAAAAATCGAAATACTTTCAAATCTGTTTTCTCTTTTTCAATGTGTTTTTTATAGTTGGGTAGCCTTCACAGAACCCGTAAAAATAGTTGCTTTTAGCTGAAAGTGATTTCCGTGAAAAATACAGCGTTATTTCGTAATTCGCAAAATGGACCCTAAATATTGTTATTTTTGCTTAAAAGTGATGTCTTCTCGAGTTATAGCCCTTTTTCTAAAGTTCAAAAATCGAAATACTTTCAAATCTGTTTTCTCTTTTTCAATGTGTTTTTTATAGTTGGGTAGCCTTCACAGAACCCGTAAAAATAGTTGCTTTTAGCTGAAAGTAATTTCCGTGAAAAATACAGCGTTTTTTCGTAATTCGCAAAATGGACCCTAAATATTGTTATTTTTGCTTAAAAGTGATGTCTTCTCGAGTTATAGCCCTTTTTCTAAAGTTCATAAATCGAAAAACTTTCAAATCTGTTTTCTCTTTTTCAATGTGTTTTTTATAGTTGGGTAGCCTTCACAGAACCCGTAAAAATAGTTGCTTTTAGCTGAAAGTGATTTCCGTGAAAAATACAGCGTTTTTTCGTAATTCGCAAAATGGACCCTAAATATTGTTATTTTTGCTTAAAAGTGATGTCTTCTCGAGTTATAGCCCTTTTTCTAAAGTTCAAAAATCGAAATACTTTCAAATCTGTTTTCTCTTTTTCAATGTGTTTTTTATAGTTGGGTAGCCTTCACAGAACCCGTAAAAATAGTTGCTTTTAGCTGAAAGTGATTTCCGTGAAAAATACAGCGTTTTTTCGTAATTCGCAAAATGGACCCTAAATATTGTTATATTTGCTTAAAAGTGATGTCTTCTCGAGTTATAGCCCTTTTTCTAAAGTTCAAAAATCGAAATACTTTCAAATCTGTTTTCTCTTTTTCAATGTGTTTTTTATAGTTGGGTAGCCTTCACAGAACCCGTAAAAATAGTTGCTTCTAGCTGAAAGTGATTTCCGTGAAAAATACAGCGTTTTTTCGTAATTCGCAAAATGGACCCTAAATATTGTTATTTTTGCTTAAAAGTGATGTCTTCTCGAGTTATAGCCCTTTTTCTAAAGTTCAAAAATCGAAAAACTTTCAAATCTGTTTTCTCTTTTTCAATGTGTTTTTTATAGTTGGGTAGCCTTCACAGAACCCGTAAAAATAGTTGCTTTTAGCTGAAAGTGATTTCCGTGAAAAATACAGCGTTTTTTCGTAATTCGCAAAATGGACCCTAAATATTGTTATTTTTGCTTAAAAGTGATGTCTTCTCGAGTTATAGCCCTTTTTCTAAAGTTCAAAAATCGAAATACTTTCAAATCTGTTTTCTCTTTTTCAATGTGTTTTTTATAGTTGGGTAGCCTTCACAGAACCCGTAAAAATAGTTGCTTTTAGCTGAAAGTGATTTCCGTGAAAAATACAGCGTTTTTTCGTAATTCGCAAAATGGACCCTAAATATTGTTATTTTTGCTTAAAAGTGATGTCTTCTCGAGTTATAGCCCTTTTTCTAAAGTTCAAAAATCGAAATACTTTCAAATCTGTTTTCTCTTTTTCAATGTGTTTTTTATAGTTGGGTAGCCTTCACAGAACCCGTAAAAATAGTTGCTTTTAGCTGAAAGTGATTTCCGTGAAAAATACAGCGTTTTTTCGTAATTCGCAAAATGGACCCTAAATATTGTTATTTTTGCTTAAAAGTGATGTCTTCTCGAGTTATAGCCCTTTTTCTAAAGTTCAAAAATCGAAAAACTTTCAAATCTGTTTTCTCTTTTTCAATGTGTTTTTTATAGTTGGGTAGCCTTCACAGAACCCGTAAAAATAGTTGCTTTTAGCTGAAAGTGATTTCCGTGAAAAATACAGCGTTTTTTCGTAATTCGCAAAATGGACCCTAAATATTGTTATTTTTGCTTAAAAGTGATGTCTTCTCGAGTTATAGCCCTTTTTCTAAAGTTCAAAAATCGAAAAACTTTCAAATCTGTTTTCTCTTTTTCAATGTGTTTTTTATAGTTGGGTAGCCTTCACAGAACCCGTAAAAATTGTTGCTTTTAGCTGAAAGTGATTTCCGTGAAAAATACAGCGTTTTTTCGTAATTCGCAAAATGGACCCTAAATATTGTTATTTTTGCTTAAAAGTGATGTCTTCTCGAGTTATAGCCCTTTTTCTAAAGTTCAAAAATCGAAATACTTTCAAATCTGTTTTCTCTTTTTCAATGTGTTTTTTATAGTTGGGTAGCCTTCACAGAACCCGTAAAAATAGTTGCTTTTAGCTGAAAGTGATTTCCGTGAAAAATACAGCGTTTTTTCGTAATTCGCAAAATGGACCCTAAATATTGTTATTTTTGCTTAAAAGTGATGTCTTCTCGAGTTATAGCCCTTTTTCTAAAGTTCAAAAATCGAAAAACTTTCAAATCTGTTTTGTCTTTTTCAATGTGTTTTTTATAGTTGGGTAGCCTTCACAGAACCCGTAAAAATAGTTGCTTTTAGCTGAAAGTGATTTCCGTGAAAAATACAGCGTTTTTTCGTAATTCGCAAAATGGACCCTAAATATTGTTATTTTTGCTTAAAAGTGATGTCTTCTCGAGTTATAACCCTTTTTCTAAAGTTCAAAAATCGAAAAACTTTCAAATCTGTTTTCTCTTTTTCAATGTATTT
This sequence comes from Baccha elongata, assembly GCA_951217065.1. Taxonomy (NCBI): domain Eukaryota; kingdom Metazoa; phylum Arthropoda; class Insecta; order Diptera; family Syrphidae; genus Baccha; species Baccha elongata. The sequence goes on from CATNUY010000054.1 coordinate 29,270, forward strand.
TTTATAGTTGGGTAGCCTTCACAGAACCCGTAAAAATAGTTGCTTTTAGCTGAAAGTGATTTCCGTGAAAAATACAGCGTTTTTTCGTAATTCGCAAAATGGACCCTAAATATTGTTATTTTTGCTTAAAAGTGATGTCTTCTCGAGTTATAGCCCTTTTTCTAAAGTTCAAAAATCGAAAAACTTTCAAATCTGTTTTCTCTTTTTCAATGTGTTTTTTATAGTTGGGTAGCCTTCACAGAACCCGTAAAAATAGTTGCTTTTAGCTGAAAGTTATTTCCGTGAAAAATACAGCGTTTTTTCGTAATTCGCAAAATGGACCCTAAATATTGTTATTTTTGCTTAAAAGTGATGTCTTCTCGAGTTATAGCCCTTTTTCTAAAGTTCAAAAATCGAAAAACTTTCAAATCTGTTTTCTCTTTTTCAATGTGTTTTTTATAGTTGGGTAGCATTCACAGAACCCGTAAAAATAGTTGCTTTTAGCTGAAAGTGATTTCCGTGAAAAATACAGCGTTTTTTCGTAATTCGCAAAATGGACTTTAAATATTGTTATTTTTGCTTAAAAGTGATGTCTTCTCGAGTTATAGCCCTTTTTCTAAAGTTCAAAATCGAAATACTTTCAAATCTGTTTTCTCTTTTTCAATGTGTTTTTTATAGTTGGGTAGCCTTCACAGAACCCGTAAAAATAGTTGCTTTTAGCTGAAAGTGATTTCCGTGAAAAATACAGCGTTTTTTTGTAATTCGCAAAATGGACCCTAAATATTGTTATTTTTGCTTAAAAGTGATGTCTTCTCGAGTTATAGCCCTTTTTCTAAAGTTCAAAAATCGAAAAACTTTCAAATCTGTTTTCTCTTTTTCAATGTGTTTTTTATAGTTGGGTAGCCTTCACAGAACCCGTAAAAATAGTTGCTTTTAGCTGAAAGTGATTTCCGTGAAAAATACAGCGTTTTTTCGTAATTCGCAAAATGGACCCTTAATATTGTTATTTTTGCTTAAAAGTGATGTCTTCTCGAGTTATAGCCCTTTTTCTAAAGTTCAAAAATCGAAAAACTTTCAAATCTGTTTTCTCTTTTTCAATGTGTTTTTTATAGTTGGGTAGCCTTCACAGAACCCGTAAATATAGTTGCTTTAAGCCGAAAGTGATTTCCGTGAAAAATACAGCGTTTTTTCGTAATTCGCAAAATGGACCCTAAATATTGTTATTTTTGCTTAAAAGTGATGTCTTCTCGAGTTATAGCCCTTTTTCTAAAGTTCAAAAATCGAAATACTTTCAAATCTGTTTTCTCTTTTTCAATGTGTTTTTTAATGTTGGGTAGCCTTCACAGAACCCGTGAAAATAGTTGCTTTTAGCTGAAAGTGATTTCCGTGAAAAATACAGCGTTTTTTCGTAATTCGCAAAATGGACCCTAAATATTGTTATTTTTGCTTAAAAGTGATGTCTTCTCGAGTTATAGCCCTTTTTCTAAAGTTCAAAAATCGAAATACTTTCAAATCTGTTTTCTCTTTTTCAATGTGTTTTTTATAGTTGGGTAGCCTTCACAGAACCCGTAAAAATAGTTGCTTTTAGCTGAAAGTGATTTCCGTGAAAAATACAGCGTTTTTTCGTAATTCGCAAAATGGACCCTAAATATTGTTATTTTTGCTTAAAAGTGATGTCTTCTCGAGTTATAGCCCTTTTTCTAAAGTTCAAAAATCGAAAAACTTTCAAATCTGTTTTCTCTTTTTCAATGTGTTTTTTATAGTTGGGTAGCCTTCACAGAACCCGTAAAAATAGTTACTTTTAGCTGAAAGTGATTTCCGTGAAAAATACAGCGTTTTTTCGTAATTCGCAAAATGGACCCTAAATATTGTTATTTTTGCTTAAAAGTGATGTCTTCTCGAGTTATAGCCCTTTTTCTAAAGTTCAAAAATCGAAAAACTTTCAAATCTGTTTTCTCTTTTTCAATGTGTTTTTTATAGTTGGGTAGCCTTCACAGAACCCGTAAAAATAGTTGCTTTTAGCTGAAAGTGATTTCCGTGAAAAATACAGCGTTTTTTCGTAATTCGCAAAATGGACCCTAAATATTGTTATTTTTGCTTAAAAGTGATGTCTTCTCGAGTTATAGCCCTTTTTCTAAAGTTCAAAAATCGAAAAACTTTCAAATCTGTTTTCTCTTTTTCAATGTGTTTTTTATAGTTGGGTAGCCTTCACAGAACCCGTAAAAATAGTTGCTTTTAGCTGAAAGTGATTTCCGTGAAAAATACAGCGTTTTTTCGTAATTCTCAAAATGGACCCTAAATATTGTTATTTTTGCTTAAAAGTGATGTCTTCTCGAGTTATAGCCCTTTTTCTAAAGTTCAAAAATCGAAAAACTTTCAAATCTGTTTTCTCTTTTTCAATGTGTTTTTTATAGTTGGGTAGCCTTTACAGAACCCGTAAAAATAGTTGCTTTTAGCTGAAAGTGATTTCCGTGAAAAATACAGCGTTTTTTCGTAATTCGCAAAATGGACCCTAAATATTGTTATTTTTGCTTAAAAGTGATGTCTTCTCGAGTTATAGCCCTTTTTCTAAAGTTCAAAAATCGAAAAACTTTCAAATCTGTTTTCTCTTTTTCAATGTGTTTTTTATAGTTGGGTAGCCTTCACAGAACCCGTAAAAATAGTTGCTTTTAGCTGAAAGTGATTTCCGTGAAAAATACAGCGTTTTTTCGTAATTCGCAAAATGGACCCTAAATATTGTTATTTTTGCTTAAAAGTGATGTCTTCTCGAGTTATAGCCCTTTTTCTAAAGTTCAAAAATCGAAAAACTTTCAAATCTGTTTTCTCTTTTTCAATGTGTTTTTTATAGTTGGGTAGCCTTCACAGAACCCGTAAAAATAGTTGCTTTTAGCTGAAAGTGATTTCCGTGAAAAATACAGCGTTTTTTCGTAATTCGCAAAATGGACCCTAAATATTTTTATTTTTGCTTAAAAGTGATGTCTTCTCGAGTTATAGCCCTTTTTCTAAAGTTCAAAAATCGAAAAACTTTCAAATCTGTTTTCTCTTTTTCAATGTGTTTTTTATAGTTGGGTAGCCTTCACAGAACCCGTAAAAATAGTTGCTTTTAGCTGAAAGTGATTTCCGTGAAAAATACAGCGTTTTTTCGTAATTCGCAAAATGGACCCTAAATATTGTTATTTTTGCTTAAAAGTGATGTCTTCTCGAGTTATAGCCCTTTTTCTAAAGTTCAAAAATCGAAAAACTTTCAAATCTGTTTTCTCTTTTTCAATGTGTTTTTTATAGTTGGGTAGCCTTCACAGAACCCGTAAAAATAGTTGCTTTTAGCTGAAAGTGATTTCCGTGAAAAATACAGCGTTTTTTCGTAATTCGCAAAATGGACTCTAAATATTGTTATTTTTGCTTAAAAGTGATGTCTTCTCGAGTTATAGCCCTTTTTCTAAAGTTCAAAAATCGAAATACTTTCAAATCTGTTTTCTCTTTTTCAATGTGTTTTTTATAGTTGGGTAGCCTTCACAGAACCCGTAAAAATAGTTGCTTTTAGCTGAAAGTGATTTCCGTGAAAAATACAGCGTTATTTCGTAATTCGCAAAATGGACCCTAAATATTGTTATTTTTGCTTAAAAGTGATGTCTTCTCGAGTTATAGCCCTTTTTCTAAAGTTCAAAAATCGAAATACTTTCAAATCTGTTTTTTCTTCTCGAGTTATAGCCCTTTTTCTAAAGTTCAAAAATCGAAATACTTTCAAATCTGTTCTCTCTTTTTCAATGTGTTTTTTATAGTTGGGTAGCCTTCACAGAACCCGTAAAAATAGTTGCTTTTAGCTGAAAGTGATTTCCGTGAAAAATACAGCGTTATTTCGTAATTCGCAAAATGGACCCTAAATATTGTTATTTTTGCTTAAAAGTGATGTCTTCTCGAGTTATAGCCCTTTTTCTAAAGTTCAAAAATCGAAAAACTTTCAAATCTGTTTTCTCTTTTTCAATGTGTTTTTTATAGTTGGGTAGCCTTCACAGAACCCGTAAAAATAGTTGCTTTTAGCTGAAAGTGATTTCCGTGAAAAATACAGCGTTTTTTCGTAATTCGCAAAATGGACCCTAAATATTGTTATTTTTGCTTAAAAGTGATGTCTTCTCGAGTTATAGCCCTTTTTCTAAAGTTCAAAAATCGAAAAACTTTCAAATCTGTTTTCTCTTTTTCAATGTGTTTTTTATAGTTGGGTAGCCTTCACAGAACCCGTAAAAATAGTTGCTTTTAGCTGAAAGTGATTTCCGTGAAAAATACAGCGTTTTTTCGTAATTCGCAAAATGGACCCTAAATATTGTTATTTTTGCTTAAAAGTGATGTCTTCTCGAGTTATAGCCCTTTTTCTAAAGTTCAAAAATCGAAATACTTTCAAATCTGTTTTCTCTTTTTCAATGTGTTTTTTATAGTTGGGTAGCCTTCACAGAACCCGTAAAAATAGTTGCTTTTAGCTGAAAGTGATTTCCGTGAAAAATACAGCGTTTTTTCGTAATTCGCAAAATGGACCCTAAATATTGTTATTTTTGCTTAAAAGTGATGTCTTCTCGAGTTATAGCCCTTTTTCTAAAGTTCAAAAATCGAAATACTTTTAAATCTGTTTTCTCTTTTTCAATGTGTTTTTTATAGTTGGGTAGCCTTCACAGAACCCGTAAAAATAGTTGCTTTTAGCTGAAAGTGATTTCCGTGAAAAATACAGCGTTTTTTCGTAATTCGCAAAATGGACCCTAAATATTGTTATTTTTGCTTAAAAGTGATGTCTTCTCGAGTTATAGCCCTTTTTCTAAAGTTCAAAAATCGAAAAACTTTCAAATCTGTTTTCTCTTTTTCAATGTGTTTTTTATAGTTGGGTAGCCTTCACAGAACCCGTAAAAATAGTTGCTTTTAGCTGAAAGTGATTTCCGTGAAAAATACAGCGTTTTTTCGTAATTCGCAAAATGGACCCTAAATATTGTTATTTTTGCTTAAAAGTGATGTCTTCTCGAGTTATAGCCCTTTTTCTAAAGTTCAAAAATCGAAAAACTTTCAAATCTGTTTTCTCTTTTTCAATGTGTTTTTTATAGTTGGGTAGCCTTCACAGAACCCGTAAAAATTGTTGCTTTTAGCTGAAAGTGATTTCCGTGAAAAATACAGCGTTTTTTCGTAATTCGCAAAATGGACCCTAAATATTGTTATTTTTGCTTAAAAGTGATGTCTTCTCGAGTTATAGCCCTTTTTCTAAAGTTCAAAAATCGAAATACTTTCAAATCTGTTTTCTCTTTTTCAATGTGTTTTTTATAGTTGGGTAGCCTTCACAGAACCCGTAAAAATAGTTGCTTTTAGCTGAAAGTGATTTCCGTGAAAAATACAGCGTTTTTTCGTAATTCGCAAAATGGACCCTAAATATTGTTATTTTTGCTTAAAAGTGATGTCTTCTCGAGTTATAGCCCTTTTTCTAAAGTTCAAAAATCGAAAAACTTTCAAATCTGTTTTCTCTTTTTCAATGTGTTTTTTATAGTTGGGTAGCCTTCACAGAACCCGTAAAAATAGTTGCTTTTAGCTGAAAGTGATTTCCGTGAAAAATACAGCGTTTTTTCGTAATTCGCAAAATGGACCCTAAATATTGTTATTTTTGCTTAAAAGTGATGTCTTCTCGAGTTATAGCCCTTTTTCTAAAGTTCAAAAATCGAAATACTTTCAAATCTGTTTTCTCTTTTTCAATGTGTTTTTTATAGTTGGGTAGCCTTCACAGAACCCGTAAAAATAGTTGCTTTTAGCTGAAAGTGATTTCCGTGAAAAATACAGCGTTTTTTCGTAATTCGCAAAATGGACCCTAAATATTGTTATTTTTGCTTAAAAGTGATGTCTTCTCGAGTTATAGCCCTTTTTCTAAAGTTCAAAAATCGAAAAACTTTCAAATCTGTTTTCTCTTTTTCAATGTGTTTTTTATAGTTGGGTAGCCTTCACAGAACCCGTAAAAATAGTTGCTTTTAGCTGAAAGTGATTTCCGTGAAAAATACAGCGTTTTTTCGTAATTCGCAAAATGGACCCTAAATATTGTTATTTTTGCTTAAAAGTGATGTCTTCTCGAGTTATAGCCCTTTTTCTAAAGTTCAAAAATCGAAAAACTTTCAAATCTGTTTTCTCTTTTTCAATGTGTTTTTTATAGTTGGGTAGCCTTCACAGAACCCGTAAAAATAGTTGCTTTTAGCTGAAAGTGATTTCCGTGAAAAATACAGCGTTTTTTCGTAATTCGCAAAATGGACCCTAAATATTGTTATTTTTGCTTAAAAGTGATGTCTTCTCGAGTTATAGCCCTTTTTCTAAAGTTCAAAAATCGAAAAACTTTCAAATCTGTTTTCTCTTTTTCAATGTATTTTTTATAGTTGGGTAGCCTTCACAGAACCCGTAAAAATAGTTGCTTTTAGCTGAAAGTGATTTCCGTGAAAAATACAGCGTTTTTTCGTAATTCGCAAAATGGACCCTAAATATTGTTATTTTTGCTTAAAAGTGATGTCTTCTCGAGTTATAGCCCTTTTTCTAAAGTTCAAAAATCGAAAAACTTTCAAATCTGTTTTCTCTTTTTCAATGTGTTTTTTATAGTTGGGTAGCCTTCACAGAACCCGTAAAAATAGTTGCTTTTAGCTGAAAGTTATTTCCGTGAAAAATACAGCGTTTTTTCGTAATTCGCAAAATGGACCCTAAATATTGTTATTTTTGCTTAAAAGTGATGTCTTCTCGAGTTATAGCCCTTTTTCTAAAGTTCAAAAATCGAAAAACTTTCAAATCTGTTTTCTCTTTTTCAATGTGTTTTTTATAGTTGGGTAGCATTCACAGAACCCGTAAAAATAGTTGCTTTTAGCTGAAAGTGATTTCCGTGAAAAATACAGCGTTTTTTCGTAATTCGCAAAATGGACTTTAAATATTGTTATTTTTGCTTAAAAGTGATGTCTTCTCGAGTTATAGCCCTTTTTCTAAAGTTCAAAAATCGAAATACTTTCAAATCTGTTTTCTCTTTTTCAATGTGTTTTTTATAGTTTGGTAGCCTTCACAGAACCCGTAAAAATAGTTGCTTTTAGCTGAAAGTGATTTCCGTGAAAAATACAGCGTTTTTTCGTAATTGGCAAAATGTACCCTAAATATTGTTATTTTTGCTTAAAAGTGATGTCTTCTCGAGTTATAGCCCTTTTTCTAAAGTTCAAAAATCGAAAAACTTTCAAATCTGTTTTCTCTTTTTCAATGTGTTTTTTATAGTTGGGTAGCCTTCACAGAACCCGTAAAAATAGTTGCTTTTAGCTGAAAGTGATTTCCGTGAAAAATACAGCGTTTTTTCGTAATTCGCAAAATGGACCCTTAATATTGTTATTTTTGCTTAAAAGTGATGTCTTCTCGAGTTATAGCCCTTTTTCTAAAGTTCAAAAATCGAAAAACTTTCAAATCTGTTTTCTCTTTTTCAATGTGTTTTTTATAGTTGGGTAGCCTTCACAGAACCCGTAAATATAGTTGCTTTAAGCCGAAAGTGATTTCCGTGAAAAATACAGCGTTTTTTCGTAATTCGCAAAATGGACCCTAAATATTGTTATTTTTGCTTAAAAGTGATGTCTTCTCGAGTTATAGCCCTTTTTCTAAAGTTCAAAAATCGAAATACTTTCAAATCTGTTTTCTCTTTTTCAATGTGTTTTTTAATGTTGGGTAGCCTTCACAGAACCCGTGAAAATAGTTGCTTTTAGCTGAAAGTGATTTCCGTGAAAAATACAGCGTTTTTTTCGTAATTCGCAAAATGGACCCTAAATATTGTTATTTTTGCTTAAAAGTGATGTCTTCTCGAGTTATAGCCCTTTTTCTAAAGTTCAAAAATCGAAATACTTTCAAATCTGTTTTCTCTTTTTCAATGTGTTTTTTATAGTTGGGTAGCCTTCACAGAACCCGTAAAAATAGTTGCTTTTAGCTGAAAGTGATTTCCGTGAAAAATACAGCGTTTTTTCGTAATTCGCAAAATGGACCCTAAATATTGTTATTTTTGCTTAAAAGTGATGTCTTCTCGAGTTATAGCCCTTTTTCTAAAGTTCAAAAATCGAAAAACTTTTAAATCTGTTTTCTCTTTTCAATGTGTTTTTTATAGTTGGGTAGCCTTCACAGAACCCGTAAAAATAGTTGCTTTTAGCTGAAAGTGATTTCCGTGAAAAATACAGCGTTTTTTCGTAATTCGCAAAATGGACCCTAAATATTGTTATATTTGCTTAAAAGTGATGTCTTCTCGAGTTATAGCCCTTTTTCTAAAGTTCAAAAATCGAAATACTTTCAAATCTGTTTTCTCTTTTTCAATGTGTTTTTTATAGTTGGGTAGCCTTCACAGAACCCGTAAAAATAGTTGCTTTTAGCTGAAAGTGATTTCCGTGAAAAATACAGCGTTTTTTCGTAATTCGCAAAATGGACCCTAAATATTGTTATTTTTGCTTAAAAGTGATGTCTTCTCGAGTTATAGCCCTTTTTCTAAAGTTCAAAAATCGAAAAACTTTCAAATCTGTTTTCTCTTTTTCAATGTGTTTTTTATAGTTGGGTAGCCTTCACAGAACCCGTAAAAATAGTTGCTTTTAGCTGAAAGTGATTTCCGTGAAAAATACAGCGTTTTTTCGTAATTCGCAAAATGGACCCTAAATATTGTTATTTTTGCTTAAAAGTGATGTCTTCTCGAGTTATAGCCCTTTTTCTAAAGTTCAAAAATCGAAAAACTTTCAAATCTGTTTTCTCTTTTTCAATGTGTTTTTTATAGTTGGGTAGCCTTCACAGAACCCGTAAAAATAGTTGCTTTTAGCTGAAAGTGATTTCCGTGAAAAATACAGCGTTTTTTCGTAATTCTTGTTTTTTAATGTTGGGTAGCCTTCACAGAACCCGTGAAAATAGTTGCTTTTAGCTGAAAGTGATTTCCGTGAAAAATACAGCGTTTTTTTCGTAATTCGCAAAATGGACCCTAAATATTGTTATTTTTGCTTAAAAGTGATGTCTTCTCGAGTTATAGCCCTTTTTCTAAAGTTCAAAAATCGAAAAACTTTCAAATCTGTTTTCTCTTTTTCAATGTGTTTTTTATAGTTGGGTAGCCTTCACAGAACCCGTAAAAATAGTTGCTTTTAGCTGAAAGTGATTTCCGTGAAAAATACAGCGTTTTTTCGTAATTCGCAAAATTTTTTATAGTTGGGTAGCCTTCACAGAACCCGTAAAAATAGTTGCTTTTAGCTGAAAGTGATTTCCGTGAAAAATACAGCGTTTTTTCGTAATTCGCAAAATGGACCCTAAATATTGTTATTTTTGCTTAAAAGTGATGTCTTCTCGAGTTATAGCCCTTTTTCTAAAGTTCAAAAATCGAAAAACTTTCAAATCTGTTTTCTCTTTTTCAATGTGTTTTTTATAGTTGGGTAGCCTTCACAGAACCCGTAAAAATAGTTGCTTTTAGCTGAAAGTGATTTCCGTGAAAAATACAGCGTTTTTTCGTAATTCGCAAAATGGACCCTAAATATTGTTATTTTTGCTTAAAAGTGATGTCTTCTCGAGTTATAGCCCTTTTTCTAAAGTTCAAAAATCGAAAAACTTTCAAATCTGTTTTCTCTTTTTCAATGTGTTTTTTATAGTTGGGTAGCCTTCACAGAACCCGTAAAAATAGTTGCTTTTAGCTGAAAGTGATTTCCGTGAAAAATACAGCGTTTTTTCGTAATTCTCAAAATGGACCCTAAATATTGTTATTTTTGCTTAAAAGTGATGTCTTCTCGAGTTATAGCCCTTTTTCTAAAGTTCAAAAATTGAAAAACTTTCAAATCTGTTTTCTCTTTTTCAATGTGTTTTTTATAGTTGGGTAGCCTTTACAGAACCCGTAAAAATAGTTGCTTTTAGCTGAAAGTGATTTCCGTGAAAAATACAGCGTTTTTTCGTAATTCGCAAAATGGACCCTAAATATTGTTATTTTTGCTTAAAAGTGATGTCTTCTCGAGTTATAGCCCTTTTTCTAAAGTTCAAAAATCGAAAAACTTTCAAATCTGTTTTCTCTTTTTCAATGTGTTTTTTATAGTTGGGTAGCCTTCACAGAACCCGTAAAAATAGTTGCTTTTAGCTGAAAGTGATTTCCGTGAAAAATACAGCGTTTTTTCGTAATTCGCAAAATGGACCCTAAATATTGTTATTTTTGCTTAAAAGTGATGTCTTCTCGAGTTATAGCCCTTTTTCTAAAGTTCAAAAATCGAAAAACTTTCAAATCTGTTTTCTCTTTTTCAATGTGTTTTTTATAGTTGGGTAGCCTTCACAGAACCCGTAAAAATAGTTGCTTTTAGCTGAAAGTGATTTCCGTGAAAAATACAGCGTCTTTTCGTAATTCGCAAAATGGACCCTAAATATTTTTATTTTTGCTTAAAAGTGATGTCTTCTCGAGTTATAGCCCTTTTTCTAAAGTTCAAAAATCGAAAAACTTTCAAATCTGTTTTCTCTTTTTCAATGTGTTTTTTATAGTTGGGTAGCCTTCACAGAACCCGTAAAAATAGTTGCTTTTAGCTGAAAGTGATTTCCGTGAAAAATACAGCGTTTTTTCGTAATTCGCAAAATGGACCCTAAATATTGTTATTTTTGCTTAAAAGTGATGTCTTCTCGAGTTATAGCCCTTTTTCTAAAGTTCAAAAATCGAAATACTTTCAAATCTGTTTTCTCTTTTTCAATGTGTTTTTTATAGTTGGGTAGCCTTCACAGAACCCGTAAAAATAGTTGCTTTTAGCTGAAAGTGATTTCCGTGAAAAATACAGCGTTTTTTCGTAATTCGCAAAATGGACCCTAAATATTGTTATTTTTGCTTAAAAGTGATGTCTTCTCGAGTTATAGCCCTTTTTCTAAAGTTCAAAAATCGAAATACTTTCAAATCTGTTTTCTCTTTTTCAATGTGTTTTTCATAGTTGGGTAGCCTTCACAGAACCCGTAAAAATAGTTGCTTTTAGCTGAAAGTGATTTCCGTGAAAAATACAGCGTTTTTTCGTAATTCACAAGATGTCTTCTCGAGTTATAGCCCTTTTTCTAAAGTTCAAAAATCGAAAAACTTTCAAATCTGTTTTCTCTTTTTCAATGTGTTTTTTATAGTTGGGTAGCCTTCACAGAACCCGTAAAAATAGTTGCTTTTAGCTGAAAGTGATTTCCGTGAAAAATACAGCGTTTTTTCGTAATTCGCAAAATGGACCCTAAATATTGTTATTTTTGCTTAAAAGTGATGTCTTCTCGAGTTATAGCCCTTTTTCTAAAGTTCAAAATCGAAAAACTTTCAAATCTGTTTTCTCTTTTTCAATGTGTTTTTTTATAGTTGGGTAGCCTTCACAGAACCCGTAAAAATTGTTGCTTTTAGCTGAAAGTGATTTCCGTGAAAAATACAGCGTTTTTTCGTAATTCGCAAAATGGACCCTAAATATTGTTATTTTTGCTTAAAAGTGATGTCTTCTCGAGTTATAGCCCCTTTTTCTAAAGTTCAAAAATCGAAATACTTTCAAATCTGTTTTCTCTTTTTCAATGTGTTTTTTATAGTTGGGTAGCCTTCACAGAACCCGTAAAAATAGTTGCTTTTAGCTGAAAGTGATTTCCGTGAAAAATACAGCGTTTTTTCGTAATTCGCAAAATGGACCCTAAATATTGTTATTTTTGCTTAAAAGTGATGTCTTCTCGAGTTATAGCCCTTTTTCTAAAGTTCAAAAATCGAAAAACTTTCAAATCAGTTTTCTCTTTTTCAATGTGTTTTTTATAGTTGGGTAGCCTTCACAGAACCCGTAAAAATAGTTGCTTTTAGCTGAAAGTGATTTCCGTGAAAAATGCAGCGTTTTTTCGTAATTCGCAAAATGGACCCTAAATATTGTTATTTTTGCTTAAAAGTGATGTCTTCTCGAGTTATAGCCCTTTTTCTAAAGTTCAAAAATCGAAAAACTTTCAAATCTGTTTTCTCTTTTTCAATGTGTTTTTTATAGTTGGGTAGCCTTCACAGAACCCGTAAAAATAGTTGCTTTTAGCTGAAAGTGATTTCCGTGAAAAATACAGCGTTTTTTCGTAATTCGCAAAATGGACCCTAAATATTGTTATTTTTGCTTAAAAGTGATGTCTTCTCGAGTTATAGCCCTTTTTCTAAAGTTCAAAAATCGAAAAACTTTCAAATCTGTTTCTCTTTTTCAATGTGTTTTTTATAGTTGGGTAGCCTTCACAGAACCCGTAAAAATAGTTGCTTTTAGCTGAAAGTGATTTCCGTGAAAAATACAGCGTTTTTTTCGTAATTCGCAAAATGGACCCTAAATATTGTTATTTTTGCTTAAAAGTGATGTCTTCTCGAGTTATAGCCCTTTTTCTAAAGTGCAAAAATCGAAAAACTTTAAAATCTGTTTTCTCTTTTTCAATGTGTTTTTTATAGTTGGGTAGCCTTCACAGAACCCGTAAAAATAGTTGCTTTTAGCTGAAAGTGATTTCCGTGAAAAATACAGCGTTTTTTTCGTTATTCGCAAAATGGACCCTAAATATTGTTATTTTTGCTTAAAAGTGATGTCTTCTCGAGTTATAGCCCTTTTTCTAAAGTTCAAAAATCGAAATACTTTCAAATCTGTTTTCTCTTTTTCAATGTGTTTTTTATAGTTGGGTAGCCTTCACAGAACCCGTAAAAATAGTTGCTTTTAGCTGAAAGTGATTTCCGTGAAAAATACAGCGTTTTTTCGTAATTCGCAAAATGGACCCTAAATATTGTTATTTTTGCTTAAAAGTGATGTCTTCTCGAGTTATAGCCCTTTTTCTAAAGTTCAAAAATCGAAAAACTTTCAAATCTGTTTTCTCTTTTTCAATGTGTTTTTTATAGTTGGGTAGCCTTCACAGAACCCGTAAATATAGTTGCTTTAAGCTGAAAGTGATTTCCGTGAAAAATACAGCGTTTTTTCGTAATTCGCAAAATGGACCCTAAATATTGTTATTTTTGCTTAAAAGTGATGTCTTCTCGAGTTATAGCCCTTTTTCTAAAGTTCAAAAATCGAAATACTTTCAAATCTGTTTTCTCTTTTTCAATGTGTTTTTTATAGTTGGGTAGCCTTCACAGAACCCGTAAAAATAGTTGCTTTTAGCTGAAAGTGATTTCCGTGAAAAATACAGCGTTTTTTCGTAATTCGCAAAATGGACCCTAAATATTGTTATTTTTGCTTAAAAGTGATGTCTTCTCGAGTTATAGCCCTTTTTCTAAAGTTCAAAAATCGAAAAACTTTCAAATCTGTTTTCTCTTTTTCAATGTGTTTTTTATAGTTGGGTAGCCTTCACAGAACCCGTAAAAATAGTTGCTTTTAGCTGAAAGTGATTTCCGTGAAAAATACAGCGTTTTTTCGTAATTCGCAAAATGGACCCTAAATATTGTTATTTTTGCTTAAAAGTGATGTCTTCTCGAGTTATAGCCCTTTTTCTAAAGTTCAAAAATCGAAATACTTTCAAATCTGTTTTCTCTTTTTCAATGTGTTTTTTATAGTTGGGTAGCCTTCACAGAACCCGTAAAAATAGTTGCTTTTAGCTGAAAGTGATTTCCGTGAAAAATACAGCGTTTTTTCGTAATTCGCAAAATGGACCCTAAATATTGTTATTTTTGCTTAAAAGTGATGTCTTCTCGAGTTATAGCCCTTTTTCTAAAGTTCAAAAATCGAAAAACTTTCAAATCTGTTTTCTCTTTTTCAATGTGTTTTTTATAGTTGGGTAGCCTTCACAGAACCCGTAAAAATAGTTGCTTTTAGCTGAAAGTGATTTCCGTGAAAAATACAGCGTTTTTCGTAATTCGCAAAATGGACCCTAAATATTGTTATTTTTGCTTAAAAGTGATGTCTTCTCGAGTTATAGCCCTTTTTCTAAAGTTCAAAAATCGAAAAACTTTCAAATCTGTTTTCTCTTTTTCAATGTGTTTTTTATAGTTGGGTAGCCTTCACAGAACCCGTAAAAATAGTTGCTTTTAGCTGAAAGTGATTTCCGTGAAAAATACAGCGTTTTTTCGTAATTCGCAAAATGGACCCTAAATATTGTTATTTTTGCTTAAAAGTGATGTCTTCTCGAGTTATAGCCCTTTTTCTAAAGTTCAAAAATCGAAATACTTTCAAATCTGTTTTCTCTTTTTCAATGTGTTTTTTATAGTTGGGTAGCCTTCACAGAACCCGTAAAAATAGTTGCTTTTAGCTGAAAGTGATTTCCGTGAAAAATACAGCGTTTTTTCGTAATTCGCAAAATGGACCCTAAATATTGTTATTTTTGCTTAAAAGTGATGTCTTCTCGAGTTATAGCCCTTTTTCTAAAGTTCAAAAATCGAAAAACTTTCAAATCTGTTTTCTCTTTTTCAATGTGTTTTTTTATAGTTGGGTAGCCTTCACAGAACCCGTAAAAATAGTTGCTTTTAGCTGAAAGTGATTTCCGTGAAAAATACAGCGTTTTTTCGTAATTCGCAAAATGGACCCTAAATATTGTTATTTTTGCTTAAAAGTGATGTCTTCTCGAGTTATAGCCCTTTTTCTAAAGTTCAAAAATCGAAATACTTTCAAATCTGTTTTCTCTTTTTCAATGTGTTTTTTTATAGTTGGTAAGCCTTCACAGAACCCGTAAATATAGTTGCTTTAAGCTGAAAGTGATTTCCGTGAAAAATACAGCGTTTTTTCGTAATTCGCAAAATGGACCCTAAATATTGTTATTTTTGCTTAAAAGTGATGTCTTCTCGAGTTATAGCCCTTTTTCTAAAGTTCAAAAATCGAAAAACTTTCAAATCTGTTTTCTCTTTTCAATGTGTTTTTTATAGTTGGGTAGCCTTCACAGAACCCGTAAAAATAGTTGCTTTTAGCTGAAAGTGATTTCCGTGAAAAATACAGCGTTTTTTCGTAATTCGCAAAATGGACCCTAAATATTGTTATTTTTGCTTAAAAGTGATGTCTTCTCGAGTTATAGCCCTTTTTCTAAAGTTCAAAAATCGAAAAACTTTCAAATCTGTTTTCTCTTTTTCAATGTGTTTTTTATAGTTGGGTAGCCTTCACAGAACCCGTAAAAATAGTTGCTTTTAGCTGAAAGTGATTTCCGTGAAAAATACAGCGTTTTTTCGTAATTCACAAAATGGACCCTAAATATTGTTATTTTTGCTTAAAAGTAATGTCTTCTCGAGTTATAGCCCTTTTTCTAAAGTTCAAAAATCGAAAAACTTTCAAATCTGTTTTCTCTTTTTCAATGTGTTTTTTATAGTTGGGTAGCCTTCACAGAACCCGTAAAAATAGTTGCTTTAAGCTGAAAGTGATTTCCGTGAAAAATACAGCGTTTTTTCGTAATTCGCAAAATGGACCCTAAATATTGTTATTTTTGCTTAAAAGTGATGTCTTCTCGAGTTATAGCCCTTTTTCTAAAGTTCAAAAATCGAAAAACTTTCAAATCTGTTTCTCTTTTTCAATGTGTTTTTTATAGTTGGGTAGCCTTCACAGAACCCGTAAAAATAGTTGCTTTTAGCTGAAAGTGATTTCCGTGAAAAATACAGCGTTTTTTCGTAATTCGCAAAATGGACCCTAAATATTGTTATTTTTGCTTAAAAGTGATGTCTTCTCGAGTTATAGCCCTTTTTCTAAAGTTCAAAAATCGAAAAACTTTCAAATCTGTTTTCTCTTTTTCAATGTGTTTTTTATAGTTGGGTAGCCTTCACAGAACCCGTAAAAATAGTTGCTTTTAGCTGAAAGTGATTTCCGTGAAAAATACAGCGTTTTTTCGTAATTCGCAAAATGGACCCTAAATATTGTTATTTTTGCTTAAAAGTGATGTCTTCTCGAGTTATAGCCCTTTTTCTAAAGTTCAAAAATCGAAAAACTTTCAAATCTGTTTTCTCTTTTTCAATGTGTTTTTTATAGTTGGGTAGCCTTCACAGAACCCGTAAAAATAGTTGCTTTTAGCTGAAAGTGATTTCCGTGAAAAATACAGCGTTTTTTCGTAATTCGCAAAATGGACCCTAAATATTGTTATTTTTGCTTAAAAGTGATGTCTTCTCGAGTTATAGCCCTTTTTCTAAAGTTCAAAAATCGAAAAACTTTCAAATCTGTTTTCTCTTTTTCAATGTGTTTTTTATAGTTGGGTAGCCTTCACAGAACCCGTAAATATAGTTGCTTTTAGCTGAAAGTGATTTCCGTGAAAAATACAGCGTTTTTTCGTAATTCGCAAAATGGACCCTAAATATTGTTATTTTTGCTTAAAAGTGATGTCTTCTCGAGTTATAGCCCTTTTTCTAAAGTTCAAAAATCGAAAAACTTTCAAATCTGTTTTCTCTTTTTCAATGTGTTTTTTATAGTTGGGTAGCCTTCACAGAACCCGTAAAAATAGTTGCTTTTAGCTGAAAGTGATTTCCGTGAAAAATACAGCGTTTTTTCGTAATTCGCGAAATGGACCCTAAATATTGTTATTTTTGCTTAAAAGTGATGTCTTCTCGAGTTATAGCCCTTTTTCTAAAGTTCAAAAATCGAAAAACTTTCAAATCTGTTTTCTCTTTTTCAATGTGTTTTTTATAGTTGGGTAGCCTTCACAGAACCCGTAAAAATAGTTGCTTTTAGCTGAAAGTGATTTCCGTGAAAAATACAGCGTTTTTTCGTAATTCGCAAAAAAGACCCTAAATATTGTTATTTTTGCTTAAAAGTGATGTCTTCTCGAGTTATAGCCCTTTTTCTAAAGTTCAAAAATCGAAATACTTTCAAATCTGTTTTCTCTTTTTCAATGTGTTTTTTATAGTTGGTAAGCCTTCACAGAACCCGTAAATATAGTTGCTTTAAGCTGAAAGTGATTTCCGTGAAAAATACAGCGTTTTTTCGTAATTCGCAAAATGGACCCTAAATATTGTTATTTTTGCTTAAAAGTGATGTCTTCTCGAGTTATAGCCCTTTTTCTAAAGTTCAAAAATCGAAAAACTTTCAAATCTGTTTTCTCTTTTTCAATGTGTTTTTTATAGTTGGGTAGCCTTCACAGAACCCGTAAAAATAGTTGCTTTTAGCTGAAAGTGATTTCCGTGAAAAATACAGCGTTTTTTCGTAATTCGCAAAATGGACCCTAAATATTGTTATTTTTGCTTAAAAGTGATGTCTTCTCGAGTTATAGCCCTTTTTCTAAAGTTCAAAAATCGAAAAACTTTCAAATCTGTTTTCTCTTTTTCAATGTGTTTTTTATAGTTGGGTAGCCTTCACAGAACCCGTAAAAATAGTTGCTTTTAGCTGAAAGTGATTTCCGTGAAAAATACAGCGCTTTTTCGTAATTCGCAAAATAGACCCTAAATATTGTTATTTTTGCTTAAAAGTGATGTCTTCTCGAGTTATAGCCCTTTTTCTAAAGTTCAAAAATCGAAATACTTTCAAATCTGTTTTCTCTTTTTCAATGTGTTTTTTATAGTTGGTAAGCCTTCACAGAACCCGTAAATATAGTTGCTTTAAGCTGAAAGTGATTTCCGTGAAAAATACAGCGTTTTTTCGTAATTCGCAAAATGGACCCTAAATATTGTTATTTTTGCTTAAAAGTGATGTCTTCTCGAGTTATAGCCCTTTTTCTAAAGTTCAAAAATCGAAAAACTTTCAAATCTGTTTTCTCTTTTTCAATGTGTTTTTTATAGTTGGGTAGCCTTTACAGAACCCGTAAAAATAGTTGCTTTTAGCTGAAAGTGATTTCCGTGAAAAATACAGCGTTTTTTCGTAATTCGCAAAATGGACCCTAAATATTGTTATTTTTGCTTAAAAGTGATGTCTTCTCGAGTTATAGCCCTTTTTCTAAATTTCAAAAATCGAAAAACTTTCAAATCTGTTTTCTCTTTTTCAATGTGTTTTTTATAGTTGGGTAGCCTTCACAGAACCCGTAAAAATAGTTGCTTTTAGCTGAAAGTGATTTCCGTGAAAAATACAGCGTTTTTTCGTAATTCGCAAAATGGACCCTAAATATTGTTATTTTTGCTTAAAAGTAATGTCTTCTCGAGTCATAGCCCTTTTTCTAAAGTTCAAAAATCGAAAAACTTTCAAATCTGTTTTCTCTTTTTCAATTTGTTTTTTATAGTTGGGTAGCCTTCACAGAACCCGTAAAAATAGTTGCTTTTAGCTGAAAGTGATTTCCGTGAAAAATACAGCGTTTTTTCGTAATTCGCAAAATGGACCCTAAATATTGTTATTTTTGCTTAAAAGTGATGTCTTCTCGAGTTATAGCCCTTTTTCTAAAGTTCAAAAATCGAAAAACTTTCAAATCTGTTTTCTCTTTTTCAATGTGTTTTTTATAGTTGGGTAGCCTTCACAGAACCCGTAAAAATAGTTGCTTTTAGCTGAAAGTGATTTCCGTGAAAAATACAGCGTTTTTTCGTAATTCGCAAAATGGACCCTAAATATTGTTATTTTTGCTTAAAAGTGATGTCTTCTCGAGTTATAGCCCTTTTTCTAAAGTTCAAAAATCGAAAAACTTTCAAATCTGTTTTCTCTTTTTCAATGTGTTTTTTATAGTTGGGTAGCCTTCACAGAACCCATAAAAATAGTTGCTTTTAGCTGAAAGTGATTTCCGTGAAAAATACAGCGTTTTTTCGTAATTCGCAAAATGGACCCTAAATATTGTTATTTTTGCTTAAAAGTGATGTCTTCTCGAGTTATAGCCCTTTTTCTAAAGTTCAAAAATCGAAAAACTTTCAAATCTGTTTTCTCTTTTTCAATGTGTTTTTTTATAGTTGGGTAGCCTTCACAGAACCCGTAAAAATAGTTGCTTTTAGCTGAAAGTTTTTTCGTAATTCGCAAAATGGACCCTAAATATTGTTATTTTTGCTTAAAAGTGATGTCTTCTCGAGTTATAGCCCTTTTTCTAAAGTTCAAAAATCGAAAAACTTTCAAATCTGTTTTCTCTTTTTCAATGTGTTTTTTATAGTTGGGTAGCCTTCACAGAACCCGTAAAAATAGTTGCTTTTAGCTGAAAGTGATTTCCGTGAAAAATACAGCGTTTTTTCGTAATTCGCAAAATGGACCCTAAATATTGTTATTTTTGCTTAAAAGTGATGTCTTCTCGAGTTATAGCCCTTTTTCTAATGTTCAAAAATCGAAAAACTTTCAAATCTGTTTTCTCTTTTTCAATGTGTTTTTTATAGTTGGGTAGCCTTCACAGAACCCGTAAAAATAGTTGCTTTTAGCTGAAAGTGATTTCCGTGAAAAATACAGCGTTTTTTCGTAATTCGCAAAATGGACCCTAAATATTGTTATTTTTGCTTAAAAGTGATGTCTTCTCGAGTTATAGCCCTTTTTCTAAAGTTCAAAAATCGAAAAACTTTCAAATCTGTTTTCTCTTTTTCAATGTGTTTTTTATAGTTGGGTAGCCTTCACAGAACCCGTAAAAATAGTTGCTTTTAGCTGAAAGTGATTTCCGTGAAAAATACAGCGTTTTTTCGTAATTCGCAAAATGGACCCTAAATATTGTTATTTTTGCTTAAAAGTGATGTCTTCTCGAGTTATAGCCCTTTTTCTAAAGTTCAAAAATCGAAAAACTTTCAAATCTGTTTTCTTTTTCAATGTGTTTTTTTATAGTTGGGTAGCCTTCACAGAACCCGTAAAAATAGTTGCTTTTAGCTGAAAGTGATTTCCGTGAAAAATACAGCGTTTTTTCGTAATTCGCAAAATGGACCCTAAATATTGTTATTTTTGCTTAAAAGTGATGTCTTCTCGAGTTATAGCCCTTTTTCTAAAGTTCAAAAATCGAAAAACTTTCAAATCTGTTTTCTCTTTTTCAATGTGTTTTTTATAGTTGGGTAGCCTTCACAGAACCCGTAAAAATAGTTGCTTTTAGCTGAAAGTGATTTCCGTGAAAAATACAGCGTTTTTTCGTAATTCGCAAAATGGACCCTAAATATTGTTATTTTTGCTTAAAAGTGATGTCTTCTCGAGTTATAGCCCTTTTTCTAAAGTTCAAAAATCGAAAAACTTTCAAATCTGTTTTCTCTTTTTCAATGTGTTTTTTATAGTTGGGTAGCCTTCACAGAACCCGTAAAAATAGTTGCTTTTAGCTGAAAGTGATTTCCGTGAAAAATACAGCGTTTTTTCGTAATTCGCAAAATGGACCCCAAATATTGTTATTTTTGCTTAAAAGTGATGTCTTCTCGAGTTATAGCCCTTTTTCTAAAGTTCAAAAATCGAAAAACTTTCAAATCTGTTTTCTCTTTTTCAATGTGTTTTTTATAGTTGGGTAGCCTTCACAGAACCCGTAAAAATAGTTGCTTTTAGCTGAAAGTGATTTCCGTGAAAAATACAGCGTTTTTTCGTAATTCGCAAAATGGACCCTAAATATTGTTATTTTTGCTTAAAAGTGATGTCTTCTCGAGTTATAGCCCTTTTTCTAAAGTTCAAAAATCGAAAAACTTTCAAATCTGTTTTCTCTTTTTCAATGTGTTTTTTATAGTTGGGTAGCCTTCACAGAACCCGTAAAAATAGTTGCTTTTAGCTGAAAGTGATTTCCGTGAAAAATACAGCGTTTTTTCGTAATTCGCAAAATGGACCCTAAATATTGTTATTTTTGCTTAAAAGTGATGTCTTCTCGAGTTATAGCCCTTTTTCTAAAGTTCAAAAATCGAAAAACTTTCAAATCTGTTTTCTCTTTTTCAATGTGTTTTTTATAGTTGGGTAGCCTTCACAGAACCCGTAAAAATAGTTGCTTTTAGCTGAAAGTGATTTCCGTGAAAAATACAGCGTTTTTTCGTAATTCGCAAAATGGACCCTAAATATTGTTATTTTTGCTTAAAAGTGATGTCTTCTCGAGTTATAGCCCTTTTTCTAAAGTTCAAAAATCGAAAAACTTTCAAATCTGTTTTCTCTTTTTCAATGTGTTTTTTATAGTTGGGTAGCCTTCACAGAACCCGTAAAAATAGTTGCTTTTAGCTGAAAGTGATTTCCGTGAAAAATACAGCGTTTTTTCGTAATTCGCAAAATGGACCCTAAATATTGTTATTTTTGCTTAAAAGTGATGTCTTCTCGAGTTATAGCCCTTTTTCTAAAGTGCAAAAATCGAAAAACTTTCAAATCTGTTTTCTCTTTTTCAATGTGTTTTTTATAGTTGGGTAGCCTTCACAGAACCCGTAAAAATAGTTGCTTTTAGCTGAAAGTGATTTCCGTGAAAAATACAGCGTTTTTTCGTAATTCGCAAAATGGACCCTAAATATTGTTATTTTTGCTTAAAAGTGATGTCTTCTCGAGTTATAGCCCTTTTTCTAAAGTTCAAAAATCGAAAAACTTTCAAATCTGTTTTCTCTTTTTCAATGTGTTTTTTATAGTTGGGTAGCCTTCACAGAACCCGTAAAAATAGTTGCTTTTAGCTGAAAGTGATTTCCGTGAAAAATACAGCGTTTTTTCGTAATTCGCAAAATGGACCCTAAATATTGTTATTTTTGCTTAAAAGTGATGTCTTCTCGAGTTATAGCCCTTTTTCTAAAGTTCAAAAATCGAAAAACTTTCAAATCTGTTTTCTCTTTTTCAATGTGTTTTTTATAGTTGGGTAGCCTTCACAGAACCCGTAAAAATAGTTGCTTTTAGCTGAAAGTGATTAACGTGAAAAATACAGCGTTTTTTCGTAATTCGCAAAATGGACCCTAAATATTGTTATTTTTGCTTAAAAGTGATGTCTTCTCGAGTTATAGCCCTTTTTCTAAAGTTCAAAAATCGAAAAACTTTCAAATCTGTTTTCTCTTTTTCAATGTGTTTTTTATAGTTGGGTAGCCTTCACAGAACCCGTAAAAATAGTTGCTTTTAGCTGAAAGTGATTTCCGTGAAAAATACAGCGTTTTTTCGTAATTCGCAAAATGGACCCTAAATATTGTTATTTTTGCTTAAAAGTGATGTCTTCTCGAGTTATAGCCCTTTTTCTAAAGTGCAAAAATCGAAAAACTTTCAAATCTGTTTTCTCTTTTTCAATGTGTTTTTTATAGTTGGGTAGCCTTCACAGAACCAGCTGAAAGTGATTTCCGTGAAAAATACAGCGTTTTTTCGTAATTCGCAAAATGGACCCTAAATATTGTTATTTTTGCTTAAAAGTGATGTCTTCTCGAGTTATAGCCCTTTTTCTAAAGTGCAAAAATCGAAAAACTTTCAAATCTGTTTTCTCTTTTTCAATGTGTTTTTTATAGTTGGGTAGCCTTCACAGAACCCGTAAAAACAGTTGCTTTTAGCTGAAAGTGATTTCCGTGAAAAATACAGCGTTTTTTCGTAATTCGCAAAATGGACCCTAAATATTGTTATTTTTGCTTAAAAGTGATGTCTTCTCGAGTTATAGCCCTTTTTCTAAGTTCAAAAATCGAAAAACTTTCAAATCTGTTTTCTCTTTTTCAATGTGTTTTTTATAGTTGGTAGCCTTCACAGAACCCGTAAAAATAGTTGCTTTTAGCTGAAAGTGATTCCGTGAAAAATACAGCGTTTTTTCGTAATTCGCAAAATGGACCCTAAATATTGTTATTTTTGCTTAAAAGTGATGTCTTCTCGAGTTATAGCCCTTTTTCTAAAGTTCAAAAATCGAAAAACTTTCAAATCTGTTTTCTCTTTTTTCAATGTGTTTTTTATAGTTGGGTAGCCTTCACAGAACCCGTAAAAATAGTTGCTTTTAGCTGAAAGTGATTTCCGTGAAAAATACAGCGTTTTTTCGTAATTCGCAAAATGGACCCTAAATATTGTTATTTTTGCTTAAAAGTGATGTCTTCTCGAGTTATAGCCCTTTTTCTAAAGTGCAAAAATCGAAAAACTTTCAAATCTGTTTTCTCTTTTTCAATGTGTTTTTTATAGTTGGGTAGCCTTCACAGAACCCGTAAAATAGTTGCTTTTAGCTGAAAGTGATTTCCGTGAAAAATACAGCGTTTTTTCGTAATTCGCAAAATGGACCCTAATATTGTTATTTTTGCTTAAAAGTGATGTCTTCTCGAGTTATAGCCCTTTTTCTAAAGTTCAAAAATCGAAAAACTTTCAAATCTGTTTTCTCTTTTTCAATGTGTTTTTTATAGTTGGGTAGCCTTCACAGAACCGTAAAAATAGTTGCTTTTAGCTGAAAGTGATTTCCGTGAAAAATACAGCGTTTTTTCGTAATTCGCAAAATGGACCCTAAATATTGTTATTTTGCTTAAAAGTGATGTCTTCTCGAGTTATAGCCCTTTTACTAAAGTTCAAAAATCGAAAAACTTTCAAATCTGTTTTCTCTTTTTCAATGTGTTTTTTATAGTTGGGTAGCCTTCACAGAACCGTAAAAATAGTTGCTTTTAGCTGAAAGTGATTTCCGTGAAAAATACAGCGTTTTTTCGTAATTCGCAAAATGGACCCTAAATATTGTTATTTTTGCTTAAAGTGATGTCTTCTCGAGTTATAGCCTTTTTCTAAAGTTCAAAAATCGAAAAACTTTCAAATCTGTTTTCTCTTTTTCAATGTGTTTTTTATAGTTGGGTAGCCTTCACAGAACCCGTAAAAATAGTTGCTTTTAGCTGAAAGTGATTTCCGTGAAAAATACAGCGTTTTTTTCGTAATTCGCAAAATGGACCCTAAATATTGTTATTTTGCTTAAAAGTGATGTCTTCTCGAGTTATAGCCCTTTTTCTAAAGTGCAAAAATCGAAAAACTTTCAAATCTGTTTTCTCTTTTTCAATGTGTTTTTTATAGTTGGGTAGCCTTCACAGAACCCGTAAAAACAGTTGCTTTTAGCTGAAAGTGATTTCCGTGAAAAATACAGCGTTTTTTTCGTAATTCGCAAAATGGACCCTAAATATTGTTATTTTTGCTTAAAAGTGATGTCTTCTCGAGTTATAGCCCTTTTTCTAAAGTTCAAAAATCGAAAAACTTTCAAATCTGTTTTCTCTTTTTCAATGTGTTTTTTATAGTTGGGTAGCCTTCACAGAACCCGTAAAATAGTTGCTTTTAGCTGAAAGTGATTTCCGTGAAAAATACAGCGTTTTTTCGTAATTCGCAAAATGGACCCTAAATATTGTTATTTTTGCTTAAAAGTGATGTCTTCTCGAGTTATAGCCCTTTTTCTAAAGTTCAAAAATCGAAAAACTTTCAAATCTGTTTTCTCTTTTTCAATGTGTTTTTTATAGTTGGGTAGCCTTCACAGAACCCGTAAAAATAGTTGCTTTTAGCTGAAAGTGATTTCCGTGAAAAATACAGCGTTTTTCGTAATTCGCAAAATGGACCCTAAATATTGTTATTTTTGCTTAAAAGTGATGTCTTCTCGAGTTATAGCCCTTTTTCTAAAGTGCAAAAATCGAAAAACTTTCAAATCTGTTTTCTCTTTTTCAATGTGTTTTTTATAGTTGGGTAGCCTTCACAGAACCCGTAAAATAGTTGCTTTTAGCTGAAAGTGATTTCCGTGAAAAATACAGCGTTTTTTCGTAATTCGCAAATGGACCCTAATATTGTTATTTTGCTTAAAAGTGATGTCTTCTCGAGTTATAGCCCTTTTTCTAAAGTTCAAAAATCGAAAAACTTTCAAATCTGTTTTCTCTTTTTCAATGTGTTTTTTATAGTTGGGTAGCCTTCACAGAACCCGTAAAAATAGTTGCTTTTAGCTGAAAGTGATTTCCGTGAAAAATACAGCGTTTTTTCGTAATTCGCAAAATGGACCCTAAATATTGTTATTTTTGCTTAAAAGTGATGTCTTCTCGAGTTATAGCCCTTTTACTAAAGTTCAAAAATCGAAAAACTTTCAAATCTGTTTTCTCTTTTTCAATGTGTTTTTTATAGTTGGTAGCCTTCACAGAACCGTAAAAATAGTTGCTTTTAGCTGAAAGTGATTTCCGTGAAAAATACAGCGTTTTTTCGTAATTCGCAAATGGACCCTAAATATTGTTATTTTTGCTTAAAAGTGATGTCTTCTCGAGTTATAGCCCTTTTTCTAAAGTTCAAAAATCGAAAAACTTTCAAATCTGTTTTCTCTTTTCAATGTGTTTTTTATAGTTGGGTAGCCTTCACAGAACCCGTAAAAATAGTTGCTTTTAGCTGAAAGTGATTTCCGTGAAAAATACAGCGTTTTTTCGTAATTCGCAAAATGGACCCTAAATATTGTTATTTTTGCTTAAAAGTGATGTCTTCTCGAGTTATAGCCCTTTTTCTAAAGTGCAAAAATCGAAAAACTTTCAAATCTGTTTTCTCTTTTTCAATGTGTTTTTTATAGTTGGGTAGCCTTCACAGAACCCGTAAAAACAGTTGCTTTTAGCTGAAAGTGATTTCCGTGAAAAATACAGCGTATTTTTTCGTAATTCGCAAAATGGACCCTAAATATTGTTATTTTTGCTTAAAAGTGATGTCTTCTCGAGTTATAGCCCTTTTTCTAAAGTTCAAAAATCGAAAAACTTTCAAATCTGTTTTCTCTTTTTCAATGTGTTTTTTATAGTTGGGTAGCCTTCACAGAACCCGTAAAAATAGTTGCTTTTAGCTGAAAGTGATTTCCGTGAAAAATACAGCGTTTTTCGTAATTCGCAAAATGGACCCTAAATATTGTTATTTTTGCTTAAAAGTGATGTCTTCTCGAGTTATAGCCCTTTTTCTAAAGTTCAAAAATCGAAAAACTTTCAAATCTGTTTTCTCTTTTTCAATGTGTTTTTTATAGTTGGGTAGTCTTCACAGAACCCGTAAAAATAGTTGCTTTTAGCTGAAAGTGATTTCCGTGAAAAATACAGCGTTTTTCGTAATTCGCAAAATGGACCCTAAATATTGTTATTTTTGCTTAAAAGTGATGTCTTCTCGAGTTATAGCCCTTTTTCTAAAGTGCAAAAAATCGAAAAACTTTCAAATCTGTTTTCTCTTTTTCAATGTGTTTTTTATAGTTGGGTAGCCTTCACAGAACCCGTAAAATAGTTGCTTTTAGCTGAAAGTGATTTCCGTGAAAAATACAGCGTTTTTTCGTAATTCGCAAAATGGACCCTTAATATTGTTATTTTTGCTTAAAAGTGATGTCTTCTCGAGTTATAGCCCTTTTTCTAAAGTTCAAAATCGAAAAACTTTCAAATCTGTTTTCTCTTTTTCAATGTGTTTTTTATAGTTGGGTAGCCTTCACAGAACCCGTAAAAATAGTTGCTTTTAGCTGAAAGTGATTTCCGTGAAAAATACAGCGTTTTTTCGTAATTCGCAAAATGGACCCTAAATATTGTTATTTTTGCTTAAAAGTGATGTCTTCTCGAGTTATAGCCCTTTTACTAAAGTTCAAAAATCGAAAAACTTTAAAATCTGTTTTCTCTTTTTCAATGTGTTTTTTATAGTTGGGTAGCCTTCACAGAACCCGTAAAAATAGTTGCTTTTAGCTGAAAGTGATTTCCGTGAAAAATACAGCGTTTTTTCGTAATTCGCAAAATGGACCCTAAATATTGTTATTTTTGCTTAAAAGTGATGTCTTCTCGAGTTATAGCCCTTTTTCTAAAGTTCAAAAATCGAAAAACTTTCAAATCTGTTTTCTCTTTTTCAATGTGTTTTTTATAGTTGGGTAGCCTTCACAGAACCCGTAAAAATAGTTGCTTTTAGCTGAAAGTGATTTCCGTGAAAAATACAGCGTTTTTTCGTAATTCGCAAAATGGACCCTAAATATTGTTATTTTTGCTTAAAAGTGATGTCTTCTCGAGTTATAGCCCTTTTTCTAAAGTTCAAAAATCGAAAACTTTCAAATCTGTTTTCTCTTTTTCAATGTGTTTTTTATAGTTGGGTAGCCTTCACAGAACCCGTAAAAATAGTTGCTTTTAGCTGAAAGTGATTTCCGTGAAAAATACAGCGTTTTTTCGTAATTCGCAAAATGGACCCTAAATATTGTTATTTTGCTTAAAAGTGATGTCTTCTCGAGTTATAGCCCTTTTTCTAAGTGCAAAAATCGAAAAACTTTCAAATCTGTTTTCTCTTTTTCAATATGTTTTTTATAGTTGGGTAGCCTTCACAGAACCCGTAAAAATAGTTGCTTTTAGCTGAAAGTGATTTCCGTGAAAAATACAGCGTTTTTTCGTAATCGCAAAATGGACCCTAAATATTGTTATTTTTGCTTAAAAGTGATGTCTTCTCGAGTTATAGCCCTTTTTCTAAAGTGCAAAAATCGAAAAACTTTCAAATCTGTTTTCTCTTTTTCAATGTGTTTTTTATAGTTGGGTAGCCTTCACAGAACCCGTAAAAATAGTTGCTTTTAGCTGAAAGTGATTTCCGTGAAAAATACAGCGTTTTTTCGTAATTCGCAAAATGGACCCTAAATATTGTTATTTTTGCTTAAAAGTGATGTCTTCTCGAGTTATAGCCCTTTTTCTGAAGTTCAAAAATCGAAAACTTTCAAATCTGTTTTCTCTTTTTCAATGTGTTTTTTATAGTTGGGTAGCCTTCACAGAACCCGTAAAATAGTTGCTTTTAGCTGAAAGTGATTTCCGTGAAAAATACAGCGTTTTTTCGTAATTCGCAAAATGGACCCTAAATATTGTTATTTTTGCTTAAAAGTGATGTCTTCTCGAGTTATAGCCCTTTTTCTAAAGTGCAAAAATCGAAAAACTTTCAAATCTGTTTTCTCTTTTTCAATATGTTTTTTATAGTTGGGTAGCCTTCACAGAACCCGTAAAAATAGTTGCTTTTAGCTGAAAGTGATTTCCGTGAAAAATACAGCGTTTTTTCGTAATTCGCAAATGGACCCTAAATATTGTTATTTTTGCTTAAAAGTGATGTCTTCTCGAGTTATAGCCCTTTTTCTAAAGTGCAAAAATCGAAAAACTTTCAAATCTGTTTCTCTTTTTCAATGTGTTTTTTATAGTTGGGTAGCCTTCACAGAACCCGTAAAATAGTTGCTTTTAGCTGAAAGTGATTTCCGTGAAAAATACAGCGTTTTTTCGTAATTCGCAAAATGGACCCTAAATATTGTTATTTTTGCTTAAAAGTGATGTCTTCTCGAGTTATAGCCCTTTTCTGAAGTTCAAAAATCGAAAAACTTTCAAATCTGTTTTCTCTTTTCAATGTGTTTTTTATAGTTGGGTAGCCTTCACAGAACCCGTAAAAATAGTTGCTTTTAGCTGAAAGTGATTTCCGTGAAAAATACAGCGTTTTTTCGTAATTCGCAAAATGGACCCTAATATTGTTATTTTTGCTTAAAAGTGATGTCTTCTCGAGTTATAGCCCTTTTTCTAAAGTTCAAAAATCGAAAAACTTTCAAATCTGTTTTCTCTTTTCAATGTGTTTTTTATAGTTGGGTAGCCTTCACAGAACCCGAAAAAATAGTTGCTTTTAGCTGAAAGTGATTTCCGTGAAAAATACACCGTTTTTTCGTAATTCGCAAAATGGACCCTAAATATTGTTATTTTTGCTTAAAAGTGATGTCTTCTCGAGTTATAGCCCTTTTTCTAAAGTGCAAAAATCGAAAAACTTTCAAATCTGTTTTCTCTTTTCAATGTGTTTTTTATAGTTGGGTAGCCTTCACAGACCCGTAAAAATAGTTGCTTTTAGCTGAAAGTGATTTCCGTGAAAATACAGCGTTTTTTCGTAATTCGCAAAATGGACCCTAAATATTGTTATTTTTGCTTAAAAGTGATGTCTTCTCGAGTTATAGCCCTTTTTCTAAAGTTCAAAAATCGAAAAACTTTCAAATCTGTTTTCTCTTTTTCAATGTGTTTTTTATAGTTGGGTAGCCTTCACAGAACCCGAAAAATAGTTGCTTTTAGCTGAAAGTGATTTCCGTGAAAAATACACCGTTTTTTCGTAATTCGCAAAATGGACCCTAATATTGTTATTTTTGCTTAAAAGTGATGTCTTCTCGAGTTATAGCCCTTTTTCTAAAGTGCAAAAATCGAAAAACTTTCAAATCTGTTTTCTCTTTTTCAATGTGTTTTTTATAGTTGGGTAGCCTTCACAGAACCCGTAAAAATAGTTGCTTTTAGCTGAAAGTGATTTCCGTGAAAAATACAGCGTTTTTTCGTAATTCGCAAAATGGACCCTAAATATTGTTATTTTTGCTTAAAAGTGATGTCTTCTCGAGTTATAGCCCTTTTTCTAAAGTTCAAAAATCGAAAAACTTTCAAATCTGTTTTCTCTTTTTCAATGTGTTTTTTATAGTTGGGTAGCCTTCACAGAACCCGTAAAAATAGTTGCTTTTAGCTGAAAGTGATTTCCGTGAAAAATACAGCGTTTTTTCGTAATTCGCAAAATGGACCCTAAATATTGTTATTTTTGCTTAAAGTGATGTCTTCTCGAGTTATAGCCCTTTTTCTAAAGTTCAAAATCGAAAACTTTCAAATCTGTTTTCTCTTTTTCAATGTGTTTTTTATAGTTGGGTAGCCTTCACAGAACCCGTAAAAATAGTTGCTTTTAGCTGAAAGTGATTTCCGTGAAAAATACAGCGTTTTTTCGTAATTCGCAAAATGGACCCTAAATATTGTTATTTTTGCTTAAAAGTGATGTCTTCTCGAGTTATAGCCCTTTTTCTAAAGTGCAAAAATCGAAAACTTTCAAATCTGTTTTCTCTTTTTCAATGTGTTTTTTATAGTTGGGTAGCCTTCACAGAACCCGTAAAAATAGTTGCTTTTAGCTGAAAGTGATTTCCGTGAAAAATACAGCGTTTTTTTCGTAATTCGCAAAATGGACCCTAAATATTGTTATTTTTGCTTAAAAGTGATGTCTTCTCGAGTTATAGCCCTTTTTCTAAAGTTCAAAAATCGAAAAACTTTCAATCTGTTTTCTCTTTTTCAATGTGTTTTTTATAGTTGGGTAGCCTTCACAGAACCCGTAAAAATAGTTGCTTTTAGCTGAAAGTGATTTCCGTGAAAAATACAGCGTTTTTTTCGTAATTCGCAAAATGGACCCTAAATATTGTTATTTTTGCTTAAAAGTGATGTCTTCTCGAGTTATAGCCCTTTTTCTAAAGTTCAAAAATCGAAAAACTTTCAAATCTGTTTTCTCTTTTCAATGTGTTTTTTATAGTTGGGTAGCCTTCACAGAACCCGAAAAAATAGTTGCTTTTAGCTGAAAGTGATTTCCGTAAAAAATACACCGTTTCTTCGTAATTCGCAAAATGGACCCTAAATATTGTTATTTTTGCTTAAAAGTGATGTCTTCTCGAGTTATAGCCCTTTTCTAAAGTGCAAAAATCGAAAAACTTTCAAATCTGTTTTCTCTTTTTCAATGTGTTTTTTATAGTTGGGTAGCCTTCACAGAACCCGTAAAAATAGTTGCTTTTAGCTGAAAGTGATTTCCGTGAAAAATACAGCGTTTTTTCGTAATTCGCAAAATGGACCCTAAATATTGTTATTTTTGCTTAAAAGTGATGTCTTCTCGAGTTATAGCCCTGTTTCTAAAGTTCAAAAATCGAAAAACTTCAAATCTGTTTTCTCTTTTTCAATGTGTTTTTTATAGTTGGGTAGCCTTCACAGAACCCGTAAAAATAGTTGCTTTTAGCTGAAAGTGATTTCGTGAAAAATACAGCGTTTTTTCGTAATTCGCAAAATGGACCCTAAATATTGTTATTTTTGCTTAAAAGTGATGTCTTCTCGAGTTATAGCCCTTTTTCTAAAGTTCAAAAATCGAAAAACTTTCAAATCTGTTTTCTCTTTTTCAATGTGTTTTTTATAGTTGGGTAGCCTTCACAGAACCCGAAAAAATAGTTGCTTTTAGCTGAAAGTGATTTCCGTGAAAAATACAGCGTTTTTTCGTAATTCGCAAAATGGACCCTAAATATTGTTATTTTTGCTTAAAAGTGATGTCTTCTCGAGTTATAGCCCTTTTTCTAAAGTGCAAAATCGAAAAACTTTCAAATCTGTTTTCTCTTTTTCAATGTGTTTTTTATAGTTGGGTAGCCTTCACAGAACCCGTAAAAATAGTTGCTTTTAGCTGAAAGTGATTTCCGTGAAAAATACAGCGTTTTTTCGTAATTCGCAAAATGGACCCTAAATATTGTTATTTTGCTTAAAAGTGATGTCTTCTCGAGTTATAGCCCTTTTTCTAAAGTTCAAAAATCGAAAAACTTTCAAATCTGTTTTCTCTTTTTCAATGTGTTTTTTATAGTTGGGTAGCCTTCACAGAACCCGTAAAAATAGTTGCTTTTAGCTGAAAGTGATTTCCGTGAAAAATACAGCGTTTTTTCGTAATTCGCAAAATGGACCCTAAATATTGTTATTTTTGCTTAAAAGTGATGTCTTCTCGAGTTATAGCCCTTTTTCTAAAGTGCAAAAATCGAAAAACTTTCAAATCTGTTTTCTCTTTTTCAATGTGTTTTTTATAGTTGGATAGCCTTCACAGAACCCGTAAAAATAGTTGCTTTTAGCTGAAAGTGATTTTCGTGAAAAATACAGCGTTTTTTCGTAATTCGCAAAATGGACCCTATTGTTATTTTTGCTTAAAAGTGATGTCTTCTCGAGTTATAGCCCTTTTTCTAAAGTTCAAAAATCGAAAAACTTTCAAATCTGTTTTCTCTTTTTCAATGTGTTTTTTATAGTTGGGTAGCCTTCACAGAACCCGTAAAAATAGTTGCTTTTAGCTGAAAGTGATTTCCGTGAAAAATACAGCGTTTTTTCGTAATTCGCAAATGGACCCTAAATATTGTTATTTTTGCTTAAAAGTGATGTCTTCTCGAGTTATAGCCCTTTTTCTAAAGTTCAAAAATCGAAAAACTTTCAAATCTGTTTTCTCTTTTTCAATGTGTTTTTTATAGTTGGGTAGCCTTCACAGAACCCGTAAAAATAGTTGCTTTTAGCTGAAAGTGATTTCCGTGAAAAATACAGCGTTTTTTTCGTAATTCGCAAAATGGACCCTAAATATTGTTATTTTTGCTTAAAAGTGATGTCTTCTCGAGTTATAGCCCTTTTTCTAAAGTTCAAAAATCGAAAAACTTTCAAATCTGTTTTCTCTTTTTCAATGTGTTTTTTATAGTTGGGTAGCCTTCACAGAACCCGTAAAAATAGTTGCTTTTAGCTGAAAGTGATTTCCGTGAAAAATACAGCGTTTTTTCGTAATTCGCAAAATGGACCCTAAATATTGTTATTTTTGCTTAAAAGTGATGTCTTCTCGAGTTATAGCCCTTTTTCTAAAGTGCAAAAATCGAAAAACTTTCAAATCTGTTTTTCTCTTTTTCAATGTGTTTTTTATAGTTGGGTAGCCTTCACAGAACCCGTAAAAATAGTTGCTTTTAGCTGAAAGTGATTTCCGTGAAAAATACAGCGTTTTTTCGTAATTCGCAAATGGACCCTAATATTGTTATTTTGCTTAAAAGTGATGTCTTCTCGAGTTATAGCCCTTTTTCTAAAGTTCAAAAATCGAAAAACTTTCAAATCTGTTTTCTCTTTTTCAATGTGTTTTTTATAGTTGGGTAGCCTTCACAGAACCCGTAAAAATAGTTGCTTTTAGCTGAAAGTGATTTCCGTGAAAAATACAGCGTTTTTTTCGTAATTCGCAAAATGGACCCTAAATATTGTTATTTTTGCTTAAAAGTGATGTCTTCTCGAGTTATAGCCCTTTTCTAAAGTGCAAAAATCGAAAACTTTCAAATCTGTTTTCTCTTTTTCAATGTGTTTTTTATAGTTGGGTAGCCTTCACAGAACCCGTAAAAATAGTTGCTTTTAGCTGAAAGTGATTTCCGTGAAAAATACAGCGTTTTTTCGTAATTCGCAAAATGGACCCTAAATATTGTTATTTTTGCTTAAAAGTGATGTCTTCTCGAGTTATAGCCCTTTTTCTAAAGTGCAAAAATCGAAAACTTTAAAATCTGTTTTCTCTTTTTCAATGTGTTTTTTATAGTTGGGTAGCCTTCACAGAACCCGTAAAAATAGTTGCTTTTAGCTGAAAGTGATTTCCGTGAAAAATACAGCGTTTTTTCGTAATTCGCAAAATGGACCCTTAATATTGTTATTTTTGCTTAAAAGTGATGTCTTCTCGAGTTATAGCCCTTTTTCTAAAGTGCAAAAATCGAAAAACTTTCAAATCTGTTTTCTCTTTTTCAATGTGTTTTTTATAGTTGGGTAGCCTTCACAGAACCCGTAAAAATAGTTGCTTTTAGCTGAAAGTGATTTCCGTGAAAAATACAGCGTTTTTTTTCGTAATTCGCAAAATGGACCCTAAATATTGTTATTTTTGCTTAAAAGTGATGTCTTCTCGAGTTATAGCCCTTTTTCTAAAGTTCAAAAATCGAAAAACTTTCAATCTGTTTTCTCTTTTTCAATGTGTCTTTTTATAGTTGGGTAGCCTTCACAGAACCCGTAAAATAGTTGCTTTTAGCTGAAAGTGATTTCCGTGAAAAATACAGCGTTTTTTCGTAATTCGCAAAATGGACCCTAAATATTGTTATTTTTGCTTAAAAGTGATGTCTTCTCGAGTTATAGCCCTTTTTCTAAAGTTCAAAAATCGAAAAACTTTCAAATCTGTTTTCTCTTTTTCAATGTGTTTTTTATAGTTGGGTAGCCTTCACAGAACCCGAAAAAATAGTTGCTTTTAGCTGAAAGTGATTTCCGTGAAAAATACACCGTTTTTTCGTAATTCGCAAAATGGACCCTAAATATTGTTATTTTTGCTTAAAAGTGATGTCTTCTCGAGTTATAGCCCTTTTTCTAAAGTGCAAAAATCGAAAAACTTTCAATCTGTTTCTCTTTTTCAATGTGTTTTTTATAGTTGGGTAGCCTTCACAGAACCCGTAAAAATAGTTGCTTTTAGCTGAAGTGATTCCGTGAAAAATACAGCGTTTTTTCGTAATTCGCAAAATGGACCCTAAATATTGTTATTTTTGCTTAAAAGTGATGTCTTCTCGAGTTATAGCCCTTTTTCTAAAGTTCAAAAATCGAAAAACTTTCAATCTGTTTTCTCTTTTTCAATGTGTTTTTATAGTTGGGTAGCCTTCACAGAACCCGTAAAAATAGTTGCTTTTAGCTGAAAGTGATTTCCGTGAAAAATACAGCGTTTTTTCGTAATTCGCAAAATGGACCCTAAATATTGTTATTTTTGCTTAAAAGTGATGTCTTCTCGAGTTATAGCCCTTTTTCTAAAGTGCAAAAATCGAAAAACTTTCAAATCTGTTTTCTCTTTTTCAATGTGTTTTTTATAGTTGGGTAGCCTTCACAGAACCCGTAAAATAGTTGCTTTTAGCTGAAAGTGATTTTCGTGAAAAATACAGCGTTTTTTCGTAATTCGCAAAATGGACCCTAAATATTGTTATTTCTGCTTAAAAGTGATGTCTTCTCGAGTTATAGCCCTTTTTCTAAAGTTCAAAAATCGAAAAACTTTCAAATCTGTTTTCTCTTTTCAATGTGTTTTTTATAGTTGGGTAGCCTTCACAGAACCCGTAAAAATAGTTGCTTTTAGCTGAAAGTGATTTCCGTGAAAAATACAGCGTTTTTTCGTAATTCGCAAAATGGACCCTAAATATTGTTATTTTTGCTTAAAAGTGATGTCTTCTCGAGTTATAGCCCTTTTTCTAAGTTCAAAAATCGAAAACTTTCAATTCTGTTTTCTCTTTTTCAATGTGTTTTTTTATAGTTGGGTAGCCTTCACAGAACCCGTAAAATAGTTGCTTTTAGCTGAAAGTGATTTCCGTGAAAAATACAGCGTTTTTTCGTAATTCGCAAAATGGACCCTAAATATTGTTATTTTTGCTTAAAAGTGATGTCTTCTCGAGTTATAGCCCTTTTTCTAAAGTTCAAAAATCGAAAAACTTTCAAATCTGTTTTCTCTTTTTCAATGTGTTTTTTAAAGTTGGGTAGCCTTCACAGAACCCGTAAAAATAGTTGCTTTTAGCTGAAAGTGATTTCCGTGAAAAATACAGCGTTTTTTCGTAATTCGCAAAATGGACCCTAAATATTGTTATTTTTGCTTAAAAGTGATGTCTTCTCGAGTTATAGCCCTTTTTCTAAAGTTCAAAAATCGAAAAACTTTCAAATCTGTTTTCTCTTTTTCAATGTGTTTTTTATAGTTGGGTAGCCTTCACAGAACCCGTAAAAATAGTTGCTTTTAGCTGAAAGTGATTTCCGTGAAAAATACAGCGTTTTTTCGTAATTCGCAAAATGGACCCTAAATATTGTTATTTTTGCTTAAAAGTGATGTCTTCTCGAGTTATAGCCCTTTTTCTAAAGTTCAAAAATCGAAAAACTTTCAAATCTGTTTTCTCTTTTTCAATGTGTTTTTTATAGTTGGATAGCCTTCACAGAACCCGTAAAAATAGTTGCTTTTAGCTGAAAGTGATTTCCGTGAAAAATACAGCGTTTTTTCGTAATTCGCAAAATGGACCCTAAATATTGTTATTTTTGCTTAAAAGTGATGTCTTCTCGAGTTATAGCCCTTTTTCTAAAGTTCAAAAATTGTAGGGAAACAATTTAAGAAAGTATATTTATCAATAGCCAACACCATAAATATACCACATAATATTCCATCCAAACTTGAAAATTTTACTTACCCTTTGAAAACCAACATCTACAACAAATTCGGTTCAGTGTAGCTAAAGCATGTTAAAAATACCATCTTCGCATATATTCAACTTCCATTTGTAGTAAGCTACAAAAAGCAAACGAATTCGCTCGTCGAAAGTGAGATTTATTTAATTCCACTGAAAGTCCATGCAAAGCGAAAATAAATGAGAACAACAAACATGGCGAAGTAATTTCCCCAATCTGGAAGCACACTCTCACATGGAACTGAAAAGAGCTTTGCGCAACAACAAAAATAAATCGAACTGGGGCATGCGCAGTAAAATATACGATAAGATGGCGGGAAAATAGATGCGGCTATTTCTGTACGAGTTAGAAGAATTTTCAATAAGAATAAAGGGATGAACGAGATAGAAAACCACATAGGGCATTTGTCGGTTAGATAGCTAGAGCAGTTTTGAATTCACCATCAGTGGGGAATTTATACGTCGAGAAAAGAAAGTCGGAACGGCTCACTCTATGGTTATTTAGGTAAAATTTATCTCAATTGTTCAGAAGTATTTTTAGTTCTAAAAATAAGACAAATACCAAACAATACGAACGAACATACTCACCAACACGACTCATGTATACAAAGACAACATTACATTTAACTTACCTTTCATACAAATAAAATTTTCTCTTACTTATAAAATTAAAACATTGACTTTTGACAGTCACCCAAACCCCCAAACAAAAATTACGTACATATTTCTTGTATTGACTGAACGAATACAAGAACGAATAATAAAACACCAAGACATACTTACTTTTCATGTCATAAATCAAACGTAACAGAATTTTGAATTCTAAATGACAGACGACATTTCGTATTTCCAATTGGAAATATTTTCCATGAATATATTTTTGATTCCGAAATATTTATCCATACAACTTATCAAACTAACGAAAAATCTAAATGGAAATTATAATACTTACCAGACTAGAACACATTAAAATAGGACTCTATACTTACCAGACGTACATTTTACTACAAATAGGTAACTTTCAATAGAACCAATACGACGACCTTTACTACACGTAGAACTGAAAATATCACCAAATACTTACCATCAGTACCAACCGGTTCGTGTAGTCATCATTCATACTAATCGAGAAAGTCTTGAGGAATTTTCACCTCACCCAGACACTAACCCATAAGAAATTAGGTAGATATCAGAAAAGGTATAATGCGCAAAAACAAGTAGTTTAGAAAAGCCATACTTACACAGGAGGATGAGAGACAACAACAAAATTATATTGTTGTCGCCTAGAGCTTTTTCCCCTCAAATAATGCGGCAAAATTCGAACGGTTCTGGAAAGAGCAACTGCCGATACATCATCCAACTGGAAAGTAGCTTGATAGTTCTTTTTTCTTTAGCCAGTCAGGAGAAGCAGATCGAAAAGAATAGTCACACAAAAATCTGTGTCAGTAAGAAAAGTTTTTTTTTTGGGAGATCATTTTAATAATCTACCCTTGTTAAATCTAAAAGTAAAATCTGGAGGCAGCCGAAAAATATAAGTTTAGGATATCGACCCAAAAAGGTATGTTTAAGAAAAGTGTATTCTTTTCCCTTGGCCATAGCCAGCCACATTTTTTTTGTAGCATAAATTTTTTTAACGCGTGTTTTTTTTTATGTCGGCTACGTAGAAAATAATCCACATATGTCTCAAAGGATTTTTATCTAATCAACACACATCTTTAGTTCAGAGAAACAGTTCTGACAGGGAATTGGAAAATTCAGGAATTTTCATGAATTCTCGAAGTCAGTAACTGCGCACAGAATTGCAGAAGAAAAAGTTGTACGCAAGTTCCACTTGCGGAAAAATTGCAAACACAGAAGAAAAAGTCGCTTCGGCGAAAGCAACCGAGAGAATAAAAAAAACCACCCCCATCAGTCTAATGAATTTAAAGGAAACACGTAAAGGAAAAAACCAGGTATGTCTAATCAGAACATCGATTAGTTAAAAACGTGTATCCCAAAACAGCTTAACTGACGGGACACGTTGGTAAAAAAAAAAAAAAAAAGAAAAAGTAGACCCACGTGGATTTTATCCTCGTGAGTAGATTTTAATTTTTGTAGCAAATCACTAAAGTCTTTTTATGTCCCTATAGGTAGTGGTCAAACGTAACCGAGGTCGAAAAATTGCGAAAAGGAGCCAACTCAGTCAAAGTATCCGTCCGCAAGACAGTAACCACCAATTGGCAGGAAAAGGCAATAGGCCTTCGTCGTTTTGACGCTGCCTGGTTTTTTTTTACTACTAATATTAAACATTCCAAAACCTAATTTTCATTAATATGTTATATTTGAAAATATATTTATTTTAATATATATATATTTCTCTTATGTTCATATACGACTATGTATATTATACAAAACATATATAAAGTTCTCAATTTTTGCCTGTTAAAAGCACAATTTCATCTCTGTAATGAGCAACTGTGCTAAACGCATGATTTTTCCTTATGCACATGTTTGCGTATGGTACGAGTATTCACTCATGTCCGAATCTAGGATAGTCCGTTGAAGTCCGTAATACTTACCATTTTTTTTTGGTAACACAAATGAGTTCAAACTCCAAACCTAGAATGCAATTTGGCCAAATTTCCTAAAATCATCGTGGAAAGTGTTATACATCAACGTGGGATACCTAAATGTAACATAAAACAACGTGGGATACCTAAATGTAACATGAAACAACGTGGGATCAAATTTTGCTCCAATGTTAAAAATTCAACTAGAACATCTATATATACACCAGATATCGATCATCGTGGGATCAAAATTTTCATCTGTATAACAGTGCACAAGGATTTAAAGAAGCAGATTATATAGAAAGAAAAGTATCACCGGATACGAGGTATGATCCAACCATTTTATGATTATTTAAGAAGTGCTTATGAATTTTTATGATAAATGAACCCATATGAATCCCATTATATAAAAGTGTTATAAAAAGCGAAAATTAAATTACCTACTCTTCAAGTGTATAACAATATAAATCTAAAATTACCTACGTGTTTGAGACTAAGTAAAGATATTGTTCTTCAGTGTAAAATTAAAATAAAAACGTTGAGATACTAGGATATTTAAAAATTTAAAATACAAAATATTAAGTCGATATAGTTTAAAATCCAAAAATGAAGATTTTATGAAAATTAAGGGTACAGCTCTAAAATTCTAAATGAAACTTTTAAACGTAAATTTTTTGATACTCTACAAATCCGCATAAGAGTTACATTTTTGTTTTATATGCACTCCAGTGTAAAAGTTAAAGTCAGATTTCAGCAAATAATTTTTGTGTAAAGTTCTTTTAACAAGAAATTTAAATTGATAATTGGAGAATCTACTCCTAAATTAAATTAAACTCAGTTTGAGTAAATGTTGAAATAATTCTTTTGAAGAATCCTAAATCAAAGTAAATTTTTTTCTAAATTGCTCTCGAACAGAGCCAAGTAAAATCCATGTCAGATACAGTACCTACGTACTAAATATGAATGTTTTGACGTATGATAAATACGAATTGAATAAAGTTATACTAAATTATAACTAAATAATTTCATCTTTTTTCTTTTTGGATAATTTTTAATCAGAGATTAAAGAAGCTGAGTTGCCAATTAAATGATATATTTGTAAAAGAACCGATTTTAAAGAAAAGAAACTTTTTTTTTTGTTTAAGTCCGTCCGAGTTTCGTGTTTATGGAACAAACTCCTAAATACAGTTTTGAATAAAGTTGAAGTTATTATCCAAGTATAGAACGGTCTGTAATTGTTATAAAAATAATAGTAAAGATAAATGTAACTGAAATAAAAATCTTTTGACTCAATAAGATACCTCAACTTTAAAATAGTTACCGAGTCACAACGATATCTATATCCAGAGATAATAATTTAGTTTCGCGTTTGATTATACGAGTACGACGAAAAGATTCAATTGTTGAATTCTAAAATAATATTCCTACCCATCGTTTGGAATATATAAACTGATGCGTAGGACAGTGATGGTAAAATCACGTCATCAAGTTTGAAACGCGGTATAAGAAAATACGTGAAACATCATTTGATGATAGTAAAGATTTATTCGAGCTGAAATGACTTCGTATAAGCATTTTAATAAACAGCCGAATTGTCTGACACTAATCAACGGCAATATCTACCAACAATAAAAATTATTTTATTTTTTTTTTGACGC
Organism: Baccha elongata; assembly: GCA_951217065.1. Classification (NCBI taxonomy): domain Eukaryota; kingdom Metazoa; phylum Arthropoda; class Insecta; order Diptera; family Syrphidae; genus Baccha; species Baccha elongata. The sequence goes on from CATNUY010000054.1 coordinate 68,805, forward strand.
GTATATTACCCTTAGGTCCCATCCGTCTGTAGGAACCCTTAATCATTTACGAAACCAACCTTGAATTTTCTTTCATACAATATATGAAGGAAAGGATTTAAAAAAAAAAAAAAATTTAATTATATTTTATTTTATATTTATGAAACTTTAACTATATTGTGACATATTTTTATATAACTTTTATTTGCTAATCAATTTTGTCCACAGCTTTAGCTTACATTAAAATCTTTTCTTTAAGTTAATTTTGGGTTGTTTTTGGGAACTGTGCTGGGGAGTGTTTGGCACTTTAAACTCTGTTTTTGGTAATCACCTTATTTAAAGGGATATTTTTGGGAATTTGTCGAGGAAAATTATTCTCGTGATAACTTTTTGTTCACTACTTGTGAATTTTAATTATATAGTCGGTTCATCAACGGTGTCCGAGATATCGCCGAGTTAATTGTTGCTAACCACGAAAGTGTTTATTTACTTACAATTAGTACGATTCGCAGTTAATTTTTTTTATACTTCACTTACTGCAGTGAGCTAACGTCGCGTAGAGGGAGGTTTAAATCAAAACCGACTCTTGTCATATTAGTCCGTCAGTCTGATACCTAGATCAATTTTCACTTAGTAGAAGAGATCTAGAGTTTTATGAATTCATGTTTTGATTAATTGAATATAAGTTTATTTATTCAAGAGAATTTTCTTTCAGTTTTGTTTTAGAAAGAACAATGGTAAATTTAAATTCAAATCTTTTTTAAGACTGGTTCTTAAGTAGTTTTTTTTTGATCATCTCAATAGTAAAGTAAATTTAATTTTATTTCAGATGTAATTGTATGAGGCAATAAGCCAAGTATTATAATAGTTATAAGACAGTTGAGTTTAAGAAGTCAAATAATTAAGAGTTTATAAAAAGGAATAGTTGTATGAAATCAATAAGAATTAGTTTTAGTTCGTTGATCGAAAGTTAAGGTAGCTTAAGTTTTTTTTATGAATAAAATTTGTAAAGATTAGTAAGATAATTAGAATCTTTTAATTCTTTAGTTGATGTCTTCTTTTGGGAAGTTTACTCTCAATTTCCTACAGGTTTACGTTTAGTGAGATGCAACACTAAAGTATAAGGTAACGGGGTCGTGACCAGAGCGATCATCTTCGGAGGCATCATGTGAATCCATCATCATCATCACTATTCACGGAAGGTGAAAACCTTCCGTCTTCATGGCGGGAGTTCTCGAATACAATCCGTGCATCCGAGAACCATATAGGGTGGTAGTTGGAGAGTTTATGGTTAGGTAGATTCTTTGACTATCCCAAGGTCGGGTAGTTAAGCACATAGGGGGTATCTTGTCATCTATACTCCCACTTTTCGCCAGCTTTACTTTAATGGCGGAGAATTTAGGTGGGCGAAGTAAAGCTTGCTCACAGATGAGAGGTCATCGCACTCACTACTACACGTATCTATTTCTACTTCCTTCTTCAAATTGTCCGTCCGTTCAACACTAAGCTTCGGGTCCTCAGCAATCTTTTAATTTAATAAGTTCACAACATCTATACTTCAGGTCTGAAAATTTTGTGACACTGGTCCTATTTGAAATGCAAGATCCTACCCCATCACTCGGCGAGCTAAGCAATGGCAACGAGCAGACCTGGTGCAGTAGTAGAATAGAGACCACCCTGATTCTCTGGGCGTGGACGTGCCTCTCTTTCGGTTGGAAGAAGGGTACTATATGTCCAAGGGGTTCAGGTGTAGGATCCTTCGAGAAGTTTATCGAGTTAGTTCATAGGTATTTTCACGTCATAGGGAAGAGTCTTCTTTTTTGAATACTAGAGGGATTAATATCCCCTCACTTATTTTCTTCTGCACTTGTTTTTCTTATGAACCTCGATACACTTTCAAGTTTAATTAACATTCTTATTGTCTCGTATTAGAGGGAAGGATAAGGTCGTTTAGGTGTAATAATGAATGGCTTTGTTGTTCTTCTCTCTAAACCAGGAAACCATGATCAGACGTAAGATCGAGTTTCCTAGTGTCTTGAGAAAAAGACATATACTACACCTACATATGTCAATGGTTCATTGAGGTGAAGAGAAAGAATCCTGAATTCATAGTTGACTCCGATAGTAGTGAAGAATAAGGCGACTAATAATTGGGACATTCTTTTCTTTTTGACTTGATGATACCTTTCTTTTTTTTTGTGGATCCTTTCCCTAGTTTTCTCTTGATTGGACAGTTGTGTGAGTTTGGTGATAGTTTAGACACCAATTAGATTTTAATTGTTGTAGATAGTTGGAATCTTGGCACTGTCGGGTTTATGTCAAAGTCTGAACGTTAATGTCAAATATAGTCTGAGCAAGTGGAAGCTAGCGGATATTTTTTTTTACTGCATTATCAACATCATCATCACAACAATCAAAGGAAAAATAATCTCATCAATTGTTTTTTTTCCTTCATTATTAAAAATACAAATTTTTCTTTTGAAATCATCGTTTTCTTTCTTTTGAATTTTAAAAGGAATTTCAATCTTTTCAACAATATGATGTGTTATAAAGCAGTAAAGAAAAATAAAATTTCAATTTCCGTTACAAAAATGGCGTCCAACGTGTGGGGCCCGAATAAATTTAGTTGTTGAATATGATTTGAAATTTGAAGAAGATTTTTTTTTAAGATCTTGTTCCTGTTTAAGATTTTCTAAGGAGAAAATCAGTTAATTTTTTTTGTTGTAGTTTTGCGATTGGTAGTTTCTGTTGAGATTTTCTATCAGAAGGCAGGTGACTTAAGTGTCGGCCGGTGAGTGGTGAAGTTGTTCCTATTCACGTCTGTAGCGATAACCTGTTCATAGGCTTTCTAGTTCTCGCGAAATTAACATTCAATCTTAGTGGTTGACTTATGGTCTAACGGCCGTATTGGCTAGTTCAAGCCAGTAGCTGTAGCGTTAGGGATCAGTTAATTCACAGTTTGTTTTTGTTGTCTTTGGAAGACAAGCGTTTAATTTTTCAATCAGTTGAGTGGTAGAATATGTTCTTACTCGTATCTGTGCGAAAAATGTTCATGTCTTGATTGAGGTAGAAGACGTACCTTTGCGAAACAAGACATTGTTAGTTAATTCAGTTTTTGAAATGATATGTAGTTTTTATTTGTTGTTGAGGATTTTTTCTGCTGAGATTTTTCACCGAGAGGTAGGGGACTTATGTATCGTCCAGGTAAGTGGTGGAAGTAGTTCCTACTTACGTCTGTTTGCGCTAACCATATCTCGTATTCTCTCATTTCTCGCGAAAATCATTTGACCTAGTTAACAGGGAGACTCACAGTCTGATGTCCGGATTGGCTAGTTGAGGCCAATCGCTGTAGCTTTAGATGTTAGTTGACCAATATTTTTCGGGTCGAAAGTCTTCAGAAGACGGGTCGTTGGACTTTTCGACCGGGTGAGTGGTGGAAGTTGTTCCTACTCAGGTCCGCAGCGAAAAGGCAATTAAGCCTTAGTCGAAGTAGTAGACATACCAAAACAATGTAAAACTAGTATTCATAATATTTACATCATTTTATTTCACTTTTAGAAGTTTTTTTTTGTATAGACGTTTTGAAGTAAATTTGAGATTCGTCTTAATCTGCTGTCCACTAGGCAACGATGTCTTCTTACCTAGGTTTGTAGCGGTAGCGTAGATTGATTTCAGGTTTATGGATAAATAAGTTTAGATACAGTGAACTAATAGGTCGTGTGGTCTAAAATAAAGTTTTTGTTGAGTTTTTCAATCGAAGAAAACTCAAGGTAGACGATGATGGTGGAGACGCAAACGAGATGGTGTTTTGGTCGCGACTCCAAACCTGAATGGTTAGAGAGAGATAAAGAAAGAAATAAATTTTGTAGAAGTTTAGTTTTATGAAGAAATTAAGTTTTTTTTTGAAGTTTATAGAAGTATTTAGTTGTTCTTAAAATTTAGATCTTGAAAATTTTTAGAATTTGCCTGGTGGCGTTGAAGTTTAGCGATTCTTGCAAATCTTCTTTTAGTTTTGGGAATCGGAGTGCCTGGTGGCGTTGGAGTTGCGATTTTTGCAAATCTTCTTTTAGTTTTGGGAATCGGAGTGCCTGGTGGCAATTGAAGTTTAGTTTAATCAGAAGAGTGGAGAGGATCGCTTCTGTAGTTTTTAGTTCAGTCAGAAGAGTGGAGAGGATCGCTTCTGTAGTTTTTAGTTCAGTCAGAAGAGTGGAGAGGATCGCTTCTGTAGTTTTTAGTTTGAGTTTAAGTTTTTATAGTTGGAAAAATCCATTCGTGTCAGGAGTAAGGAATAGTTGCTCCTGATTTTTTTTCTTTTTGGAGGGTTTACCCTATATAGGAAATTAGGTTAAGTTAGTTTATAAGTTAGGTTTAGAGAAGTTAGTTTTAAGGAATAAGGTAGGTTAGTCAGTAGAATAGTTTAGAATTAGTTTTTGAATTTTTTTTTGTAGGTTCGATTTACGAAACAAAAATAGTTTGTTTTGAATTATTTTCATTCAATATTTTTTTTTATATAAACTTAATACTATCAGTCACATCAATCGTTACGAATTCATATGGGAGGTAAAAAGAATAAACATTCCTCAGCCGAAAAACCAACGAAGAAAAATCCGCGAAACCCGAGTACACCAGGGGAACACCTGACGCGATATCAGAAAAAATTAAATCCGGCACGCGACCTAACCATGGACGCAGGAGAAGCGGTGGACGAAAGCCAAATGGAAGAGATTCCAGGTACTTCACAAGAACGCCAAGCGAATGAAGAAAGTCTACGCTTATTGGATGAGAACCGACCATCTACCCCAGAAGTATTGAGACAGAGACGACTTGAATTTTCACCGGAACGAGAGGACCGAATGCAACAGTACGTAAAGGAAGTAGCATTGGCTACGATTGGGTTTAGTAGAGCCGAGGACAGGAAAAATCTACAAGAAGCTTTAGCAGCCAGCCAAAATCAGATCCTGGACAAGGTTAATGAAGCTATACGAACGGCATTAGCTATAAGTACACAAAATGTACCACCTTCCAGACCGGCCATGAACTTATGCGAGCAACCTACACCAAGAGTCTATCCTACGGATCGAGAACCTCCAATAAGCAGACCTATACCTAACACACCTAATTTTCCACGGGAACTTCCGAGACACCCAGAAACGTTTCGAGCTGAAGCGTCAAGAACTCAAGGAGTCGATTTCTACGAAAGATTGAATAGGATGACGTTCGATAATCCTTCGGGACATGATCGAACTAGAGTTCCATCACCATCGCCAGCAGGCTCGTATTCACGATTCCCACATTACCACAAGTGGGGAATCAAATTCAATGCCAAGAATATGACAGTCGACGAGTTCTTGTTTCGTTTGGAACGAGTTAAGGACAGCTATAACGTTTCATGGGAAGAGGTTGTAGCAAACTTCCATCACTTCATAACTGGAACTGTCGAAACATGGTTCTGGATGTGGCTGAAGGAACATCCACATTCATCATGGGGATCCTTACGTTTAGGCCTCATAGAACAGTACCGCAGTTTAGAAACGGACTCAGAACTAACACGTCAAATGGCTGAACGTAAGCAATTGCCAGGCGAGAATTTCGACACTTTCTATGAAGATATTTTGAGAATAAACTCCAGGATGCGAACACCTCGACCAAATCAGGAAATAGTGGAAATTGTTAAGCAGAATGTCAAAAGAAGAATGGGCGAGTTGCTGCTTACGAGTAAGGTTAATAAGTTGTCAGACTTGGTACATACTTGCAGGGAAATGGAAAAATTCCTGAATCACTACGAACCGAATCGTCCTCGAATGCCTCCACCGTACATTGCTCAGGCAAGAAAACAAGTTAGCGAAGTCGAAGCTCAAACAACAGAAATTACATCACCTGAATTTTCAAATGCTATTGAAGCTTACCATCCACCATTTAAACGCGAGAATAAACCTTACAGCAATCCCGACAACGTCAAGTGTTGGAATTGCCGTAAAATGGGTCATTCGTTTCGCGAATGTACAGATACACAGCGAAGACTGTTTTGCTATAAATGCGGCCTACCAGAGACCGTTACTCCCAATTGTCGTATTTGTTCGGGAAACCCGCAACAGAGCCAGCTCTCATCCGAGAGGGACCTGGTACGGACGGGAAACTCGGAGAGTCCGTTGTAACCAAGAACACTACTGAGAAAATTACTATATTGAAAAATCCTAATCTGAATAACCTTAAGAATAACGAATTACCTATACCACCAGCTAAAATACCTATTTTAAGACATCTTAAACCCTTACATATTAGACAGGAAGAATATAACTTAGCTAGACAAAGAATTTATACTTACCCTAAACACCTTAAAAAAATTAATAAATTGAGAAACCGTTTCACTCAAAAGCGAACAACCTTCAAAAACATAGCTTCTACCAGAATATCTATTAATTCGGGCGATCCTCGTCCATACGTCGAAGTCAAGTTTTTTGACAAAACTTGGTTAGGTTTGTTGGACTCAGGTGCCAGCGTCAGCTGCCTCGGAAAAAGAGCAGTTGATTATATTGAAAAATCGAACATCCCTTACAAAAAGTTTACAACTGATATTTCTACGGCCGATGGCCATAAACAACCAGTGATCGGAGTAGTAAAAGCAAAAATCCAATTTAACGATAAACTTCTATCTATGGATTTGTTTTTAGTGCCTGCTCTTTCACAGGAGTTGTATTTAGGAGTAGATTTTTGGGCTCTGTTCAAGATAGCGCCAAACATAATTTCTTCTTTAAGTACTGTTTCCGAGGTAGTTTCTGAACTGCCAAAAATCACGGAATGCGATCTGTCATCCGAGGAGTCGGATATTTTAAGAGAAGTAGTGAAGTCTTTTCCTTCTTTCGTTCAAAAGGGGCTCGGAAGGACTCACTTATTGGAACACAAAATAGATACGGGAGACGCTGAACCAATTAAACAACGTCATTATCCCATATCGCCAGTGGTACAAAGCCTAGTTTACGCGGAATTGGACCGCATGCTTTCTTTGGGTGTGATTGAGGAAAGCTCAAGTGCATGGTCCTCACCAGTTGTTTTGGTGAGGAAACCGGGAAAAAATCGCCTGTGCTTGGACTTTCGGAAAGTCAACAGCGTTACCAAGAAGAACGCGAGTCCAATTGCACACATCGAAGGACTGCTTGCACGACTTTCAGAGACACGTTTTATTTCAAGCGTGGATCTGAAAGATGCGTATTGGCAGGTACCACTGGAGAAAGAATCACGGGAGAAGACAGCGTTTACTGTCCCCAATCGACCTTTGTACCAATTCAAAGTGATGCCTTTCGGGTTGTCTAATGCAGCCCAGACTTTGACTTATCTTATGAATAAGGTAATTCCATCTCATTTACGTGAAAACGTATTCGTCTATCTAGACGACCTTCTCGTTATATCATCATCGTTCGAAGAACATATCTCAATCTTAAAAATCGTAAGTAAACGGTTACTGGAAGCAGGACTTACGATAAATGTCGAGAAGTCTCGATTCTGCTTCCAGGAGCTGCAATATCTAGGTTATGTTGTTGGACAAGGTTGTCTTAAAACTGACCCAGGCAAAATATCAGCGATTATTGATTTCCCAGTACCAACCACAGTCCGTCAAGTCAGGCGATTCTTAGGAATGGCCGGGTGGTACCGGAGGTTCATAGAGAATTTTTCAGGAGTAGCGGGTCCTATTTCCGATACTTTGAAGAAAGGACTAAAGTTCGAATTTGGAGAAGAAGCCATGAATGCCTTCAATAAGATCAAAGTAGCATTAACTTCTGCTCCAGTGCTTAGAAACCCCGATTTCAGCAAGCAATTTATCATTCTTTGCGATGCGTCTGCTACTGGAATCGGGTGTGTTTTATGCCAAAAAGATGAGTCTGGGGCAGAGTTACCAATCTACTACTACTCCCAGAAATTAAATTCCGCTCAGCGCAACTATACGGTCACTGAACGTGAGTGTTTAGCTGCAGTGAAAGGCATACATAAGTTTAGGCCCTATATTGAGGGATATAAGTTCACCGTGATAACCGATCACGCCAGCCTGAAGTGGCTAATGAGTTTAAAAGATCCAACCGGTAGGTTAGCTCGATGGAGTTTAAAACTCCAAGGGTTCGATTTTGAGGTTCTTCACAGACGTGGTTCTTTGAACGTTCTGCCAGATGCTCTGTCTCGTATCTATGAGGTAGAGGCAATAACGTCCAATGTTTCCACGCCGGTATTAACTTCTGCGAACCCGTCTGAAGTGTTACAGGTGGATTTGAAGGATCCGGCCTTTCAGTCGGACGAATACCTCCAAATCTCGTCACATATCAGTAAAAATAGCGAACAACTTCCAGACCTCCAAGTATCCGAAAACTACGTATACAAAAAGGTCCGGCATGTTACAGGCAATCCAATCCATGATGATGAATCATGGAAACTTTGGATTCCATCGAGTCTGGCTGAAAAGTTGATCAACCAAGCTCATTGTCCACCCAGAGCTGCACACGGAGGTATCACAAAGACCTTATATCGCCTCCAACAGCGATTTTATTGGCCAGGAATGTCTTCACAGGTCAGAACATTTATAAACAACTGCGACACATGTAAGATGGTTAAGGCACCAAACATCACATTACGGAATGAGATGGGTAAAGCATTTGAGGTTGAAAGACCGTTTCAACATATTTATGTTGACTTCTTGGGACCTTACCCACGCTCTAGAAGAGGCAATACTTTTATTGTGATAGCTTTGGACCAATTAACGAAATTTGTCTGAATAAAACCTTTAAAGAAAGCAAATACTAATGAGCTTATTAAATTTTTAGCTGATGAGGTATTTCTATTATTCGGAGTACCCGAAACCTTGTTATCAGATAATGGTTCTCAGTTCTTGAGTAACGAATTCATTAAATTCTTAAATAACTTCGGCGTTAATCACGTCAAAACCGCGGCATATGCTCCTCAAGCAAATGCAAGCGAGAGAGTAAACAGGTCGATCCTGAGCTCAATACGAGCGTACATTGATGAAAAACAATATGACTGGGATGCGCAACTAACATCAATTGGCAGTGCATTGCGTACGACTATACATTCTGCAATAGGTATGTCCCCATACGAGGCACTCTTTGGGCAACGTATGGTGGAGCATGGCGAAGATTATAAATTGCTGAGGAAATTAGGAGGGTTAAATCAATCCGAAATTGATTGGATTCCTAAAACTGCTAAAATGAACATAGTCCACAATTATTTGAAAACAGCCTTAAACTTAGCTCATGAGCAATACGAAAAAGTATACAATCTGCGTAGCAGAACGGTCAGGTACAATGTAGGCGACATAGTTTTCCGTAGGAATTTCACTTTAAGTGATGCGGCAAAACATAAAAACGCTAAATTATGTCCCAAATTTCTGAAAACTAAAATTATTAAAATCATAGGTAACAACTTATATAAAACGAAAGACGAACGAGGATTTGAAACAGTAGTCCATACAAAAGATTTGAGAAAATAAGACTACAATTAATCAAAATGAATATCGGCACCGGCAAGTCAGCGGAGCACGAGACACAACGGGTCGTGGGTTCAATCTACGAAACCTCCTCAAATATTTTCCATTTTATTCTGCTTATTTTTTTTTGAACAGCAATATAGACTTAACAGATGTTTCCTTTTCTCAATCATAGTCCAAGACAGGTCTTGTAAAATGATCGAGCTTTGTAGGGAAACAATTTAAGAAAGTATATTTATCAATAGCCAACACCATAAATATACCACATAATATTCCATCCAAACTTGAAAATTTTACTTACCCTTTGAAAACCAACATCTACAACAAATTCGGTTCAGTGTAGCTAAAGCATGTTAAAAATACCATCTTCGCATATATTCAACTTCCATTTGTAGTAAGCTACAAAAAGCAAACGAATTCGCTCGTCGAAAGTGAGATTTATTTAATTCCACTGAAAGTCCATGCAAAGCGAAAATAAATGAGAACAACAAACATGGCGAAGTAATTTCCCCAATCTGGAAGCACACTCTCACATGGAACTGAAAAGAGCTTTGCGCAACAACAAAAATAAATCGAACTGGGGCATGCGCAGTAAAATATACGATAAGATGGCGGGAAAATAGATGCGGCTATTTCTGTACGAGTTAGAAGAATTTTCAATAAGAATAAAGGGATGAACGAGATAGAAAACCACATAGGGCATTTGTCGGTTAGATAGCTAGAGCAGTTTTGAATTCACCATCAGTGGGGAATTTATACGTCGAGAAAAGAAAGTCGGAACGGCTCACTCTATGGTTATTTAGGTAAAATTTATCTCAATTGTTCAGAAGTATTTTTAGTTCTAAAAATAAGACAAATACCAAACAATACGAACGAACATACTCACCAACACGACTCATGTATACAAAGACAACATTACATTTAACTTACCTTTCATACAAATAAAATTTTCTCTTACTTATAAAATTAAAACATTGACTTTTGACAGTCACCCAAACCCCCAAACAAAAATTACGTACATATTTCTTGTATTGACTGAACGAATACAAGAACGAATAATAAAACACCAAGACATACTTACTTTTCATGTCATAAATCAAACGTAACAGAATTTTGAATTCTAAATGACAGACGACATTTCGTATTTCCAATTGGAAATATTTTCCATGAATATATTTTTGATTCCGAAATATTTATCCATACAACTTATCAAACTAACGAAAAATCTAAATGGAAATTATAATACTTACCAGACTAGAACACATTAAAATAGGACTCTATACTTACCAGACGTACATTTTACTACAAATAGGTAACTTTCAATAGAACCAATACGACGACCTTTACTACACGTAGAACTGAAAATATCACCAAATACTTACCATCAGTACCAACCGGTTCGTGTAGTCATCATTCATACTAATCGAGAAAGTCTTGAGGAATTTTCACCTCACCCAGACACTAACCCATAAGAAATTAGGTAGATATCAGAAAAGGTATAATGCGCAAAAACAAGTAGTTTAGAAAAGCCATACTTACACAGGAGGATGAGAGACAACAACAAAATTATATTGTTGTCGCCTAGAGCTTTTTCCCCTCAAATAATGCGGCAAAATTCGAACGGTTCTGGAAAGAGCAACTGCCGATACATCATCCAACTGGAAAGTAGCTTGATAGTTCTTTTTTCTTTAGCCAGTCAGGAGAAGCAGATCGAAAAGAATAGTCACACAAAAATCTGTGTCAGTAAGAAAAGTTTTTTTTTTGGGAGATCATTTTAATAATCTACCCTTGTTAAATCTAAAAGTAAAATCTGGAGGCAGCCGAAAAATATAAGTTTAGGATATCGACCCAAAAAGGTATGTTTAAGAAAAGTGTATTCTTTTCCCTTGGCCATAGCCAGCCACATTTTTTTTGTAGCATAAATTTTTTTAACGCGTGTTTTTTTTTATGTCGGCTACGTAGAAAATAATCCACATATGTCTCAAAGGATTTTTATCTAATCAACACACATCTTTAGTTCAGAGAAACAGTTCTGACAGGGAATTGGAAAATTCAGGAATTTTCATGAATTCTCGAAGTCAGTAACTGCGCACAGAATTGCAGAAGAAAAAGTTGTACGCAAGTTCCACTTGCGGAAAAATTGCAAACACAGAAGAAAAAGTCGCTTCGGCGAAAGCAACCGAGAGAATAAAAAAAACCACCCCCATCAGTCTAATGAATTTAAAGGAAACACGTAAAGGAAAAAACCAGGTATGTCTAATCAGAACATCGATTAGTTAAAAACGTGTATCCCAAAACAGCTTAACTGACGGGACACGTTGGTAAAAAAAAAAAAAAAAAAGAAAAAGTAGACCCACGTGGATTTTATCCTCGTGAGTAGATTTTAATTTTTGTAGCAAATCACTAAAGTCTTTTTATGTCCCTATAGGTAGTGGTCAAACGTAACCGAGGTCGAAAAATTGCGAAAAGGAGCCAACTCAGTCAAAGTATCCGTCCGCAAGACAGTAACCACCAATTGGCAGGAAAAGGCAATAGGCCTTCGTCGTTTTGACGCTGCCTGGTTTTTTTTTACTACTAATATTAAACATTCCAAAACCTAATTTTCATTAATATGTTATATTTGAAAATATATTTATTTTAATATATATATATTTCTCTTATGTTCATATACGACTATGTATATTATACAAAACATATATAAAGTTCTCAATTTTTGCCTGTTAAAAGCACAATTTCATCTCTGTAATGAGCAACTGTGCTAAACGCATGATTTTTCCTTATGCACATGTTTGCGTATGGTACGAGTATTCACTCATGTCCGAATCTAGGATAGTCCGTTGAAGTCCGTAATACTTACCATTTTTTTTTGGTAACACAAATGAGTTCAAACTCCAAACCTAGAATGCAATTTGGCCAAATTTCCTAAAATCATCGTGGAAAGTGTTATACATCAACGTGGGATACCTAAATGTAACATAAAACAACGTGGGATACCTAAATGTAACATGAAACAACGTGGGATCAAATTTTGCTCCAATGTTAAAAATTCAACTAGAACATCTATATATACACCAGATATCGATCATCGTGGGATCAAAATTTTCATCTGTATAACAGTGCACAAGGATTTAAAGAAGCAGATTATATAGAAAGAAAAGTATCACCGGATACGAGGTATGATCCAACCATTTTATGATTATTTAAGAAGTGCTTATGAATTTTTATGATAAATGAACCCATATGAATCCCATTATATAAAAGTGTTATAAAAAGCGAAAATTAAATTACCTACTCTTCAAGTGTATAACAATATAAATCTAAAATTACCTACGTGTTTGAGACTAAGTAAAGATATTGTTCTTCAGTGTAAAATTAAAATAAAAACGTTGAGATACTAGGATATTTAAAAATTTAAAATACAAAATATTAAGTCGATATAGTTTAAAATCCAAAAATGAAGATTTTATGAAAATTAAGGGTACAGCTCTAAAATTCTAAATGAAACTTTTAAACGTAAATTTTTTGATACTCTACAAATCCGCATAAGAGTTACATTTTTGTTTTATATGCACTCCAGTGTAAAAGTTAAAGTCAGATTTCAGCAAATAATTTTTGTGTAAAGTTCTTTTAACAAGAAATTTAAATTGATAATTGGAGAATCTACTCCTAAATTAAATTAAACTCAGTTTGAGTAAATGTTGAAATAATTCTTTTGAAGAATCCTAAATCAAAGTAAATTTTTTTCTAAATTGCTCTCGAACAGAGCCAAGTAAAATCCATGTCAGATACAGTACCTACGTACTAAATATGAATGTTTTGACGTATGATAAATACGAATTGAATAAAGTTATACTAAATTATAACTAAATAATTTCATCTTTTTTCTTTTTGGATAATTTTTAATCAGAGATTAAAGAAGCTGAGTTGCCAATTAAATGATATATTTGTAAAAGAACCGATTTTAAAGAAAAGAAACTTTTTTTTTTGTTTAAGTCCGTCCGAGTTTCGTGTTTATGGAACAAACTCCTAAATACAGTTTTGAATAAAGTTGAAGTTATTATCCAAGTATAGAACGGTCTGTAATTGTTATAAAAATAATAGTAAAGATAAATGTAACTGAAATAAAAATCTTTTGACTCAATAAGATACCTCAACTTTAAAATAGTTACCGAGTCACAACGATATCTATATCCAGAGATAATAATTTAGTTTCGCGTTTGATTATACGAGTACGACGAAAAGATTCAATTGTTGAATTCTAAAATAATATTCCTACCCATCGTTTGGAATATATAAACTGATGCGTAGGACAGTGATGGTAAAATCACGTCATCAAGTTTGAAACGCGGTATAAGAAAATACGTGAAACATCATTTGATGATAGTAAAGATTTATTCGAGCTGAAATGACTTCGTATAAGCATTTTAATAAACAGCCGAATTGTCTGACACTAATCAACGGCAATATCTACCAACAATAAAAATTATTTTATTTTTTTTTGACGCGTATATTACCCTTAGGTCCCATCCGTCTGTAGGAACCCTTAATCATTTACGAAACCAACCTTGAATTTTCTTTCATACAATATATGAAGGAAAGGATTTAAAAAAAAAAAAAAATTTAATTATATTTTATTTTATATTTATGAAACTTTAACTATATTGTGACATATTTTTATATAACTTTTATTTGCTAATCAATTTTGTCCACAGCTTTAGCTTACATTAAAATCTTTTCTTTAAGTTAATTTTGGGTTGTTTTTGGGAACTGTGCTGGGGAGTGTTTGGCACTTTAAACTCTGTTTTTGGTAATCACCTTATTTAAAGGGATATTTTTGGGAATTTGTCGAGGAAAATTATTCTCGTGATAACTTTTTGTTCACTACTTGTGAATTTTAATTATATAGTCGGTTCATCAACGGTGTCCGAGATATCGCCGAGTTAATTGTTGCTAACCACGAAAGTGTTTATTTACTTACAATTAGTACGATTCGCAGTTAATTTTTTTTATACTTCACTTACTGCAGTGAGCTAACGTCGCGTAGAGGGAGGTTTAAATCAAAACCGACTCTTGTCATATTAGTCCGTCAGTCTGATACCTAGATCAATTTTCACTTAGTAGAAGAGATCTAGAGTTTTATGAATTCATGTTTTGATTAATTGAATATAAGTTTATTTATTCAAGAGAATTTTCTTTCAGTTTTGTTTTAGAAAGAACAATGGTAAATTTAAATTCAAATCTTTTTTAAGACTGGTTCTTAAGTAGTTTTTTTTTGATCATCTCAATAGTAAAGTAAATTTAATTTTATTTCAGATGTAATTGTATGAGGCAATAAGCCAAGTATTATAATAGTTATAAGACAGTTGAGTTTAAGAAGTCAAATAATTAAGAGTTTATAAAAAGGAATAGTTGTATGAAATCAATAAGAATTAGTTTTAGTTCGTTGATCGAAAGTTAAGGTAGCTTAAGTTTTTTTTATGAATAAAATTTGTAAAGATTAGTAAGATAATTAGAATCTTTTAATTCTTTAGTTGATGTCTTCTTTTGGGAAGTTTACTCTCAATTTCCTACAGGTTTACGTTTAGTGAGATGCAACACTAAAGTATAAGGTAACGGGGTCGTGACCAGAGCGATCATCTTCGGAGGCATCATGTGAATCCATCATCATCATCACTATTCACGGAAGGTGAAAACCTTCCGTCTTCATGGCGGGAGTTCTCGAA
This sequence comes from Baccha elongata, assembly GCA_951217065.1. Classification (NCBI taxonomy): domain Eukaryota; kingdom Metazoa; phylum Arthropoda; class Insecta; order Diptera; family Syrphidae; genus Baccha; species Baccha elongata. The sequence goes on from CATNUY010000054.1 coordinate 83,994, forward strand.
TACAATCCGTGCATCCGAGAACCATATAGGGTGGTAGTTGGAGAGTTTATGGTTAGGTAGATTCTTTGACTATCCCAAGGTCGGGTAGTTAAGCACATAGGGGGTATCTTGTCATCTATACTCCCACTTTTCGCCAGCTTTACTTTAATGGCGGAGAATTTAGGTGGGCGAAGTAAAGCTTGCTCACAGATGAGAGGTCATCGCACTCACTACTACACGTATCTATTTCTACTTCCTTCTTCAAATTGTCCGTCCGTTCAACACTAAGCTTCGGGTCCTCAGCAATCTTTTAATTTAATAAGTTCACAACATCTATACTTCAGGTCTGAAAATTTTGTGACACTGGTCCTATTTGAAATGCAAGATCCTACCCCATCACTCGGCGAGCTAAGCAATGGCAACGAGCAGACCTGGTGCAGTAGTAGAATAGAGACCACCCTGATTCTCTGGGCGTGGACGTGCCTCTCTTTCGGTTGGAAGAAGGGTACTATATGTCCAAGGGGTTCAGGTGTAGGATCCTTCGAGAAGTTTATCGAGTTAGTTCATAGGTATTTTCACGTCATAGGGAAGAGTCTTCTTTTTTGAATACTAGAGGGATTAATATCCCCTCACTTATTTTCTTCTGCACTTGTTTTTCTTATGAACCTCGATACACTTTCAAGTTTAATTAACATTCTTATTGTCTCGTATTAGAGGGAAGGATAAGGTCGTTTAGGTGTAATAATGAATGGCTTTGTTGTTCTTCTCTCTAAACCAGGAAACCATGATCAGACGTAAGATCGAGTTTCCTAGTGTCTTGAGAAAAAGACATATACTACACCTACATATGTCAATGGTTCATTGAGGTGAAGAGAAAGAATCCTGAATTCATAGTTGACTCCGATAGTAGTGAAGAATAAGGCGACTAATAATTGGGACATTCTTTTCTTTTTGACTTGATGATACCTTTCTTTTTTTTGTGGATCCTTTCCCTAGTTTTCTCTTGATTGGACAGTTGTGTGAGTTTGGTGATAGTTTAGACACCAATTAGATTTTAATTGTTGTAGATAGTTGGAATCTTGGCACTGTCGGGTTTATGTCAAAGTCTGAACGTTAATGTCAAATATAGTCTGAGCAAGTGGAAGCTAGCGGATATTTTTTTTTACTGCATTATCAACATCATCATCACAACAATCAAAGGAAAAATAATCTCATCAATTGTTTTTTTTCCTTCATTATTAAAAATACAAATTTTTCTTTTGAAATCATCGTTTTCTTTCTTTTGAATTTTAAAAGGAATTTCAATCTTTTCAACAATATGATGTGTTATAAAGCAGTAAAGAAAAATAAAATTTCAATTTCCGTTACAAAATCGAAAAACTTTCAAATCTGTTTTCTCTTTTTCAATGTGTTTTTTATAGTTGGGTAGCCTTCACAGAACCCGTAAAAATAGTTGCTTTTAGCTCAAAGTGATTTCCGTGAAAAATACAGCGTTTTTTCGTAATTCGCAAAATGGACCCTAAATATTGTTATTTTTGCTTAAAAGTGATGTCTTCTCGAGTTATAGCCCTTTTTCTAAAGTTCAAAAATCGAAAAACTTTCAAATCTGTTTTCTCTTTTTCAATGTGTTTTTTATAGTTGGGTAGCCTTCACAGAACCCGTAAAAATAGTTGCTTTTAGCTGAAAGTGATTTCCGTGAAAAATACAGCGTTTTTTCGTAATTCGCAAAATGGACCCTAAATATTGTTATTTTTGCTTAAAAGTGATGTCTTCTCGAGTTATAGCCCTTTTTCTAAAGTTCAAAAATCGAAAAACTTTCAAATCTGTTTTCTCTTTTTCAATGTGTTTTTTATAGTTGGGTAGCCTTCACAGAACCCGTAAAAATAGTTGCTTTTAGCTGAAAGTGATTTCCGTGAAAAATACAGCGTTTTTTCGTAATTCGCAAAATGGACCCTAAATATTGTTATTTTTGCTTAAAAGTGATGTCTTCTTGAGTTATAGCCCTTTTTCTAAAGTTCAAAAATCGAAAAACTTTCAAATCTGTTTTCTCTTTTTCAATGTGTTTTTTATAGTTGGGTAGCCTTCACAGAACCCGTAAAAATAGTTGCTTTTAGCTGAAAGTGATTTCCGTGAAAAATACAGCGTTTTTTCGTAATTCGCAAAATGGACCCTAAATATTGTTATTTTTGCTTAAAAGTGATGTCTTCTCGAGTTATAGCCCTTTTTCTAAAGTTCAAAAATCGAAAAACTTTCAAATCTGTTTTCTCTTTTTCAATGTGTTTTTTATAGTTGGGTAGCCTTCACAGAACCCGTAAAAATAGTTGCTTTTAGCTGAAAGTGATTTCCGTGAAAAATACAGCGTTTTTTCGTAATTCGCAAAATGGACCCTAAATATTGTTATTTTTGCTTAAAAGTGATGTCTTCTCGAGTTATAGCCCTTTTTCTAAAGTTCAAAAATCGAAAAACTTTCAAATCTGTTTTCTCTTTTTCAATGTGTTTTTTATAGTTGGGTAGCCTTCACAGAACCCGTAAAAATAGTTGCTTTTAGCTGAAAGTGATTTCCGTGAAAAATACAGCGTTTTTTTGTAATTCGCAAAATGGACCCTAAATATTGTTATTTTTGCTTAAAAGTGATGTCTTCTCGAGTTATAGCCCTTTTTCTAAAGTTCAAAAATCGAAAAACTTTCAAATCTGTTTTCTCTTTTTCAATGTGTTTTTTATAGTTGGGTAGCCTTCACAGAACCCGTAAAAATAGTTGTTTTTAGCTGAAAGTGATTTCCGTGAAAAATACAGCGTTTTTTCGTAATTCGCAAAATGGACCCTAAATATTGTTATGTTTGCTTAAAAGTGATGTCTTCTCGAGTTATAGCCCTTTTTCTAAAGTTCAAAAATCGAAAAACTTTCAAATCTGTTTTCTCTTTTTCAATGTGTTTTTTATAGTTGGGTAGCCTTCACAGAACCCGTAAAAATAGTTGCTTTTAGCTGAAAGTGATTTCCGTGAAAAATACAGCGTTTTTTCGTAATTCGCAAAATGGACCCAAAATATTGTTATTTTTGCTTAAAAGTGATGTCTTCTCGAGTTATAGCCCTTTTTCTAAAGTTCAAAAATCGAAAAACTTTCAAATCTGTTTTCTCTTTTTCAATGTGTTTTTTATAGTTGGGTAGCCTTCACAGAACCCGTAAAAATAGTTGCTTTTAGCTGAAAGTGATTTTCGTGAAAAATACAGCGTTTTTTCGTAATTCGCAAAATGGACCCTAAATATTGTTATTTTTGCTTAAAAGTGATGTCTTCTCGAGTTATAGCCCTTTTTCTAAAGTTCAAAAATCGAAAAACTTTCAAATCTGTTTTCTCTTTTTCAATGTGTTTTTTATAGTTGGGTAGCCTTCACAGAACCCGTAAAAATAGTTGCTTTTAGCTGAAAGTGATTTCCGTGAAAAATACAGCGTTTTTTCGTAATTCGCAAAATAGACCCTAAATATTGTTATTTTTGCTTAAAAGTGATGTCTTCTCGAGTTATAGCCCTTTTTCTAAAGTTCAAAAATCGAAATACTTTCAAATCTGTTTTCTCTTTTTCAATGTGTTCTTATAGTTGGTAAGCCTTCACAGAACCCGTAAATATAGTTGCTTTAAGCTGAAAGTGATTTCCGTGAAAAATACAGCGTTTTTTCGTAATTCGCAAAATGGACCCTAAATATTGTTATTTTTGCTTAAAAGTGATGTCTTCTCGAGTTATAGCCCTTTTTCTAAAGTTCAAAAATCGAAAAACTTTCAAATCTGTTTTCTCTTTTTCAATGTGTTTTTTATAGTTGGGTAGCCTTCACAGAACCCGTAAAAATAGTTGCTTTTAGCTGAAAGTGATTTCCGTGAAAAATACAGCGTTTTTTCGTAATTCGCAAAATGGACCCTAAATATTGTTATTTTTGCTTAAAAGTGATGTCTTCTCGAGTTATAGCCCTTTTTCTAAAGTTCAAAAATCGAAAAACTTTCAAATCTGTTTTCTCTTTTTCAATGTGTTTTTTATAGTTGGGTAGCCTTCACAGAACCCGTAAAAATAGTTGCTTTTAGCTGAAAGTGATTTCCGTGAAAAATACAGCGTTTTTTCGTAATTCGCAAAATGGACCCTAAATATTGTTATTTTTGCTTAAAAGTGATGTCTTCTCGAGTTATAGCCCTTTTTCTAAAGTTCAAAAATCGAAAAACTTTCAAATCTGTTTTCTCTTTTTCAATGTGTTTTTTATAGTTGGGTAGCCTTCACAGAACCCGTAAAAATAGTTGCTTTTAGCTGAAAGTGATTTCCGTGAAAAATACAGCGTTTTTTCGTAATTCGCAAAATGGACCCTAAATATTGTTATTTTTGCTTAAAAGTGATGTCTTCTCGAGTTATAGCCCTTTTTCTAAAGTTCAAAAATCGAAAAACTTTCAAATCTGTTTTCTCTTTTTCAATGTGTTTTTTATAGTTGGGTAGCCTTCACAGAACCCGTAAAAATAGTTGCTTTTAGCTGAAAGTGATTTCCGTGAAAAATACAGCGTTTTTTCGTAATTCGCAAAATGGACCCTTAATATTGTTATTTTTGCTTAAAAGTGATGTCTTCTCGAGTTATAGCCCTTTTTCTAAAGTTCAAAAATCGAAAAACTTTCAAATCTGTTTTCTCTTTTTCAATGTGTTTATAGTTGGGTAGCCTTCACAGAACCCGTAAAAATAGTTGCTTTTAGCTGAAAGTGATTTCCGTGAAAAATACAGCGTTTTTTCGTAATTCGCAAAATGGACCCTAAATATTGTTATTTTTGCTTAAAAGTGATGTCTTCTCGAGTTATAGCCCTTTTTCTAAAGTTCAAAAATCGAAAAACTTTCAAACCAGTTTTCTCTTTTTCAATGTGTTTTTTATAGTTGGGTAGCCTTCACAGAACCCGTAAAAATAGTTGCTTTTAGCTGAAAGTGATTTCCGTGAAAAATACAGCGTTTTTTCGTAATTCGCAAAATGGACCCTAAATATTGTTATTTTTGCTTAAAAGTGATGTCTTCTCGAGTTATAGCCCTTTTTCTAAAGTTCAAAAATCGAAAAACTTTCAAATCTGTTTTCTCTTTTTCAATGTGTTTTTTATAGTTGGGTAGCCTTCACAGAACCCGTAAAAATAGTTGCTTTTAGCTGAAAGTGATTTCCGTGAAAAATACAGCGTTTTTTCGTAATTCGCAAAATGGACCCTAAATATTGTTATTTTTGCTTAAAAGTGATGTCTTCTCGAGTTATAGCCCTTTTTCTAAAGTTCAAAAATCGAAAAACTTTCAAATCTGTTTTCTCTTTTTCAATTTGTTTTTTATAGTTGGGTAGCCTTCACAGAACCCGTAAAAATAGTTGCTTTTAGCTGAAAGTGATTTCCGTGAAAAATACAGCGTTTTTTCGTAATTCGCAAAATGGACCCTAAATATTGTTATTTTTGCTTAAAAGTGATGTCTTCTCGAGTTATAGCCCTTTTTCTAAAGTTCAAAAATCGAAAAACTTTCAAATCTGTTTTCTCTTTTTCAATGTGTTTTTTATAGTTGGGTAGCCTTCACAGAACCCGTAAAAATAGTTGCTTTTAGCTGAAAGTGATTTCCGTGAAAAATACAGCGTTTTTTCGTAATTCGCAAAATGGACCCTAAATATTGTTATTTTTGCTTAAAAGTGATGTCTTCTCGAGTTATAGCCCTTTTTCTAAAGTTCAAAAATCGAAAAACTTTCAAATCTGTTTTCTCTTTTTCAATGTGTTTATAGTTGGGTTGCCTTCACAGAACCCGTAAAAATAGTTGCTTTTAGCTGAAAGTGATTTCCGTGAAAAATACAGCGTTTTTTCGTAATTCGCAAAATGGACCCTAAATATTGTTATTTTTGCTTAAAAGTTATGTCTTCTCGAGTTATAGCCCTTTTTCTAAAGTTCAAAAATCGAAAAACTTTCAAATCTGTTTTCTCTTTTTCAATGTGTTTTTTATAGTTGGGTAGCCTTCACAGAACCCGTAAAAATAGTTGCTTTTAGCTGAAAGTGATTTCCGTGAAAAATACAGCGTTTTTTCGTAATTCGCAAAATGGACCCTAAATATTGTTATTTTTGCTTAAAAGTGATGTCTTCTCGAGTTATAGCCCTTTTTCTAAAGTTCAAAAATCGAAAAACTTTCAAATCTGTTTTCTCTTTTTCAATGTGTTTTTTATAGTTGGGTAGCCTTCACAGAACCCGTAAAAATAGTTGCTTTTAGCTGAAAGTGATTTCCGTGAAAAATACAGCGTTTTTTCGTAATTCGCAAAATGGACCCTAAATATTGTTATTTTTGCTTAAAAGTGATGTCTTCTCGAGTTATAGCCCTTTTTCTAAAGTTCAAAAATCGAAAAACTTTCAAATCTGTTTTCTCTTTTTCAATGTGTTTATAGTTGGGTAGCCTTCACAGAACCCGTAAAAATAGTTGCTTTTAGCTGAAAGTGATTTCCGTGAAAAATACAGCGTTTTTTCGTAATTCGCAAAATGGACCCTAAATATTGTTATTTTTGCTTAAAAGTGATGTCTTCTCGAGTTATAGCCCTTTTTCTAAAGTTCAAAAATCGAAAAACTTTCAAACCAGTTTTCTCTTTTTCAATGTGTTTTTTATAGTTGGGTAGCCTTCACAGAACCCGTAAAAATAGTTGCTTTTAGCTGAAAGTGATTTCCGTGAAAAATACAGCGTTTTTTCGTAATTCGCAAAATGGACCCTAAATATTGTTATTTTTGCTTAAAAGTGATGTCTTCTCGAGTTATAGCCCTTTTTCTAAAGTTCAAAAATCGAAAAACTTTCAAATCTGTTTTCTCTTTTTCAATGTGTTTTTTATAGTTGGGTAGCCTTCACAGAACCCGTAAAAATAGTTGCTTTTAGCTGAAAGTGATTTCCGTGAAAAATACAGCGTTTTTTCGTAATTCGCAAAATGGACCCTAAATATTGTTATTTTTGCTTAAAAGTGATGTCTTCTCGAGTTATAGCCCTTTTTCTAAAGTTCAAAAATCGAAAAACTTTCAAATCTGTTTTCTCTTTTTCAATTTGTTTTTTATAGTTGGGTAGCCTTCACAGAACCCGTAAAAATAGTTGCTTTTAGCTGAAAGTGATTTCCGTGAAAAATACAGCGTTTTTTCGTAATTCGCAAAATGGACCCTAAATATTGTTATTTTTGCTTAAAAGTGATGTCTTCTCGAGTTATAGCCCTTTTTCTAAAGTTCAAAAATCGAAAAACTTTCAAATCTGTTTTCTCTTTTTCAATGTGTTTTTTATAGTTGGGTAGCCTTCACAGAACCCGTAAAAATAGTTGCTTTTAGCTGAAAGTGATTTCCGTGAAAAATACAGCGTTTTTTCGTAATTCGCAAAATGGACCCTAAATATTGTTATTTTTGCTTAAAAGTGATGTCTTCTCGAGTTATAGCCCTTTTTCTAAAGTTCAAAAATCGAAAAACTTTCAAATCTGTTTTCTCTTTTTCAATTTGTTTTTTATAGTTGGGTAGCCTTCACAGAACCCGTAAAAATAGTTGCTTTTAGCTGAAAGTGATTTCCGTGAAAAATACAGCGTTTTTTCGTAATTCGCAAAATGGACCCTAAATATTGTTATTTTTGCTTAAAAGTGATGTCTTCTCGAGTTATAGCCCTTTTTCTAAAGTTCAAAAATCGAAAAACTTTCAAATCTGTTTTCTCTTTTTCAATGTGTTTTTTATAGTTGGGTAGCCTTCACAGAACCCGTAAAAATAGTTGCTTTTAGCTGAAAGTGATTTCCGTGAAAAATACAGCGTTTTTTCGTAATTCGCAAAATGGACCCTAAATATTGTTATTTTTGCTTAAAAGTGATGTCTTCTCGAGTTATAGCCCTTTTTCTAAAGTTCAAAAATCGAAAAACTTTCAAATCTGTTTTCTCTTTTTCAATGTGTTTTTTATAGTTGGGTAGCCTTCACAGAACCCGTAAAAATAGTTGCTTTTAGCTGAAAGTGATTTCCGTGAAAAATACAGCGTTTTTTCGTAATTCGCAAAATGGACCCTAAATATTGTTATTTTTGCTTAAAAGTGATGTCTTCTCGAGTTATAGCCCTTTTTCTAAAGTTCAAAAATCGAAAAACTTTCAAACCTGTTTTCTCTTTTTCAATGTGTTTTTTATAGTTTGGTAGCCTTCACAGAACCCGTAAAAATAGTTGCTTTTAGCTGAAAGTGATTTCCGTGAAAAATACAGCGTTTTTTCGTTATTCGCAAAATGGACCCTAAATATTGTTATTTTTGCTTAAAAGTGATGTCTTCTCGAGTTATAGCCCTTTTTCTAAAGTTCAAAAATCGAAAAACTTTCAAATCTGTTTTCTCTTTTTCAATGTGTTTTTTATAGTTGGGTAGCCTTCACAGAACCCGTAAAAATAGTTGCTTTTAGCTGAAAGTGATTTCCGTGAAAAATACAGCGTTTTTTCGTAATTCGCAAAATGGACCCTAAATATTGTTATTTTTGCTTAAAAGTGATGTCTTCTCGAGTTATAGCCCTTTTTCTAAAGTTCAAAAATCGAAAAACTTTCAAATCTGTTTTCTCTTTTTCAATGTGTTTTTTATAGTTGGGTAGCCTTCACAGAACCCGTAAAAATAGTTGCTTTTAGCTGAAAGTGATTTCCGTGAAAAATACAGCGTTTTTTCGTAATTCTAAAAATTCTACCCTAAATATTGTTATTTTTGCTTAAAAGTGATGTCTTCTCGAGTTATAGCCCTTTTTCTAAAGTTCAAAAATCGAAAAACTTTCAAATCTGTTTTCTCTTTTTCAATGTGTTTTTTATAGTTGGGTAGCCTTCACAGAACCCGTAAAAATAGTTGCTTTAAGCTGAAAGTGATTTCCGTGAAAAATACAGCGTTTTTTCGTAATTCGCAAAATGGACCCTAAATATTGTTATTTTTGCTTAAAAGTGATGTCTTCTCGAGTTATAGCCCTTTTTCTAAAGTTCAAAAATCGAAAAACTTTCAAATCTGTTTTCTCTTTTTCAATGTGTTTTTTATAGTTGGGTAGCCTTCACAGAACCCGTAAAAATAGTTGCTTTTAGCTGAAAGTGATTTCCGTGAAAAATACAGCGTTTTTTCGTAATTCGCAAAATGGACCCTAAATATTGTTATTTTTGCTTAAAAGTGATGTCTTCTCGAGTTATAGCCCTTTTTCTAAAGTTCAAAAATCGAAAAACTTTCAAATCTGTTTTCTCTTTTTCAATGTGTTTTTTATAGTTGGGTAGCCTTCACAGAACCCGTAAAAATAGTTGCTTTTAGCTGAAAGTGATTTCCGTGAAAAATACAGCGTTTTTTCGTAATTCGCAAAATGGACCCTAAATATTGTTATTTTTGCTTAAAAGTGATGTCTTCTCGAGTTATAGCCCTTTTTCTAAAGTTCAAAAATCGAAAAACTTTCAAATCTGTTTTCTCTTTTTCAATGTGTTTTTTTATAGTTGGTAAGCCTTCACAGAACCCGTAAAAATAGTTGCTTTTAGCTGAAAGTGATTTCCGTGAAAAATACAGCGTTTTTTCGTAATTCGCAAAATGGACCCTAAATATTGTTATTTTTGCTTAAAAGTGATGTCTTCTCGAGTTATAGCCCTTTTTCTAAAGTTCAAAAATCGAAAAACTTTCAAATCTATTTTCTCTGTTTCAATGTGTTTTTTATAGTTGGGTAGCCTTCACAGAACCCGTAAAAATAGTTGCTTTTAGCTGAAAGTGATTTCCGTGAAAAATACAGCGTTTTTTCGTAATTCGCAAAATGGACCCTAAATATTGTTATTTTTGCTTAAAAGTGATGTCTTCTCGAGTTATAGCCCTTTTTCTAAAGTTCAAAAATCGAAAAACTTTCAAATCTGTTTTCTCTTTTTCAATGTGTTTTTAATAGTTGGGTAGCCTTCACAGAACCCGTAAAAATAGTTGCTTCTAGCTGAAAGTGATTTCCGTGAAAAATACAGCGTTTTTTCGTAATTCGCAAAATGGACCCTAAATATTGTTATTTTTGCTTAAAAGTGATGTCTTCTCGAGTTATAGCCCTTTTTCTAAAGTTCAAAAATCGAAAAACTTTCAAATCTGTTTTCTCTTTTTCAATGTGTTTTTTATAGTTGGGTAGCCTTCACAGAACCCGTAAATATAGTTGCTTTAAGCTGAAAGTGATTTCCGTGAAAAATACAGCGTTTTTTCGTAATTCGCAAAATGGACCCTAAATATTGTTATTTTTGCTTAAAAGTGATGTCTTCTCGAGTTATAGCCCTTTTTCTAAAGTTCAAAAATCGAAAAACTTTCAAATCTGTTTTCTCTTTTTCAATGTGTTTTTTATAGTTGGGTAGCCTTCACAGAACCCGTAAATATAGTTGCTTTAAGCTGAAAGTGATTTCCGTGAAAAATACAGCGTTTTTTCGTAATTCGCAAAATGGACCCTAAATATTGTTATTTTTGCTTAAAAGTGATGTCTTCTCGAGTTATAGCCCTTTTTCTAAAGTTCAAAAATCGAAAAACTTTCAAATCTGTTTTCTCTTTTTCAATGTGTTTTTAATAGTTGGGTAGCCTTCACAGAACCCGTAAAAATAGTTGCTTCTAGCTGAAAGTGATTTCCGTGAAAAATACAGCGTTTTTTCGTAATTCGCAAAATGGACCCTAAATATTGTTATTTTTGCTTAAAAGTGATGTCTTCTCGAGTTATAGCCCTTTTTCTAAAGTTCAAAAATCGAAAAACTTTCAAATCTGTTTTCTCTTTTTCAATGTGTTTTTTATAGTTGGGTAGCCTTCACAGAACCCGTAAATATAGTTGCTTTAAGCTGAAAGTGATTTCCGTGAAAAATACAGCGTTTTTTCGTAATTCGCAAAATGGACCCTAAATATTGTTATTTTTGCTTAAAAGTGATGTCTTCTCGAGTTATAGCCCTTTTTCTAAAGTTCAAAAATCGAAAAACTTTCAAATCTGTTTTCTCTTTTTCAATGTGTTTTTTATAGTTGGGTAGCCTTCACAGAACCCGTAAATATAGTTGCTTTAAGCTGAAAGTGATTTCCGTGAAAAATACAGCGTTTTTTCGTAATTCGCAAAATGGACCCTAAATATTGTTATTTTTGCTTAAAAGTGATGTCTTCTCGAGTTATAGCCCTTTTTCTAAAGTTCAAAAATCGAAAAACTTTCAAATCTGTTTTCTCTTTTTCAATGTGTTTTTTATAGTTGGGTAGCCTTCACAGAACCCGTAAAAATAGTTGCTTTTAGCTGAAAGTGATTTCCGTGAAAAATACAGCGTTTTTTCGTAATTCGCAAAATGGACCCTAAATATTGTTATTTTTGCTTAAAAGTGATGTCTTCTCGAGTTATACCCCTTTTTCTAAAGTTCAAAAATCGAAAAACTTTCAAATCTGTTTTCTCTTTTTCAATGTGTTTTTTATAGTTGGGTAGCCTTCACAGAACCCGTAAAAATAGTTGCTTTTAGCTGAAAGTGATTTCCGTGAAAAATACAGCGTTTTTTCGTAATTCGCAAAATGGACCCTAAATATTGTTATTTTTGCTTAAAAGTGATGTCTTCTCGAGTTATAGCCCTTTTTCTAAAGTTCAAAAATCGAAAAACTTTCAAATCTGTTTTCTCTTTTTCAATGTGTTTTTAATAGTTGGGTAGCCTTCACAGAACCCGTAAAAATAGTTGCTTCTAGCTGAAAGTGATTTCCGTGAAAAATACAGCGTTTTTTTCGTAATTCGCAAAATGGACCCTAAATATTGTTATTTTTGCTTAAAAGTGATGTCTTCTCGAGTTATAGCCCTTTTTCTAAAGTTCAAAAATCGAAAAACTTTCAAATCTGTTTTCTCTTTTTCAATGTGTTTTTTATAGTTGGGTAGCCTTCACAGAACCCGTAAAAATAGTTGCTTTTAGCTGAAAGTGATTTCCGTGAAAAATACAGCGTTTTTTCGTAATTCGCAAAATGGACCCTAAATATTGTTATTTTTGCTTAAAAGTGATGTCTTCTCGAGTTATAGCCCTTTTTCTAAAGTTCAAAAATCGAAAAACTTTCAAATCTGTTTTCTCTTTTTCAATGTGTTTTTTATAGTTGGGTAGCCTTCACAGAACCCGTAAATATAGTTGCTTTAAGCTGAAAGTGATTTCCGTGAAAAATACAGCGTTTTTTCGTAATTCGCAAAATGGACCCTAAATATTGTTATTTTTGCTTAAAAGTGATGTCTTCTCGAGTTATAGCCCTTTTTCTAAAGTTCAAAAATCGAAAAACTTTCAAATCTGTTTTCTCTTTTTCAATGTGTTTTTTATAGTTGGGTAGCCTTCACAGAACCCGTAAATATAGTTGCTTTTAGCTGAAAGTGATTTCCGTGAAAAATACAGCGTTTTTTCGTAATTCGCAAAATGGACCCTAAATATTGTTATTTTTGCTTAAAAGTGATGTCTTCTCGAGTTATAGCCCTTTTTCTAAAGTTCAAAAATCGAAAAACTTTCAAATCTGTTTTCTCTTTTTCAATGTGTTTTTAATAGTTGGGTAGCCTTCACAGAACCCGTAAAAATAGTTGCTTCTAGCTGAAAGTGATTTCCGTGAAAAATACAGCGTTTTTTCGTAATTCGCAAAATGGACCCTAAATATTGTTATTTTTGCTTAAAAGTGATGTCTTCTCGAGTTATAGCCCTTTTTCTAAAGTTCAAAAATCGAAAAACTTTCAAATCTGTTTTCTCTTTTTCAATGTGTTTTTTATAGTTGGGTAGCCTTCACAGAACCCGTAAATATAGTTGCTTTAAGCTGAAAGTGATTTCCGTGAAAAATACAGCGTTTTTTCGTAATTCGCAAAATGGACCCTAAATATTGTTATTTTTGCTTAAAAGTGATGTCTTCTCGAGTTATAGCCCTTTTTCTAAAGTTCAAAAATCGAAAAACTTTCAAATCTGTTTTCTCTTTTTCAATGTGTTTTTTATAGTTGGGTAGCCTTCACAGAACCCGTAAAAATAGTTGCTTTTAGCTGAAAGTGATTTCCGTGAAAAATACAGCGTTTTTTCGTAATTCGCAAAATGGACCCTAAATATTGTTATTTTTGCTTAAAAGTGATGTCTTCTCGAGTTATAGCCCTTTTTCTAAAGTTCAAAAATCGAAAAACTTTCAAATCTGTTTTCTCTTTTTCAATGTGTTTTTTATAGTTGGGTAGCCTTCACAGAACCCGTAAAAATAGTTGCTTTTAGCTGAAAGTGATTTCCGTGAAAAATACAGCGTTTTTTCGTAATTCGCAAAATGGACCCTAAATATTGTTATTTTTGCTTAAAAGTGATGTCTTCTCGAGTTATAGCCCTTTTTCTAAAGTTCAAAAATCGAAAAACTTTTAAATCTGTTTTCTCTTTTTCAATGTGTTTTTTATAGTTGGGTAGCCTTCACAGAACCCGTAAAAATAGTTGCTTTTAGCTGAAAGTGATTTCCGTGAAAAATACAGCGTTTTTTCGTAATTCGCAAAATGGACCCTAAATATTGTTATTTTTGCTTAAAAGTGATGTCTTCTCGAGTTATAGCCCTTTTTCTAAAGTTCAAAAATCGAAAAACTTTCAAATCTGTTTTCTCTTTTTCAATGTGTTTTTTATAGTTGGGTAGCCTTCACAGAACCCGTAAAAATAGTTGCTTTTAGCTGAAAGTGATTTCCGTGAAAAATACAGCGTTTTTTCGTAATTCGCAAAATGGACCCTAAATATTGTTATTTTTGCTTAAAAGTGATGTCTTCTCGAGTTATAGCCCTTTTTCTAAAGTTCAAAAATCGAAAAACTTTCAAATCTGTTTTCTCTTTTTCAATGTGTTTTTTATAGTTGGGTAGCCTTCACAGAACCCGTAAAAATAGTTGCTTTTAGCTGAAAGTGATTTCCGTGAAAAATACAGCGTTTTTTCGTAATTCGCAAAATGGACCCTAAATATTGTTATTTTTGCTTAAAAGTGATGTCTTCTCGAGTTATAGCCCTTTTTCTAAAGTTCAAAAATCGAAAAACTTTCAAATCTGTTTTCTCTTTTTCAATGTGTTTTTTATAGTTGGGTAGCCTTCACAGAACCCGTAAAAATAGTTGCTTTTAGCTGAAAGTGATTTCCGTGAAAAATACAGCGTTTTTTCGTAATTCGCAAAATGGACCCTAAATATTGTTATTTTTGCTTAAAAGTGATGTCTTCTCGAGTTATAGCCCTTTTTCTAAAGTTCAAAAATCGAAATACTTTCAAATCTGTTTTCTCTTTTTCAATGTGTTTTTTATAGTTGGGTAGCCTTCACAGAACCCGTAAAAATAGTTGCTTTTAGCTGAAAGTGATTTCCGTGAAAAATACAGCGTTTTTTCGTAATTCGCAAAATGGACCCTAAATATTGTTATTTTTGCTTAAAAGTGATGTCTTCTCGAGTTATAGCCCTTTTTCTAAAGTTCAAAAATCGAAAAACTTTCAAATCTGTTTTCTCTTAGTTGGTTTTTTATAGTTGGGTAGCCTTCACAGAACCCGTAAAAATAGTTGCTTTTAGCTGAAAGTGATTTCCGTGAAAAATACAGCGTTTTTTCGTAATTCGCAAAATGGACCCTAAATATTGTTATTTTTGCTTAAAAGTGATGTCTTCTCGAGTTATAGCCCTTTTTCTAAAGTTCAAAAATCGAAAAACTTTCAAATCTGTTTTCTCTTTTTCAATGTGTTTTTTATAGTTGGGTAGCCTTCACAGAACCCGTAAAAATAGTTGCTTTTAGCTGAAAGTGATTTCCGTGAAAAATACAGCGTTTTTTCGTAATTCGCAAAATGGACCCTAAATATTGTTATTTTTGCTTAAAAGTGATGTCTTCTCGAGTTATAGCCCTTTTTCTAAAGTTCAAAAATCGAAATACTTTCAAATCTGTTTTCTCTTTTTCAATGTGTTTTTTATAGTTGGGTAGCCTTCACAGAACCCGTAAAAATAGTTGCTTTTAGCTGAAAGTGATTTCCGTGAAAAATACAGCGTTTTTTCGTAATTCGCAAAATGGACCCTAAATATTGTTATTTTTGCTTAAAAGTGATGTCTTCTCGAGTTATAGCCCTTTTTCTAAAGTTCAAAAATCGAAAAACTTTCAAATCTGTTTTCTCTTAGTTGGTTTTTTATAGTTGGGTAGCCTTCACAGAACCCGTAAAAATAGTTGCTTTTAGCTGAAAGTGATTTCCGTGAAAAATACAGCGTTTTTTCGTAATTCGCAAAATGGACCCTAAATATTGTTATTTTTGCTTAAAAGTGATGTCTTCTCGAGTTATAGCCCTTTTTCTAAAGTTCAAAAATCGAAAAACTTTCAAATCTGTTTTCTCTTTTTCAATGTGTTTTTTATAGTTGGGTAGCCTTCACAGAACCCGTAAAAATAGTTGCTTTTAGCTGAAAGTGATTTCCGTGAAAAATACAGCGTTTTTTCGTAATTCGCAAAATGGACCCTAAATATTGTTATTTTTGCTTAAAAGTGATGTCTTCTCGAGTTATAGCCCTTTTTCTAAAGTTCAAAAATCGAAAAACTTTTAAATCTGTTTTCTCTTTTTCAATGTGTTTTTTATAGTTGGGTAGCCTTCACAGAACCCGTAAAAATAGTTGCTTTTAGCTGAAAGTGATTTCCGTGAAAAATACAGCGTTTTTTCGTAATTCGCAAAATGGACCCTAAATATTGTTATTTTTGCTTAAAAGTGATGTCTTCTCGAGTTATAGCCCTTTTTCTAAAGTTCAAAAATCGAAAAACTTTCAAATCTGTTTTCTCTTTTTCAATGTGTTTTTTATAGTTGGGTAGCCTTCGCAGAACCCGTAAAAATAGTTGCTTTTAGCTGAAAGTGATTTCCGTGAAAAATACAGCGTTTTTTCGTAATTCGCAAAATGGACCCTAAATATTGTTATTTTTGCTTAAAAGTGATGTCTTCTCGAGTTATAGCCCTTTTTCTAAAGTTCAAAAATCGAAAAACTTTCAAATCTGTTTTCTCTTTTTCAATGTGTTTTTTATAGTTGGGTAGCCTTCACAGAACCCGTAAAAATAGTTGCTTTTAGCTGAAAGTGATTTCCGTGAAAAATACAGCGTTTTTTCGTAATTCGCAAAATGGTCCCTAAATATTGTTATTTTTGCTTAAAAGTGATGTCTTCTCGAGTTATAGCCCTTTTTCTAAAGTTCAAAAATCGAAAAACTTTCAAATCTGTTTTCTCTTTTTAAATGTGTTTTTTATAGTTGGGTAGCCTTCACAGAACCCGTAAAAATAGTTGCTTTTAGCTGAAAGTGATTTCCGTGAAAAATACAGCGTTTTTTCGTAATTCGCAAAATGGACCCTAAATATTGTTATTTTTGCTTAAAAGTGATGTCTTCTCGAGTTATAGCCCTTTTTCTAAAGTTCAAAAATCGAAAAACTTTCAAATCTGTTTTCTCTTTTTCAATGTGTTTTTTATAGTTAGGTAGCCTTCACAGAACCCGTAAAAATAGTTGCTTTTAGCTGAAAGTGATTTCCGTGAAAAATACAGCGTTTTTTCGTAATTCGCAAAATAGACCCTAAATATTGTTATTTTTGCTTAAAAGTGATGTCTTCTCGAGTTATAGCCCTTTTTCTAAAGTTCAAAAATCGAAATACTTTCAAATCTGTTTTCTCTTTTTCAATGTGTTTTTTATAGTTGTTGGTAAGCCTTCACAGAACCCGTAAATATAGTTGCTTTAAGCTGAAAGTGATTTCCGTGAAAAATACAGCGTTTTTTCGTAATTCGCAAAATGGACCCTAAATATTGTTATTTTTGCTTAAAAGTGATGTCTTCTCGAGTTATAGCCCTTTTTCTAAAGTTCAAAAATCGAAAAACTTTCAAATCTGTTTTCTCTTTTTCAATGTGTTTTTTATAGTTGGGTAGCCTTCACAGAACCCGTAAAAATAGTTGCTTTTAGCTGAAAGTGATTTCCGTGAAAAATACAGCGTTTTTTCGTAATTCGCAAAATGGACCCTAAATATTGTTATTTTTGCTTAAAAGTGATGTCTTCTCGAGTTATAGCCCTTTTTCTAAAGTTCAAAAATCGAAAAACTTTCAAATCTGTTTTCTCTTTTTCAATGTGTTTTTTATAGTTGGGTAGCCTTCACAGAACCCGTAAAAATAGTTGCTTTTAGCTGAAAGTGATTTCCGTGAAAAATACAGCGTTTTTTCGTAATTCGCAAAATGGACCCTAAATATTGTTATTTTTGCTTAAAAGTGATGTCTTCTCGAGTTATAGCCCTTTTTCTAAAGTTCAAAAATCGAAAAACTTTCAAATCTGTTTTCTCTTTTTCAATGTGTTTTTTATAGTTGGGTAGCCTTCACAGAACCCGTAAAAATAGTTGCTTTTAGCTGAAAGTGATTTCCGTGAAAAATACAGCGTTTTTTCGTAATTCGCAAAATGGACCCTAAATATTGTTATTTTTGCTTAAAAGTGATGTCTTCTCGAGTTATAGCCCTTTTTCTAAAGTTCAAAAATCGAAAAACTTTCAAATCTGTTTTCTCTTTTTCAATGTGTTTTTTATAGTTGGGTAGCCTTCACAGAACCCGTAAAAATAGTTGCTTTTAGCTGAAAGTGATTTCCGTGAAAAATACAGCGTTTTTTCGTAATTCGCAAAATGGACCCTAAATATTGTTATTTTTGCTTAAAAGTGATGTCTTCTCGAGTTATAGCCCTTTTTCTAAAGTTCAAAAATCGAAAAACTTTCAAATCTGTTTTCTCTTTTTCAATGTGTTTTTTATAGTTGGGTAGCCTTCACAGAACCCGTAAAAATAGTTGCTTTTAGCTGAAAGTGATTTCCGTGAAAAATACAGCGTTTTTTCGTAATTCGCAAAATGGACCCTAAATATTGTTATTTTTGCTTAAAAGTGATGTCTTCTCGAGTTATAGCCCTTTTTCTAAAGTTCAAAAATCGAAAAACTTTCAAATCTGTTTTCTCTTTTTCAATGTGTTTTTTATAGTTGGGTAGCCTTCACAGAACCCGTAAAAATAGTTGCTTTTAGCTGAAAGTGATTTCCGTGAAAAATACAGCTTTGTAATTCGCAAAATGGACCCTAAATATTGTTATTTTTGCTTAAAAGTGATGTCTTCTCGTGATGTCTTAAAAGTGATGTCTTTTTCTAAAGTTCAAAAATCGAAAAACTTTCAAATCTGTTTTCTCTTTTTCAATGTGTTTTTTATAGTTGGGTAGCCTTCACAGAACCCGTAAAAATAGTTGCTTTTAGCTGAAAGTGATTTCCGTGAAAAATACAGCGTTTTTTCGTAATTCGCAATATGGACCCTAAATATTGTTATTTTTGCTTAAAAGTGATGTCTTCTCGAGTTATAGCCCTTTTTCTAAATTTCATTAGCAAAATGAAATATTTTACCTTTTTTTTAAATGAAATTTTGAATTATGTACTTACTTACATATATCAAAATGATTTCCCCTAACACAAGCTAATTCATTCCTCCCATCACAGTTCATTGTGCTCTGCAAACGTTTAGTTAACAATAACGAAAATTTAATTTAATTTCACCCTATACGTGTATAGGTACGTGTATTCTTCATTTTTCACCTGAGCTCCAATATGATTTTCTGTTTTGATAGCTTAATTACGTTTGCACATATAGGCTACACATATATGTATAACTACATCCTTTGGGAGTATTTATAATTTTTCATTAGGCTTCTATCCCACATCTAATAAATTATAATAAATTCTTTCACCCTCGCTTAAAGTATCGCCTCAAACCAAGTTCAGTTAAATGGATTTGGGAAAGCGTTTGAGGTCTTATTGAAATTTAGACCTGGCATTCACACCACCCCCTGCGGCACAACCGAAAATCAGGTAGACTACAACAATATTGCGTGTCTAGAATGTTGTTCGATTTAAATAAAACTTATCATTAAATGAGGAAGAATCCAACGGTTAAATGACCCAACCCAAAATTATATAAACGAAGAAATTCATATTTCACTTCATTAAGCAAAAAAAAAAAACCACAAGACATAAGACGCATTGATGTTGAGAAAGGGCCTAAAGGAACAACACAAAAACAATTTT
>CATNUY010000055.1:0-43517 GCA_951217065.1 Baccha elongata
TTATTATGCTCCGCCGCCCACTTTCCCCTCCAACCGACGCACGGGGTGGACCTTTTAATTATTTTTATTATTATAATCATTATTTTTGTGTTATAAGTGACAGCACTGGTTTTATTTATTCTGGTCGTGTTTTATTTAGCTTTACAATTTTATTTTGCTTTTGTGAATTTAACATAAGATAATAAGTTTATTAATTAATAAATTTCCTTTTAATTTACAAATAAGTATTTGTTTGATAATGTGGTAATATGTTTATTTCATTATGATTGCTGCATAAAATATATTTTAATAATTTTGCTATCACATTTGTAAATTTGAAGTGAATTTTTTTTTGCTGATATAGTGGTAGTTTGATTTTGATGGTGTTATTTTTAGTGTTGTTGTTAATATTATCATCATAAAAGCTCTTTTGATGTCATAATAATTTTTAGTACTATCTTGTTATTTTCGTTCTGCTCTAAATTAATTTTATTTATTGAGCTCGCTGGTTGTGCGTGTCTGCGCGGGGTTGAGTTCATACAAGTGATAAATTTTTACAGGGTCGAATCCCAGACAAGACTATTCATTCTTTCTTTCTTTTTGTTTTAATATAATTTTTGTTGTTTCTTTATTTTATTTTTAGTATTTATTTTTCAATTAATTGTTCAGCTGTTAAGTGTCTTGAGCATTCGGACTCAGTCACCTTTTCGAATGCTTTGGTTCTTGTAGTCAATCTTTCCACGCCAAGTGCTTTGGCTCAACTAGTGCTTTTATTGAAAAGATAATTTCTTTAAAATTTTGCTTTTTGGTATTGTGCTAATTGTAGGCAACTGTCTCTTTCCCCAACTTTCTTTTAAAATGTCTGCTTTGAAAACAGATGTCTTAAAAATTTCGAAGACATTTGAAGGATCTCTTAGTGCATTTTAATTCCATAGTTTCAAATGTCAACTCGTTTCCGTTAGCAAGTAAAACATCTGTTAAATCAACTTCAACAGATGATGAAAACATAGTGTAACGTGTTACACAAATAATTAAAAGGTGCTGAATGTTTTCCTCTCTTGAGGTAAACGCCATCTACCTGTTCGGTACATCTACTAAATCTCGACATCTACTACATTGCCTACTCTATATTGTACTACATTGCCTACTCGATATTGTTCTAACAAGTTCAAGAACCATGAGCCAAGCATTTCTGTATAAAAGAGGAAGCGGATGCGGACCGACAGTTAGAATTTGAAATCAATCGTGTACAAGTCGGTAATTTGAAAGTAAAAAAGTGTCAATTTAAAATAAAGAAAGTAAAAAGGAAATAAAGAGTGTCTTGAAATATTGAGTGGAATTAAAAGTAAAAAGACGTAAAGTGAGTTGTATTAAAACGGAAATAGGTTTTATTTAATAAAACGAACCTAGATAAAACCTAACATTGGTGTCAGAAGTATAATTAAATAAAACTTTAGTGAAAAGTGATTGTGTTGAAAGTAAAAATATGGGTAAGCTTCTGAAGGATTTAAACGCTGTTGAACTAAAAGCAAAACTAAACCAACGGGGTCTTCCTACTACTGGAACGAAAAATTACCTCATTATTCGTCTGCAAGAAGCCATGAGACGACTCGGTGAAAATCCAGACACATAAGTCTTGGAAATAGAAATGGCAGAAGAACAAGTAAGTACCAACACAGATTGTCCAATATGTTGGCTCTTCTTCTAGAATGTTTCGAAGATCAAAGAGAAGAACAAAAGAATGAACAAACGAAACTTCTCGAACGTTTCGAAGATCAAAGAGAAGAACAAAAGAATGAACAAACGAAGCTTCTCGAACGTTTCGAAGATTAAAGAGAAGAACAAAAGAATGAACAAACGAAACTTCTCGAACGTTTTGATGATCAAAGAAACGAGCAAAAAGAACTTTTCGAAGAACAACGCAATGAACAAAAAGAACTTTTCGAAAAACAGAAGAACCTTCTCGAAACAAAGCTTACTGTATTATAGAATAAGTTTCATAATACTGGCAACGAGGATGGTGACTCCGTGTTAATAAAATATAATATTAAAAAGTTACACGTAAAAACAAAAACGAACGATAAATTGTTATTAAATTATTGAAAAGAAAAAATAATATTCAAAATTTGGAAAAAATAATTAACCAAAGCAAACTACAAAAAGAAAATAAAGAAATACATAAACGGTTTGGAAAAAAAAATTATGTCTGTTGATGCCAAACCCGTTGTAACGGGATCTTCAATGGTAGGAAATATCGAACAGTTCATGGTCGAAGATGATTTCGATCATTATATTGAAAGAATGGAACATTTATTTCTTTTGAACAATATTCCTGACGATAAAAAAGTGTCTCTTTTTATATCTTTGGCCGGAGGTGATTTATACAAAATATTAAAATCATTAATAGCTCCAAAATTAGTTAAAGACTTTTCCTACAAACAACTAACTGATCGGTTGCAAACGCACTTTAAACCTAAAATAAATGTGCGTGCATAAATTTATGTCTCGAAATTTGCGAAATGATGAAAGCTTAAATGATTTCATTGTAGAGTTAAAGATTATAGCGGATAAATGTTCATTCGGAGATTACTTAGACCAAGC
Organism: Baccha elongata; assembly: GCA_951217065.1. Lineage (NCBI taxonomy): Eukaryota > Metazoa > Arthropoda > Insecta > Diptera > Syrphidae > Baccha > Baccha elongata. The sequence continues at coordinate 2,581 of CATNUY010000055.1, forward strand.
TCTCTCTGATAAATTTATTTGGGCGCAACGTGACGAGGGAATTCAAAGGAAGTTGTTGGAGGAACCGCTAACCAAAACGTTTGACGAATTGTGTGAGACAGCACTCACATTGGAGATAACTTAATATAGAGAGAGAGTATGTAATTGATATTCGTATATAAAGAGTATGATAACTATGTACTGTTATGAGTATCAATATTAATGGGAGAGCAATATTAAGGAATACATAACACTACCCTTCCCTTAATTGGAAGCATATATAGGAATAATAATTTTATAATTGCAAAATGACAAAATAAAGCATTTATACATCTTACATAAAGTTCAACAATTCATCAAATATTATTTCTTTCATTTTAGGTACACTATAAAAATTATAGGTAATTCATAATTAGATTTCAGTTTTTATTTAGTATATAATTCGTTTCTCAGGGGAGAGTACGATAACTTTGGCGCCAAGAATTGATAACGGTTTTTTATAGAACAGTTTAATACAAGCATTTTTTACTATGAGTGGGGGGGGTCTATCTCCCTCCGTTTGGGCAGGAGGGGCAATTTTATAAAAACAGTGCTAAACATTTAAAACAAATATTAAAAAATAACGGTAATACTTACAACTAAGTTTTATTTTTTTTTTTAAAGCCAATACTTTTTTCTATCAGATGTTTTTTAAATCAAGTGAAATCTATGCATAGTCTTTGAAAAAACGGACTTTAAACTCAAAAATTGCGAAAAAAAGAAGTAAAAAAAACTTTGAAGTGTGATTTTTCAAAACTTTAAAATAAAATACTACTTTTTTTTATAAAATTCGTTGCTCATATTAATTTTAAATCATAAACTGAAAACAAAATGATTTTATGTTTTCTGGTTTTTGAGAAAATGGAAAATTACTAAAACTACTTTCTTATAAGAGTTTTCTTTTTTTTTTGGTATACGGTGAATGTTGTACGTAGGTTCGTTTTTGTAATGATGCTTGGGCATCTTTAAATGCAACAGAAACTTTGCATACACCCAACCTCGCACCCACCCCACCTCGCACCCACCCCAAATCCTATAGTGTGTCTAAGCAGGGGGGTTGCAGGGGGGCAGCATGCCCCCCCTTACATACCTCACTGTTTATACGCTTTAGTAATTTTCCATTTTCTCAAAAACCAGAAAACATGAAATCATTTTGTTTTCAGTTTATGATTTAAAATTAATATTAGCAATGAATTTTATAAAAAAAAGTAGTATTTTATTTTACAGTTTTGAAAAATCACACTTCAAAGTTTTTTTTTACCTTTTTTTTCGCAATTTTTGAGTTTAAAGTCCGTTTTTTCAAAGACTATGTATAGGTTTCACTTGCTTTAAAAAAACATCTAATAGAAAAAAGTATTGGCTTTAAAAAAAGATATAAAACTTAGTTGTAAGTATTACCGTTATTGCCCCTCCCGCCCAAACGGAGGGAGATAGACCCCCCACCCATAGTAAAAAATGCTTGTATTGATCTGTTCTACAAAAAACAGTTATCAATTCTTGGCGCCAAAGTTATCGTACTCGTGCCGAAAACTCTTATAAAAAAGTAGTTTTAGTTATTTTCCATTTTCTCAAAAACCAGAAAATATAAAATCATTTTGTTTCCAGTTTATGATTTAAAATTAATATGAGCAACGAATTTTATAAAAAAAAGTAGTATTTTGTTTTACAGTTTTGAAAAATTACACTTCAAAGTTTTATTTTACCTTTTTTTCGCAATTTTTGAGTTTAAAGTCCTTTTTTCAAAGACTATGCAGAGGTTTCACTTGTTTTAAGAAACATCTAATAGAAAAAAGTATTGGTTTTAAAAAAAAAATATAAAACTTAGTTGTAAGTATTACCGTTATTTTTTAATATTTGTTTTAAATGTTTAGCACTGTTTTTGTAAAATTGCCCCTCCCGCCCAAACGGAGGGAGATAGACCCCCCCCCCACCCATAGTAAAAAATGCTTGTATTGAACTGTTCTACAAAAAACCGTTATCAATTCTTGGCGCCAAAGTTATCGTACTCGTGCCGTTTCTCATAATGTATTTTAATTTCTTTTAACAAATCATATTGATTGAAAATTATAATTTAGACCAATTATACTTATGCAGGTTCAAAATTTATCTTATAAGTTAACCTGTTAGTTGCTTTGAAAATACGTGATGTTTTCCTACGAGGTTGTTGCAAATATTCTTCATTGATATCCTTTCCCCCCGAAGAAACATTTTTTTCTTGACTCTCTGGACTTGAATAAGATCGTCTTCTTTTTAACTTTGGAGTTAAGTCAAAATCAATCTGTGGACTTGAATTAGATCGAATTCTTTTTGATTTTGGAGATAAGTCAAAATCATATTCATTAGTGTTCTCATTTTCGGATATTTTTCTAGAAGAGTCAAAGGCTATTTTCTTTTCGAATCGAAGTTTTATTTGATCACCATGTACTTTCCTATTAACCCCGTTTAATTGTATCAAATATATTACTTTAGATAACCGTTTTATTACCTTTCCTAGTTGTCATTTCACAAAATTGTTTTTAATTGCTTTATACCATATGAGATCTTTCTTATTAAAAATATTTTTCTTTTCCTGATTTTTTTTTATGTATGTATTCTTTTGTTTAGCATTTAATATGTTTTTCACACTTTTTACTTTTTCTGATTTATTTTCAATTTTTGGAGGTTTTAAATAATCACTAAATGTTCTTGGTTTGTATCCAAATACTAATTCAGATGGTGTAGAATTTGTTGATGTCTATGGAGTATTACGATATTTGAACAAAAAGTTATCAAGTTTATCTTGAATTTTTAGATGCTTAGACTTTTTTTCAATCAGATACTTTTTTAAACAATTTTTAACCGTCTGAACCCCTCTTTCTGCACTCCCGTTGGATTGCGGGTGATAGGCTGGAGAATTTGTAAGCTTAATCGAATTCGCCAAAAAAAACTGTGACATTTCTTTTGACGAAAATGGTGGACCATTATCCGAAACTACCTCTTTCGGGAGTCCAAAAACAGAACAAAATTTCCTTAGTGCTCGTATTACATGAACTGACGTAGTTTTTTTTCATAATTATAACATCTATCCATTTTGAAAATGAATCCACTATTATAAAATATGTTCTGCCTTCAAAAAAGAAAAAATCAATGTGGATTCTTTCAAAAGGATAACCTGTCACAGGCCATGTAGATAACTTCACTGGGCTAGGCTTGTTTGAAAGCTGTTGGCATTCACTACAAAATTTTGAGAAATTTTCAATGTCACGATCGATAAACAACCACCATACTGAACTTCTTGCCAACATTTCATCCTTACAATGCCGATATGCCCATCGTGCAACAGATTTAAAATAGGTTCCTTTAAATTATTTGGAATAGCGATCCTATCCCCCATTAATACACAACCATCTTGTTGTGAAAACTCAAGCTTTCTACTCAACAGCTTTTGAATTATTGGGTTTTTACTGCTTTTAGGCCACCCCTTTTTTATAAATTCTAAAATTTGTGATAGAATATTATCAGGTTTTGTTGCATCTCGAATTTTATCAAAATTTAAAGGAAGTTAAAAATTAAAAAAATTTATTAACTCGCTTGAAATCTGAGTCGGTTCATCTAGGGGCAATCTGGAAAGAGCATCCGCGTTCCCCATTAAAGAACCTTTCCTGTACTAAATATCATAATCATATTGAGAAAGTATCAATGACCACCTCTGTAATCTAGCTGCAGAGATGGAGTTTTGGCTTTTGCTACCAAAAATGGCCTGTAAAGGACGGTGGTCACTGAAATGTTTGAAATGATTTCCATAAATATACTTATGGAAACGTTTCACAGCGAAGATAACAGCAAGTGCTTCGCGTTCGATATTTGAATAATTTTGTTCCGCCTTTGACAGTGAACTTGATGCAAAAACTATAGGCCTTTCATCACCGTTATCTTCTCTGTGAAACAACACTGGTCCAACCCCATAAGAACTTGCATCACACACTATTCCTAAGGGTTTTTTCGGATCAAAATGTACAAGCAAATTAATCGTATATAAAGAGTATGATAACTATGTACTATTATGAGTATCAATATTAATGGGAGAGCAATATTAAGGAATACATAACATTGACCAACGTGAAGGAGTAAAAAAACAACTTCTAATTGTTGATACAACATTTGAGAGGTTCAAAGGACAAATTACGAACGTAGAAGGAAAATTCGAGCAAAAATTTGAAAATATTGCCAAAGAATTGGACAAGGTAAGAAAACTGAAGGTACGAGAAAATTCTAGTGACTATTTAAAGAGAAAAGAAATGCATCCGCCAACTTTTAATGGACAAACTTCTTGGTCAATATATAAGAGACAATTCGAAGCAGCAGCAATGACAAACGGCTGGGACGATGAAGACAAGTTTGTTGCACTTACACTGGCTCTTAGAGGACCTGCTGCTGAGTTACTGCAAACAATACCAGCAGAGATGCATGGCAACTTTAGTGCACTTTCACAAGCCATTGAAAAACGTTTTGGAGATGGCCATATGCAAGAAGTCTTTAGAGTTCAACTAAACACCAGAGTTCAGAAACGGGGTGAAACTCTTCAGCAGACATCGAACGACTAGCTCACTTGGCATATCCAACTGCGGGCGAAGAAATCATAAACCAATTCGCCGCGGAAGCCTTTGTTCGTGTCTTGTCTGACATTAATCTCGAGAGAGCAGTATGAACAGATGGAAAACGAACACTTCCAGAAGCATTAGCTTTCGCCTTGACTATGGAAGCAGCTGAACAGGTTTCACTAGGAGTACATCGGGTAAGAGAAGTTGCTATAGAAGAATGCTCTTCCCAAAGAATGGCATTCCAGAACAACCGTCGAGATGGACAAATCCGATGCTGGAATTGCAACAAGACCGGACATTTCCAGCGCCAGTGCTGAATGCCACCAAGAAGAAGCGCATGTCAACATTGCGGAAGCAGAAATAATACATCAGATGAGACTACAAAACAAGACCAACGCCCCACCTCGTCAAGTTTCCCAGCAGGGAAACGAGTAAGAACCAACTTCGAGGGGCAGAAGCTGGTTTCTGGTATCTATGGCCCCAGAAACATCTTCCAAGTCTCGCAGACTACACTAACAATAAAAGTCTAACTATGGAAGCAGCCATTAACAACAAGCAATACGTGGTTACCATCGACAGCGGTGCCACCGCTTCTATTGTACGAAGAGACTTGGTCAAGATGGCATGGCTACACAACACCAACAGCTATTGTCTGAAGACTGCAACAGGAGAAGCAGCAAGAGTGTACGGAGAAGTCCGTCTTCGGATCCGCTTGACAGAACTAGAATTTGAACATCCATTTCTAGTGGCAGATATATGCGATGAGTGCATTATTGGAATTGACTTTATGAAAAAGCATGAAATAATTCTCGACATTGGTAATCAAGTTCTTAAATACCGAAATATAGAGATTCCAATGGTTTATGGCAATCAAAACTCATCATCGATAAGAGCAATCATTAAAGAAGATATGTGCCTACCTCCTTGGTCAGAAGTCTTGACAAACATCAACTTAGAAGTTTTCTTGGGCTAGCTACATATTACCGACGATTTGTGAAGGATTTTGCCGGAATCTGTAGGAAATCAACCTTACCTACCTCGACAGTAGGCAATTATTCTATAACATTAGCATGTTGGTAGCAGTTCAAAACGGGGCAGGGACATTACTCCACGGGACATAAGTTCATAATGGACTTATGTCCCACTTAGGTGGGACATTAGTCCATAAACCGATTTTGGACTTAAGTCCCACCTAAGTGGGACATAATTCCGCAATTCCTCTTTGAAAAATGGGACATAAGTCCATATTTTTTTCATCAAAAAATATTTTTATGAACAAAATGATCAATTAACTTTAAACTGAAGTCTTTATTCATGGTCAGAAACTTTATTTGATACAAAATAAAACATTCACATTTAACAATAAACTAAGAAATATAAATTTACAAGTATATATGACAAGAGTTTGTAATTATATGCCTACAAAATGGGCACAATAGTTCGTTTTTATTTTTGATGGCTTCTTCGTTGAGTTTGGCAAAACACTCACTGCACATTTTACAATGATTGCAAGGCTGGAGCAACACAGATTTTTGATTGACGTAGCATATTGCACAAATCAAGGTTGTTGTATTTTCTTCTTCTTGAGGATTGCAATCTTCTTCATCTTCACTTTCAGATGACTCAATAAATGAGCAATCATTAAAAATTGAAGACCCATACAACACCGAAGAAATTTGATTTATGAACTCCTTTTCCGAAATTTTATTTCTGTCCAGTTTTTTAGTCATTTGATAAATTAATTCATCTCTTTTAGCAAACTTTGCTTTTGGGCGTTCAAACATTTCCCATGTTTGCCCATCAATTGCTGCAGAAAAATTCATGCTTGAATTAAACTCTTCATCCAATAAGACCCCACAAAATTTGAAAAAAATGCCATTCTTTGGCAAGAGTTCTGAAAGTTTCTTATTGTAAGATTCCAAAGCACTGGTTGTCCTCATTATTTGTTTATAAAGGGAAAATTGATGTTCCGTTTTCTAAATTTTAACAAACAAAATATAAGAAATGAGGTAAAGGAATACATGCATTTCATAATGTACCTACCTTAGATATCCATTGTTTCTTATAGTAATTTGTAAAAGTTGGAAACCATGGCAAGATGTCAGTTTCGTTCTTCAGTTCATTGAAGGCTTTCTCTATTGAGGTTGGTTTTAATAGAGGAAGCACAAAAAACTTACAAAATTGTTTGTAATTTCTGCTTTCCTTGTTTATATTTGTAATAAAACCTTTTATTTTTGAGGCTTTTCTTCTAATTGCTCGGATATAATGGAACCAACAGCCCTTTATTTTTGCTGTAGGGTGTACTTTTTTTAATGCATTTCGTAAGCCCTGTTCAAAATCCGTAGTAAATGAAGCCGGTTGAAATTTCAATATGTTTGCTTCAATGAACTGAAACATGTGTATATAGCTCTCTTCGGACTTATTAGTCATTAATAAGTAGAGAAATGGATACACCTTTAAAATTGAGAAAGAGTTAAATCAGGGGATATTAAATTTAAGCTTTTAAACAGAGAACTATTCACCAATATTTTGTTTAAATTTTTGAATAATGAATGACTAAGTTAAACAATTTGGATAATCTAGATTTATCCAATTTTTTTTTTTAATTAGTCATCCATTTTTCAAAAATTAAAACAAAATATTGGTGAGTTATTTTTTCAAACAAGATATATTTTTCGAGGGACAAGAAAGTTAAAAGTGTTAAATTTGCTAGTCTTACATAATTTTATTTCGGTTATATATGAAACGTTAACTTACATGTTCTGAATGGGCAATGTGAATAATCAATAGCTGCTTACAACCACATGTTGGAACAATTGAAAATGTAGCGTCCATTAAATAATGACGTTCTGATGGTGGCAAGGATTCGATGAGCTCCTGAATTTTTGGTGCCAGAAATATGGTGTAGCCAAAATTGTTCTCCAGAATAGTTGTTTTGTAGAACGATTTTCCACTATCATATTTTGAAATTCCATAATTGTCCATTACGGTTTTATTGTTGAAAGCATCTTTTACGTCTCTTAAGGAAGTAGGAGATTTTGGCAATAAAGTCGCCTTCAGCCTATTCATATGGCGCTTAACACTAGCGTATTGTACTAATCCAGCTGCTTGTGGCATTTCTTGACGCTTTGAGTCGAAAATGTATTTGGATGTCGATCCTCTTTTCTGTGGAACAGTACAGCTATTCTTAATAGAATTCATTATCTTCATTTTTTCAACAATTTCCGCTTGATCCGGATGGGGATGAATGGCCTCACTTATTTGCGTAACCTTTTTTAACACAATATCGTAAAAAACAAAAGATTTGCAGCTTTTCACATAACACGTATAACGATGCACATTCTTATACACACATTTTTTAACAAATAATTGTTTTTCTCCCGGCAAATATAGTAATGTCCTGTTTTACGAAACCCGGGCATAAATTCAAAAGAAGTGTCTTCAACTTTTTCCATATTGATGAAAGCTTTGAACGGCTCAAGAATAGAAAACCAAATGACTCTTTTTCAACAGAAATTTGGTCTTGTACCTTTTTAATAAAAAAAATTAAAGGGCTGCCATACCCTAAATTTCTTTAGTCTGAATTATCAGAGAGAAATTTGTAAGGGCGTTTGTTACAAGAAAAGTGTATGTTTATCAGAAATTGTTTGCATTGCAAAGCAGAGAAAAAACTGAATAGAAAGTATGGAAGCACTTCCATTCTTCAGAAAACAGGTTTTCAAGGCCGTACTAAATCGTCAAGAAGTAAAGAGTAAACATTATGTTTACTATAGTCAGGGGGTAAATAGTACTTTTTTTTTGGTAAAACAGAGTAGAAAAAGAGACAATAATATAATGTCAAAAGAAATCAAGTAGCAAAATCTAAAGAAATAAAGTGAGCGGATAGATAGTAATTGAAAGTTAAAGGGAAAATCATCAAGTAATACTATTCAGGCAAACCTAAGAGTTAAGATAGTAAAGTAACAAATAATATTTTCTTTGATATCTTGGTCAGAAGAGTACCAGTCGAATTTAAAACCCACGAACCTTAACTCAGTTTTATTTCAATCAGATAGAGTGAAGGAAATCTTCAGAAGGAAAATTATTATTTTTTTACGAAAAATCTAGTACTCACTGAAATAAAAACTTTGATTGAGTAGAAAATCCTAAAATATAAATTCAGAAACAAAAAGATTCAGTAATACACATGTACCCACCTTGTTACAAAACTTTACTTAATACTTACCCATTTTTGGTTAGAAAAACTTCTCAATAAAACTTTACATCACTTATCTAGAGTTCAACCAAAATAGTCACTGCGACTCACGCCTAAAAAAAACATGAAAAATAATGTCCAAAAATTTTAAAGAGAAAAATAAATGTTACTTACCTGTCAAAAACTTATCTTCGATTATAAATATTTAGTCAAAATACTTACCATTAGCTAAAATAATAATATCAAAAGTAAATATGTAATTGTCGTGACGCGTCAAGTACTATCAATGTAAACAGCACATGAGTCGATAAAGTAAAATACTCAGTACTAGATCAAACAGAAAAAAGAGAGCGATCTTAACTACGGCCATATTCGCACTTGCCGAAGTAGAGAGTTTCGTAAAGAAACCAATTACAATTAGAAAATTGAAACTATAGAGCGAGCCATTAAAATTTCATTAAATCTTTCCAACTTCACTTTCCGTAATAGAGAGTTCAACCGCGCCCTAAATGAAGGTAAAATTAAAAGTCGCATAATAAAGTATAATTTTTTTAACAAAAGAACGAAATAAAATTTAAAGGATTAAATAGAAAAGTTGAGATTACAAAAAAAAGATTAAGAAAAAAAAAAGAAGTCGACCATAAAAAGGAGTAGCGAGTGTCAAGAAAACATTAAGGAGCAAGGTAAGAATAAAAAGAAAAGAATTTATTGAATTTGTAAAGTTGATAAAATCAACCAACTCATGAATGCAAGAAATATTAAAAAGAGTTAAAGAAAAATATTCGCAATAATTCATTTGGCAAATTTCACAAGAAACTAAAGATTATTTTTGCGACATATATATCGATAGTGGGACAGAAACGTGTTGCTCTACAAGCAGGTGATCGTCACCCAGAATTCCACATGGAATTTATAAAAATCCGCAAAGTAATCGAGACATCACCAAATAAAATCCTAGTAAAACCACCACCAATAGCATTACACTTGAAGGGCACATTGAAAGCAAAAAAAAAAAAAATTCGCTCAAGGGGTCGCTTCTGAAGAAGTACGAAGAAGTAAGGGGTCGCTTCTGAGAAGCACTAGAAGACGTTTAGTCGGAGAATCTAAGAAAGCCGGATAACAAAGAAATGAATTTTTATATGAAATAACCGAGAGACACTGATAACTACACGGGATAGCACGTGTAGATTATCAAAATGCGTAAAAGTCCTTGGCGTAATTTAAAGGTAGACACGAAGAACAGGTTTAAAAGTAGATAATTACCATATTTTCATATTTCTTTTATCAAATATTTGCTTAATAAAATGTTCTAAAACACATAGAGGAATTTTTTTTTTTTTTGATTTGTAACACATGTAAATTTTACCTTAGGTAGAAATACCTAATCCTTGAAGTATTATTAAAACATTTTTCTTTATACATACAGACAGACATTGAGAACGGAGGTGACAAAGGATCGTAGTGGTGATCTAGAGTGGTCGGCACCCAAGTGTCATCAAAAACACCCCCACTCTGACAATCCTCCACCTAGTAGACAGATCCAGTCACCATCAACGAAAATGGCCTGCCTGGCTTTTTATGCCTATGCCTTATCACATCTATCAAATAATTCATCTATACAAGACGACATTAAGCAAGTAAAATTCACACTCGAGTTACTAAATTGGGAAATATGATTGGCCAAAATCTAATGTGTCAACGAAAGAAACAACGATTATGCGGCTAGTTGCAGTTTCAACGTAGGATCACACAAGATTCATCAAGTACCTCATCAAGTAAAATTAATTAATGTTTGTAATCAAACAATCAGGTATGATTCGATTTTTTATGTATATGAATTTTTTTTTTGCATTGAAACTTAAGTAGCGTAGAAACTTTTATATACCTACAACAAAATCCTTAACTTCAATTTGCCTTGTGTCTACACAACTTTTTTTTTGATATATCATAGTACTGTGAATAAATAACTACCCACTGGGTGTAGTTTTTAAAATATTTTTTTGTTTTAGGAGACAGTTGTAATCTCCATATTCAGTTCGATAAAAAGAAAAGAAAACGTAGGTACAACCTATTGAAAATAAATTGGATTTGTTTATCATATCTTAATACGTATAAATTACAACTTTAGTCGAACGTCCTTTATGAAGAAAATATAAATTAACCTTGATTTTAACGAATACCTACATCTTTAGAGTGACTAAAATTATAAGAATAGCTGTGAAAGCAGTCACTGATTATTTATTTGGAAATTTTTGTTTGTTACACCTCTCTGTAAAGAAAGAAAGACCGCCATACGAAGTGATTTCATACGACATCGAACTCAATCCGGTTGTGGTCATACGAAAGAGAAAAGATAATAATACACTCACATACCTACTTTTCATCGAACACAATTTCGGTTACATCGTGTTTAACTTCAGTATAGGTATATCAGAAACCAAAATTACGTAAATATAATAATTGATGTCATTCGGTGATAATGTAAATGAATTACAATATACCTATTAACGATTATCGGACGGATATTCGTTGGTAAAAGTATCTAACCTTACCATTTTATAAGATTATTTACCTCTTGCATTTTTTGAATCAGTAACCGATAAACTTTTTTTACTGTCACAAATCATCAGGTCGTCAATAGAAAAGGTGCACCTTCTCCGTCGTCCCCTGTTGGTATTTTTTTTTACTTACCTATATTGATTATAATTACATATAACTATATTGTTTATATATATATATTTTAATACATAACATTTTTACTATTTTTTATTTGTTTCAAGAATTTTATTAAATATCCGAACCTCCAATATTTTGGAGTGTTTCGTGGAAACTTTTTCTTATATTTTGGGATAAAAGGAATTTTTGGAACGGACTTTGTGTCTATGCTCTTAATTTTGATTATTTGTTCACGCAGAAACATCCTACGCGTGAGTTTCTTCGAACTTTTTCTTTGTTGGATAGTGTCCGGACAAACATTTTTTTATTGCTCGCGTTAAATTAAGAATAAAACTGATACCATATAATCAGTCGGTGAAGAACAAAAGTTTTTCTTTGAACTTAAGGCAACAACTGCGTCTTCCTTGACTGGCTGGACGTATTCCAAGCAGAGTTAAGTAGCCGACTTAAAAGTTCAACGAAATTTCAGTTCATTTATAAATCGTTTGTTCATTCGCAGTAATACAGTCCGAGAAGAATATTTAACGTAATATTTCTTCATAACGTGGAAGAGGGGAAGTGATTTACACTTCGGTCTTCGACAATTTTTAAGCGATCTGCATATGATTCGTTTTGTCATTTCATTCTTGGTATGGGAAAAATTATGATCAGTTTTCATTCGTTGTCAACTGCAATAACAGAGTTTTGTCAGTCCGATAGAAAATTTTTAAGTCAACTTTGAGACTTAGTTAAAACATATTTTTTTTTTGAACCTATCATTTTAGTTCAAGCCATTCACTAAAGAATACTTTAGTATAGCTGTCTTCTTTTTCTGTAAAGTAATTTCTTAAAGATTATACAATTATATTCAAGCATTCAAGTATTCTATCTACCTACTTGTGGTAAAATTTAAATTTTCATTTACATTGTTAATGAATAGCAATAATAAGAAATAACCTTGTATACATATGTATGTAGGTACATAAACTTCTTAGGGTTTGAAATTCTAATTGGAATCAGATTGTGTGTTATAAGAGAACTTTAACTAAAGTAATATAAGTAGTTTATAGATATTATGAGATTCATGAATAGATATTTACGAGATTCAGTTTTTATTAAGAAATATCAATTGTTAGCAATTAAGTAAGAATTAATAAAAATTGTATGAGGTGAAAAGTTGAAATTCTGGATTTTCCTCATTATAATTAGTTTTCTTCGAATGTTACGATTGACTCTAATCTCAGGGAAGTAGTTCTTTTTTTTGTATTCAGGTAACATAGTGAACTAAAACATAAGGATGGGGGTCGTGGCTGGCGTTACATACAAAATGCCAAGAGAAGATCTTCAACACCACCAACAACAACGACAACATTAACTTAAATGGCAACAATGTAAGCAACAACAACAATAATTACAACCGTGGAGTCGTTCTTCACATGGTTGTTTAGTATCTATAAAATGCGATAAAGCAGGGTTACGAGAATTTTCTGTTCTTTAGAGGGATGTACCTACATAAATTCACGCCACAGGTATATCATAGGGAGGGTTGCAAGGAAAATTGAATTGTCCTTTCGCGACTTTCGGACGGGAAGTTAGGCGATAAAGGGGGAAACGAATACACCTGTTTCTCCCGTCTCAACAAGGGTTCCTGTAAATTTATTCGGATGATAAGGAACATTAGGTAATAGGGTTATGGGTAAAGTAATCCGAAAGGACTGAATACAACTTGTCCGATTAACACCAACATTTACCAGTCTTCTTTCTACAATATTTATTCTTTTCCAATTTCTTTTTCAAAGAGAAAAATCCTCGGCCCTTAGCTTTTCAGCTTAGCTTTCTAAATATTTGAGTCAATCAATAACTTGATTCCAGGTTCGTTAATATGTAAACCCACTACTTGCTTCTGCAGCATAGACTCACCTCCCTGTTGACTGAGCCAGCTGAAGTAAACTTTTAGAACCTGTCGCAGCAGTTGAGAGGTAGTACCCTATTCCTCCGAATTGTCCGTCTGATTAAAATTTTTATTGATTAACATTGACTGATTCGTAGAGACGCGGTAGGTAATAGAGTAGGAGCTAATGATTTTGTTTTATATTTCATTTCTTTCGTTTTGTTTTGACCACGGTCAAAGAATTTATCCAGCAAGTAACTTTATTCTTAAATAAAGTCAGGGGATTAGACACCTTCTGAAAGAGGCTGTAAGTACGGATATACTTCTTTTGCGAAGGTCAAGGAAACATAAGACGATAATAACTTATTTGTTACAACCGAGTAATAGAGTTGTTAGAGTCCATCCCGATCTATAAGGTTTCGTGTAAAGAGTGTACAAACATCTAGGTACACAGGATTCGTGTTTTGAGGAGTGGACTGGAGAACGGACCTACTCCTTTCTGAACGATCCAATGCTTGTTTAGGAAGGAGATAGGAATTGTCCTCCATTTAACTCTTTGAAAAAAAAAAACGATTTCAAAATTATATATGTAAAGTGTGTAAGAAGCATTAGGGATATTCACTTAAAATTCATCTTTGAGTAATGACGCCTACACCTCGTGAGTTTCCTAACTCTCTAACGATTTAGACTTCTGAGTTCATGTTTTTTTTTTTGTCTAAAACGTAAATTGACGTCAACGGGGGGCAGCGGAATTTCGCAGGTGCGGAAATTTTCGCGAGAACGAAATTTTCGAATCACAGTTTCTTCACCTGATTCGAAAGTCTCGGTCCCCGTTGGTGCGGTATTATGTGTGGGCTCTCTCTCAGTTAATTTTTTTCGTTACATATATTGTGGGGCCGAGGGAAATATTTTTTTTGGAATTTTTAGAAGAAAGTTGAGAAAGAATAATAATTTTTTTGTAGTGTGATAAAAATTTTTTTTTAGAATTTTTTTTTTAGTTTTTGAGTCGATAGTTTTGTAGAGATTTACCATCGGAGGGAATTAGCTTAAGTATCGACCGGTGATTGGTTGATCATCATCCTAATTACGTCAGCAGCGATAACCTGCACAATTTCCTATCCACTCTCTATAAAAATAATCATTTAGAATTTTGCAATTTTTCAAAGTCAGATGTCCGTGCTAGACGTACTATTGTCTAGTAGCTGTAGCTTCTACTGAGAATCATTTCATTTATTTTTATGAAATCTTTTCCTTTTCGAACGTTTGTTCTTTCGACCGGTGAATGGTCGACTTTCATCTCTATTCACGTCAGCTGCGAAAGCCAAACGATTGAAATATTAAGAAAAGAAACATCCACCAAAAATTTACTTTTTATATACAACATCTATTACACTCAAAGGAGTAGCTTATTAACTTTTTCTGACAATCAATTTTTTTGTTATGGTTTCGGTCGACAGGGGAATAAAATAATAGAAAGAGAGAGTACAGAATAGTTAGATTTGTTTGAGAAGACATGAAAATTCATGTGTTATATTGTTGTTGTTTGTTTGTTGGAGATCCTATGTTGTTTAGGGATCATGATGGAGGTATGAACTCTAGTCACGACTCCGTACCTGAAGTCGAAATAAAAAAAAAAGAATTATAAAGTTTATAGTTGGAAAATTTTTTTTTGAGATAACATTTTTGAAAATTAATTTAGATTCAAGTTTATGCTGGTAGCAAAATTTAGTTTATTAAGATCAAGTTTATGCTGGTAGCAAAATTTAGTTTATTAAGATCAAGTTTATGCTGGTAGCAAAATTTAGTTTATTAAGATCAAGTTTATGCTGGTAGCAATTTTTCAAGTTTATGCTGGTAGCAATTTTTAGTTAATTAAGATTAAGTATATGCTGGTAGCAATTATTCAAGTTTAGTATATGCTAGTAGCACTTTTTAGATTTAGATTTTTTTTTCTTCAAGTTATTTTAGAATTTTAGTTCGTTTAAGTTTTTTTTGAGATCAAGTTTAAGAAAAATAAATTTTTATAGTTATCTAGTTTATTTAGTTTTTTTTAGCATTTATTTTTTTTGAGCAAGTGAAAATTCTTCTTTGAAATTTAGTTTAGAATTTTTTGTTTGATTAAGATCAAAAAGTTTTTTTTTTTTTTTTGAAGTCTAATTTTCGAGAATTTATTAAGGGGTTTACCCACATATAGCTTAGGTTAAGGTTAGTTAGTAAGTTAGAGAGTAAGATATAGTAGAATTAGGTTAGAAGTTTTAAATAGGTGTTATGGGCACCTAGCATAGCTCCCAAATTTCCTAAATGAGAAAATAAAACCAAAAAAACATTTTTAGAACGCCAAAACAATAAAATTACTTACCATCGAAATACCACCGGCATCCAAATAACACGAAAACGAAAACATCATGACATTTGCGAAATGTCAAGTGTCAAAGAAGAGACGTTGTCAGTTGTCCATGTAGAATATGGAGTTGAGATAGGGTAGGATCGAGATCTGTTCATTTTTTTGACACTAGGGCGGTGGCGGCAACGTTTATTATTATTAATAATTATAATAATAATACATTATAATATTAATAATAACAATAATAATAATAATAATAATAATAATAATAATAATAATAATAATAATAATAATAATAATAATAATAATAATAATAATAATAATAATAATAATAATAATAATAATAATAATAATAATAATAATAATAATAATAATAATAATAATAATAATAATAATAATAATAATAATAATAATAATAATAATAATAATAATAATAATAATAATAATAATAATAATAATAATAATAATAATAATAATAATAATAATAATAATAATAATAATAATAATAATAATAATAATAATAATAATAATAATAATAATAATAATAATAATAATAATAATAATAATAATAATAATAATAATAATAATAATAATAATAATAATAATAATAATAATAATAATAATAATAATAATAATAATAATAATAATAATAATAATAATAATAATAATAATAATAATAATAATAATAATAATAATAATAATAATAATAATAATAATAATAATAATAATAATAATAATAATAATAATAATAATAATAATAATAATAATAATAATAATAATAATAATAATAATAATAATAATAATAATAATAATAATAATAATAATAATAATAATAATAATAATAATAATAATAATAATAATAATAATAATAATAATAATAATAATAATAATAATAATAATAATAATAATAATAATAATAATAATAATAATAATAATAATAATAATAATAATAATAATAATAATAATAATAATAATAATAATAATAATAATAATAATAATAATAATAATAATAATAATAATAATAATAATAATAATAATAATAATAATAATAATAATAATAATAATAATAATAATAATAATAATAATAATAATAATAATAATAATAATAATAATAATAATAATAATAATAATAATAATAATAATAATAATAATAACTCTGCAAGTTGGGTTACCGATGAACAAACAGCAGTGGGTAATATTGTACAAATGACTCAAGATGAGGTTACAATTGAAGAGATAAGTGAAGCAATAAGCCAAACGCAGAACTGGAAGGCTCCTGGACCGGATAAAATTCACAACTTTTGGATAAAGAATATAGCTGTTTTACATGCTCATATAGCTAGATGTTTTACAGGTATCTTTCTTCGACCGACAACTATACCAAATTTCCTCACTATCGGAAATACATTTTTGCTACCAAAAGGGGGAGATGCAAACGACCCTGCCCAGTACCGCCCCATAACGTGTTTGTGTACAAAATATAAGCTTTTAACTAAAGTAATAGCTAATAGAGTGTACATTCATTGCAGTGGAAACAGCATTATTACACCTGAGCAAAAAGGATGTAGCCGAAACACAAAAGGTTGCAAAGACCAATTAATAATAGACTCGGTTATAGTACAACAAGCACTAAAAATGAAAAGAAGCCTGAGTATGTGCTTTATTGATTATAAGAAAGCTTTCGATTCATTACCCCATGAATATCTAATAAAAATTTTGCAGATGTATGGAGTGAGCGAGAACATCATTGTCACACTGAAACATTTAATGTCACTATGGACCGTGAAATTACATCTAGGCGAGCAAAGTAGTGATCCTATTAGGATTAACAATGGTATACTGCAGGGGGATGCTTTTAGTCCATTATGGTTTTGCTTGGCCCTGAATCCATTAAGTAGACTTATCAGCAGGACAAACATCGGATACGAGTTGAAAGGAACCAACCAAAATAAAATCATAAGTCATTTGCTGTTTGTTGACGATCTGAAAATCTATGCGCCAAATAAAGATAAAATACACCGAATAATAACAATAGTCAAAGCATTTAGCGATGATATAAGTATGGAGTTTGGCATTGAAAAATGCAAACTTGCTCATTTATCTCGAGGGAAAGTTGTAGAAACATCCGACGGGTATTATTTAAATGAACACCAGATAATTGAAGAATTGGCTGACGGAGAAAGCTACAAGTACTTAGGTATGTTGCAGCTAAAAGGATTATGTGTTAAAAGAATCAAAGAAAATCTGAAACAGGAGTTCAACAACCGAGTGAAACGGATTCTTAAAACTGAACTTAACGCTGGCAATAAAATAAGAGCAATCAACATGTGGGCAGTCCCAGTCCTAACATATTCCTTTGGGGTGCTTAAATGGTCGGACACGGACCTGGATCAGGTGAACATGTCAGTAAGAACACAGTTCTCTAGAGCCCAATCACATCATCCGAAAAGTGCTGTTGAGCGCATGGTACTTCCACGAAACCAAGGAGGGAGAGGCTTAATCGATGTTATTGCATTACACCATAGGCAAAAGCTAAACCTCAGAAACTATTTTTTATCGACGTCAGAAGAATTGGTAAGGGTCGTTATACAGGCAGACAACAACTATACACCTTTGAACCTAAGCGCCAACAACTTGATATTACCGGATAATGTAAAGACAACCGCTGAACTTGTAGAAGAATGGAAATCGAAATCCCTACATGGAATCCACCCAAATGACTTGGCTGAGAGTCATATAGACCCTTTGGCGTCAAATATTTGGCTGAAAAGGGGCCTACTGTACGCGGAAACTGAAGGATTCGTAGTTGCCATCCAGGATAAAGTGATACCTACAAAAAATTACAGAAAATATATCCTGAGAGAAAATTTAGTTAGTGATGACTGTAGGAGATGCGGTTGTGTGAGGGAAACCATAGAGCACATAATAGCTGGCTGTTCCACTCTTTCTAGCCATGACTATACAAATAGACACAATAGTGTCGCCA
The DNA here is from genome assembly GCA_951217065.1 of Baccha elongata. Lineage (NCBI taxonomy): Eukaryota > Metazoa > Arthropoda > Insecta > Diptera > Syrphidae > Baccha > Baccha elongata. The sequence goes on from CATNUY010000055.1 coordinate 21,250, forward strand.
AAATCATTCATCAAGAGTTAGCGCTACGTTTCAAACTCATTTCAAAATACACACCATATTATAAGTATGAACCCCCTCCAGTTCTGGAAAACTTAGCAGCAGTGCTATACTGGGATCGCAAGATCATAACGGATCGCACTATTTTTGCAAATAGACCTGATATAGTGTTGTTTAACAAATATGAAAACTGTATTGAAATCTATGACATAGCTATCCCGTTGAATCACAACGTCCAATCAACCATTAGTACAAAGCTAAATAAATATACAGAACTGTCTAATGAGCTACAAAAGATGTATAGAGCTAACAGCGTAAGAATCAATCCAATCGTCATCTCAGCTACAGGGATGATTCCAAAAAGTCTGGTGCAAATACTTAAAAAACTCAATATGGAATACCATTTGGAACCGATGCAAAAGGCTGTGTTACTGGCAACGTGCAATATAGTAAGAAGATTTTTGCAATAACGCCTACACAACTTATATTACAATACTACAATAATATAATATTTCATCAGAGCCTAATCCCTTGGCATAGCCCGGGATAGGTATTTTCCAATCTCATAGAGGTTGAGAAATTTAGAAACTCGAAAATATGATAATAATAATAATAATAATAATAATAATAATAATAATAATAATAATAATAATAATAATAATAATAGTAATAATAATAATAATAATAATAATAATAATAATAATAATAATAATAATAATAATAATAATAATAATAATAATAATAATAATAATAATAATAATAATAATAATAATAATAATAATAATAATAATAATAATAATAATAATAATAATAATAATAATAATAATAATAATAATAATAATAATAATAATAATAATAATAATAATAATAATAATAATAATAATAATAATAATAATAATAATAATAATAATAATAATAATAATAATAATAATAATAATAATAATAATAATAATAATAATAATAATAATAATAATAATAATAATACTAATAATAATAAAAATTATAATAATAATAATAATATTAATAATAATAATAATAATAATAATAATAATAACAATAATAATAATAATAATAATAATAATAATAATAATAATAATAATAATAATAATAATAATAATAATAATAATAATAATAATAATAATAATAATAATAATAATAATAATAATAATAATAATAATAATAATAATAATAATAATAATAATAATAATAATAATAATAATAATAATAATAATAATAATAATAATAATAATAATAATAATAATAATAATAATAATAATAATAATAATAATAATAATAATAATAATAATAATAATAATAATAATAATAATAATAATAATAATAATAATAATAATAATAATAATAATAATAATAATAATAATAATAATAATAATAATAATAATAATAATAATAATAATAATAATAATAATAATAATAATAATAATAATAATAATAATAATAATAATAATAATAATAATAATAATAATAATAATAATAATAATAATAATAATAATAATAATAATAATAATAATAATAATAATAATAATAATAATAATAATAATAAAAATAATAATAATAATAATCATAATAATAATAATAATAATAATAATAATAATAATAATAATAATAATAATAATAAAAATAATAATAATACTAATAATAATAATAATAATAATAATAACAATAATTTAACAAAATAAAATAAAATAAAATTAATAAATTTATATTAAAATAAAAACTAAAAATAATAAGTGTTTGCCAGCCTTATACTAAAGTTAGTCATTAACTAACTCCACTCCCTCTATTGGCAAATGGATCGTTAAGGAAACATGTTGGAGGAAGACTAACAAGGAATACCTGATGAAGGTCAAAGTCCACCCACACAAGATAATACGTTGTCTTTTTATGATTGGTGGAAGGGATCGGACGATCCATACTATGAGGAATGTATGTATGAGGAATGTGCCATTTGCCTGGTCCTAGAATCCTCTATCTAAAAACCGACTTTTAATAGTCATACTTACGTGCTAGGTAGTACATCACACTACTGTCCTTCTATGGAATTTGTGTTAAAGGCACTAGTGAACAATATTAGTAACACTACCATTTAAGTATATAACAATTTGAACATTTGAATTCATTATCGAATATTACAAGAATCATTATTGATAACCCACGGTAAAAATTAATGAAACTTACATTAATGTGCCGAGAAATACGAGTGATTTTATATTGTTTTTTTTTGCCAGCCAAACTTCTTGGTTGGGGAGCCTTCTGAGGACCGACAAGCCAATACCTACTTTAGCACATAACCATGTGTAAGCATTAATAGGTTACTATCTCGTATTTAAGTCTGATTTTTTTTAGAGGTGAGTGTAGCGAAAACCAGTGTTTTTTTTTAAAGCCAGTGTTAACCAACCCATTTTTATACATAGTTTACGCTCACTATACGTATACCATTTTGGCGGTCATAGACTGCCACTAAAAGTCGTGGCCGCCACCATTTATTTTGATGAATGTTATTATATTCACCTACTTTGGATGTGCTCCTGTAATTATTGAAGCCTCTTTTGACGTCAATCAAACAAGAAGTTCCCAGTACCTGCATGGTACATACTTATACCTACATTGATCATCTAGGTACATGGTATATATATACGTACCTTTGTGAAACCCCTGTAAATTAAAGGAAAATGGTTAAAGTCATCACCGGAGCCGAAAAGAAAAAAAAACGTTTAGAGACGAGATAAGTACCTATTTAATTAAAAACGATATATTTTTTTATTTATAATCTAATCAATTTATTAAAGAAAGTTAATTATTTCTATAACATTTTTTTTATACTATTATTATATACTTTATACCTATACATTATTTGTTATAGTAGTGTTATTACTGTTGAAATTAATTTATTTATATCTTTTAGTATCTATTACTTATTGTTTTATTGTACAACATTTTTCTATCCGTTCCCCTACCATTTTTTGGGGAAATTAATAGATAAAGTGATTTTTTTAAATTGCTAGTGTTAAGAAACGTTATTCAATATTCCTAAGGTTATCTACGACTGTAGACGCTACAATCATAGATAATCTATTTTCTTAAACTATAGCCAATTAATTTTGTTTGTGAATTAAGTTTAGTTTAGTTCGTTTGGTTAATTAATGATTTTGTAAGTGATAGCCTTTTTGTTTCTGGTTGCAGTTTGGTATAATTTTTTTTTGAACCTTTTCAACCATTCCCCTATTCTCTTACCTATCCAGAGCTCTCTTAGGTAGGAACAGGGCGTTAATTAAATTCCGCGGGAAATAACTACCCAAAAAGGGGTAGGTACTGTTTATGGTAAAATACCCGGAAACAAAATCAATGTCACATTTTCTTCTTGTTTTTTTATGTTATTGCTTTAGTATATAGTATAGTTATTAATTAGTAAATTTCTGAAATCAAGTTTGTTAAACGCTAGTCTCAATAAATTTATGGTTTAACCTATTAAGCCCTTATGGCAAGAGAAAAATTGTAAAAAACTATCTAAGAGATCAGAATAAATATTCTTAGCATGTCATGCATCTAAACACTTTGTTGTTTTTAATGGTCTTTTTGAAACTCATTATGGATTGTTGAAGTATTTTCTTTAGGGGTGTGAACGGTGAGTGAACCTAGGTGGTGAAATGAAGTGATCTGGTAATTATTGAAATATGTTAGGGGAAATCTAACAACGGCCGATTGATTTCCAGGTTTGGAGTGAAAAATCCAGGCTGCAAGAACATCCACAGCGCCCTCTTGGTGTATAGAAGTCCGTCTGATGTCTATTTTTTTTTAAATTAATTTTTCTAAGGCCTGATTTATGTGTTGTTGCTGGTGAGGTCTAGCTTTAGGGACAAAAACCCATCCCATCCGGCGAGTTGAGCTGCGCTAAGCAAGCAGGCCAAGTCCCTGAACTAGGCATTCCAATCCCTTTTCTATCCCAATCCTCTTCTGCCTCATCTTAACTACTTCTATCTCTTTCTAATTTTCTACCCCCACTCCTACACCTCCCTTTGCCACGCAACATAACTGCCAAAAGTGTAAGGTAAACCAATCACTGAGTCAGCGATCGTCCGAGAGGGAGCTGACCAGGATGGGCAACTCGGGAAGTCCCAATTAGAATCCTTACCTGCAACTGATAAAAAATTACAATCTTAAAGAAACCCGAAACTCAGAACATTACTAATATTTTTTCAAAACCTACTAAAATTCCTAGATTAAGACCTCTAAAATCTCTTCACCAGAGGCAAATTGAGTACGCTGAAGCGCGTGAACACATTTATACTTATTCCAATCATAACAAGAAAATCCAAAAATTAAGAGATAGATTTACTTCTAAACGTAAACTACATAGAGCGATAAACATAGCCGAAATGGTGTGTCTGAAAGACGATCCACGCACCTACTTAAAAGTAGAATTATTTAAACATAAATGGCTTGGTTTACTCGACTCCGGAGCGAGCATTAGTTGCCTCGGTAACGGTGCCGCTAAATATATTGAAGATAATAATATTCCATATAGAAAATTTGATTCTAGCATTTCCACAGCTAATGGAACTAAACAGCGTATCGCTGGGGTGGTTACTTCAAACGTTACGTACAAAGATCTAGTTCTTCCGATCGAATTGTACATAGTACCATCTTTAGCTCAAGATTTGTACCTAGGCATCGATTTCTGGAAAGCGTTTAAATTAGCTCCACAAATCATATCGTCAATAGATACCGTTACCGGGACAACAACCGGTCAAGCAAACAAGCCGGAATGTCTCCTATCTGTAGAGGAATCTATTATTCTCCAAAATACAGTTAAGCAATTTCCGTCATTCGCCGTTCGAGGTCTCGGACGGACACATTTAATGGAACATTCCATAGATACGGGAGATGCAGAGCCTATCAAGCAACGTCACTATCCCATATCGCCAGCAGTACAAAGCCTTGTGTACGCGGAATTGGACCGTATGATCTCGTTAGGTGTTATCGAGGAAAGTCAGAGTGGTTGGTCATCACCAGTCGTATTGGTGAGAAAACCTGGAAAAAAACGCCTATGTCTGGACTTCCGAAAAGTTAATGCCGTAACGAAGAAAAATGCGAATCCAATTGCGCATATTGAAGGATTGCTAGCACGCCTTTCCGAAACACGTTATATTTCTAGCGTGGATTTGAAAGATACTTACTGGCAAGTGCCCCTGGAGAAAGAATCTCGGGAGAAGACAGCGTTTTCAGTCCCGGGGAGACCCCTGTATCAATTTAAAGTCATGCTGTTCGGACACTCGAACGCTGCGCAAAGTTTGACGAGCTTAATGGATAAGGTTATTCCTCGTGAGTTGAGAGAACAAGTGTTCATTTACTTAGATGACTTGTTAGTCATCTCAAAAGATTTTAACGATCATATTTCGACATTATCTAAAATAGCGAAACATCTTACGGATGCTGGTTTAACCATAAACGTTGCAAAGTCTAAATTCTGTTTCCGAGAATTGCAATACTTGGGTTATATTGTAGGACAAGGTTGTTTGAAAGCAGACCCAAATAAAGTAGCTGCTATCGTAGAATTCCCTGTACCAACCACTATACGCCAAGTTCGTCGTTTTCTAGGAATGGCAGGATGGTACAGGCGTTTTATAGAAAACTTTTCTACCATAACTGCACCAATATCAGATACACTGAAAAAGAAGCAAAAATTTGAGTTTGGATATGAAGCTATCAAAGCCTTAGAAACTGTTAAAAAAGCACTGACTTCAGCCCCAATTTTAGTCAACCCTGACTTCACTAAACAATTCATCATCTGTTGTGACGCTTCATCAACAGGAATTGGTTGTGTCCTATGTCAATTGAATGAAGAAGGAAATGAGAAACCTATTTATTTTTATTCGCAGAAATTGAACTCGGCTCAGAGAAATTATACTGTGACAGAGAGAGAATGCTTGGCAGCGGTCCAAGGAATTTATAAATTTCGACCATACATCGAGGGGTATAAATTCTTAGTGATAACTGACCATGCGAGTCTACGGTGGTTAATGAACTTGAAGGACCTCATAAAACCTTTGAAAAGAGCAAATTCTAATGAGTTAATAAAATTTCTCACCGAAGAAATATTTTTGATGTTCGGAGTTCCGGAAACCCTTTTATCCGACAACGGATCTCAGTTCGTGAGTAAAGATTTCGGGACTTGTTTAAGTAATTTTGATATCACCCATATAAAGACTGCATCTTATGCACCTCAGGCCAATGCCAGTGAGAGGGTCAATCGTTCAATATTAAGTGCTATCAGAAATTAGCAACGCTCTGCGCATGTCAGTCCACAGTGTTATAGGTATGTCTCCATATGAGGCTCTATTTGGACAGCAAATGGTAGAACATGGTTCGGATTACCATCTATTGCGAAAGTTTGACGGCTTGAAACAATCTGAAATTAACTGGCTACCTAAAGCTGCAAAGATGGGGATATTACATTCTTATTTGAAAACCGCTTTAAACCAGGCGCTCGAAACATATGAACATAATTACAACCTAAGAAGTAGATTAGTGACATACGAAGTAGGAGACAAAGTCTTTCGTAGAAACTTTACTCTTAGCAACGCGGCGAAGCATCTTAACGCGAAATTATGTCTTAAGTTCATTAAAGCATATGTAATAAAGGTAGTTGGTAACAATCTGTACCGTGTTAAAGATGATAAAGGTTTTAAGATGGTGGTACACACGAAGGACCTACGGAAGTAAAAAGGCAAAATATATAATAACAACTTATCATAACCGGCTAGTTCAGCTGCACATGAGACAAAGAGTCGTGGGTATCATACACAGTCACCAAATATTTTACTACAGTATCAGGTATAAGCAAGGTAGCTTTCTGTTCCATCGTCGTTACATGAGCTGGCGCTGCAAGTAACGAAGATGTTTTGTAGGAAATCAACCTTACCTACCTCGACAGTAGGCAACATAATTCTATAACATTAGCATGTTAGTAGCAGTTCAAAACCCCTACCAACTTAAAATTTTTTTTTTGTTTTACTTAAATAATATTCAATCCATGTACTCACTTAAATAAGTGATAGAACAAAAAATTACATCTAGTGTAAACACTTCATGTGGAAGTTAGTAATGACACGAGTTAAGTATCCATAGCAAAACATATTGAGAAAAAAGATAACATTATTTGTATTCAATGATATCTTTAGTCTCTAGTACAGTCTTGCACACAACGCTACAATGATAACATATGTAAAAGAGATAATATCGTTTGTATACAATGTTGGAATATTATCTCTTCTTCATTATCAAGCAAGACGATTGTACGCTTGGGTCTCCTTGTAGATAGATAAGAAAAGTATATAAATACGACTGTATGATGAATTTATCAATAGTCTTATTGTAACTACATAGTAGCCTTAAGCTCCTTTTAGAATTAGTAAAAAGTATTTCAATAATAAAGGACATAGTTCCAAATAAATATTGTTTAATTTTAAAAGTAAGAAACAAGTGTTTTAATTGGCGATCCTGCCAGGAGGTTAAATATACTTTTTAACTTCAATCGAGCGGACCTCGGGAACAAGTAGTGAAATCTAGTATAAACAGAACACTCGCGTTACCGGTTACAAGAATTACCTAGCATAGCAGGTACAAATATAGCTTCTTCGTACGAAGCAGCAAAGCAATTCAGTGAAAGTGTATATGTGGAAAAAAAAAAACACACAAATTCGACGACAACAGACACGAGTTCAAAATGGAACAACTCGCAGTATTAATGGCAAGATTAGAAGCTTTAGAAACCAGGTGCAACACAGTAACACAAACCCTAGAGCACACACGCACAGAGAATGCAAGGTTAGCAGCAATAATAACTAACCAAAATCAAATAAACACTAATTTAGAAACAAAACTAAATGAAGTAAAATCTGGATTAGGCATAGTACCAAACATACCTGTGCTAGAGGAAATAAGAACCACATATACAGATGGTAGTGAAATACAGTTAGACGCATTTAAAAGCCTACCTATTTTCAACGGCGATCAATCAAATTATCGGTCGTGGCGCGAAGAAGCATCCAGATTAATGGACAGCATTAAAAACTTCAAAACACACAGTAAGTACGCAGCAGCATTGACTATAGTGAAAAGTAAAATACAGGGTGCAGCCGCGAATGTGTTAACTAATTATAACACAATTTTTAATTTTGAGGCGATACGTAACAGATTAGATTATACGTACTCTAATCAAGAACCTCTATACGTGCTACAAGACATGATGAAAGCCATCACGCAAAAAAGAAGCACACTGTCTGAATACCACGACGAGATAAATAAAAATCTCAATTTAATAATATCAAAAATCACTATGTCAGGTGATCCGCCGAATATAATCGACAGACTAATTAAAAATGCTAACGACGACGCAGTTCGTATATTCATTGATGGTATGAGTGACAACTTTACAAGAGGATCATTATATTCAGCTACAATAAATGATCTAGAACACGCATTCGCAATTGCTCGCAGAATAGAACATGATAATGTGCACAGGCATTTACATCTCACTCAAGATAAGCACCACAAAAATATGCCACATGAACGCAGAAACGAAAGAAGACCAAATTATTCGAGCCAAACAACGAATTATCAACCCCAGAAGCAATACGATAATATGCAGCAACACAATCAAGGACCACGCCTAAACCCTTTCAAGAGAAATGACGGACCACAGCCGATGGAGATAAACTCGAGACAAATTGTACATGCACAGCGACAAAATTGGAATCAATACAAACCCGATGTATATAATCCACCAGCGAAACGTGAACACAGCGGGAGTTTCAACACACACAACAGACCGCAACGATCTTATCAGCAGAACTTCAAGCAGCAGAGAGTAAATAACTCCCGACAACAACGCAGAGACGATGTCAGCAGTACATATGCAGAAGCAGATGAAACGGAATGTATGGTAAATAATAACATAAGAATAGATCATTTAAACTAGTAGACGGGTTGCCCTGCTTAAATTTAACTAGTATTATTTCTAAGAAAATTTATAAAATTCTTATTGATACTGGTGCAACCCATAATTACATTAATAGAAAATGCGATTCTAGCGAAAAAATTAAAATTAAACCTATAAAAATAAAAACAATGCATGGTTATTCTATGGTAGATACAAAGAAAGTAGTTAAGATATTAAAGAAAAATATAACATTTTTTGAATTAGAGGATATTCAGTCTTTTGATATGATATTAGGATATGAAGGACTTAAAGTTTTAAACGCGGAAATAAATTTCAGTAATATGACTCTAACTACCATAAGCAGTGTCGAATCTATTCAGAAAATTAATTACATAATTGGGGAAAATAATATTTATAAAGCAGACATAGATAGACTGATGAAGATTAATAACAGCATAGGACCGTTACCCTTTACAGATACTATAGAAGCAAGCATTAGGACGACCAATGATAATCCGGTTTATGTTAAACAATATCCATATCCCATAGCAGATAACGAATTCGTAAACAAAGAAATACAGAAACTCTTACATGACGATATAATAGAAAAAAGCCATAGTCCTTATAACAGTCCCATATGGACAGTACCTAAAAAAGGTTTGGACGAAAAAGGAAAACCAAAACGGCGCATGGTTGTTGATTTCCAAAAACTTAACGCTCACACTGTAACAGACAGATACCCCATTCCGGATGTCAACATGACAATTCAAAATTTAGGTAAAGCCAAGTACTTTACAACGTTAGATTTGGAGTCAGGTTTCCACCAAATTAAAATCAAAGCAGATGATAAAGAAAAAACAGCTTTTGCTATAAATGGCGCAAAATATCATTTTAAACGAATGCCTTTCGGGCTCAAAAATGCACCAAGCATATTTCAGAGATGCGTGGACGACATTTTGAGAGACTTTGTAGGTAAATTCGTACACGTTTACATTGATGACGTATTGATATATTCTTCATCTGAGGAAGAACATATACAGCACATAAGTCAAGTATTCGACGTACTCAATAAAGCCACATTAAAAATATCTGATGAGAAAAGTAAGTTTTTTCAAGAAGAAGTAGAATACTTAGGTCACATAATCAGACATGGTAGAATCACTACGAACCCTGAGAAAATAGCAGCTATAGAAAATTTTCCAGTCCCACAAACGGTAAAGGATTTGAGAGGATTTTTAGGTCTTACAGGTTACTATCGTAAGTTTATAAAAGGATACGCAAGCATAGCCAAGCCCCTGACATTATATTTACGAGGAGATAACGGTAAAGTAAACAAAAAACAAAGTAAAAATATTAAGTTAAATCTGAATGATTCAGCATTAGAAGCGATTAGAATTTTAAAAAATTATTTGAAAGAACAAGTCGAACTTTTTCAACCGGATTATAGTAAACCATTCGAGCTTACTACTGATGCATCCAACATAGCTATTGGAGCCGTACTAAGTCAGAATAAGCAACCTATACACTTCTTGTCAAGAACACTGAGTAAGACAGAAGAGAACTATAGCACAAACGAGAAAGAGCTATTAGCGATCATATGGTCCTTACAAAAACTCAGAAACTACATATATGGTATAGCAGACTTAACCATATATACCGATCACCAGAGCCTTATATATTCTGTATCAGAAAAAAATCCCAACACAAAGCTGAAACGTTGGAAGGGAATCATTGAAGACTTTGGAGCAAAATTAGTATATAAACCAGGAAACCTAAATCTTGTAGCTGACGCATTATCACGTCAACGCATAAATACTTCTACCATAGAAACAGCACATTCAGCTGAAAGTTCTTCTAATGATATAATAAAAACTGTGAATCAGCCTTTTAATGCATACGCTGCACAGTTCGAACTTATTGAAGATATAACAAATAATATCGAAACACAAATCTATTTTAGTAACAAAATAAGACTCATAATAAAGTTTAAGGACAAAGACTCTTTACTAAGGCAGATGAAAGAAGTTATACAACCCCAAAAGATTGTAGCTTTGCATACGAAATTTGAAAACATATACAAATATGGTGAAAACATAAAAAAAGAATTCCCACTAGTAAGATTTATATTCACACCAAGAAAACTTCAAGACGTGACAAATTTGGAGGAACAACTAAAACTTGTAAGGGTAACTCACGAAAGAGCACACCGAGGGTTACGTAACAATATACAAGAAATCTCAGAGAAATATTACTGGCCCGATCTAAATAAACAAGCAAAGAGTTTCAACAAAAAATGCATAGCATGTCTATTTGGAAAATATGAAAGAAAACCTATCAGAGAACCTCTGAATAATTCAGAAATACCAACACATGTGGGAACACACATTCATATGGACATATACTTCAACGACAAGTATACTTTCCTTGTAACAGTAGATAAGTATTCTAAATATACAATCCTTCGGGAAATCGAAACTCGAAACAGACTGTACGACGTTATGGAAGAGGTCTTATCTAATTATTTCCCAAAATGTGAACGACTCATGACAGATAATGAGAAGGGATTCAAAACAGAAATGGTGAACCAAATGTGTTTGAAATACAACATAACTAAAGTAGAAACTCCAGTATACAGATCGACAGCGAACGGTCAAGTAGAACGTGTAAACGGTACAATAACTGAACTGTCTAGAATATTCACAATTCAGAATAAAACAAGACTTATCGACGAAATATTTAGAACAGTGCGTGAATTAAATAATTCTATACACTCAGTTACCGGTTTGAAACCTAGAGACATTTTCTTTAATCAAAATAAATATAGCAATAGTGAAATTATAATAAATAAACTAAACTCAGCATCCAAAAAAGTGATCGAACGTCTAAATAAAGGAACTCGACACAGAGAGTATAAAAAAGGAGATAAGATAATGGTAAGAATCACAGGTCTTAGAAAGAAATCTAACGCCAGATACATAACAAGAATAGTAGAAGAAGATAAAGGAGACACTGTAATCTCTAAAGAAGGAATAAAAATTCACAAGGATAACATAAAGAATTATCATTTTTCAGATGACGAAAATATTAATATTCCTAACATTACTAGGAATTGTACAGAGTCAAGAAGGGCAAGGAAACGTTCAAATAACTGAGTTACTAAACAAGAAGTTTATACTTACGCAAACAGATGACGTGTATTTATTCAAAGAACAAACTTATTTGTTACATGCAACCAACCTGACTTCGATATTTCAACCTTACGTAAATATCGTAACTAGTAAATATCAACCTACACAAGAAGAAAAAATTTGGTTAAGTAAAATTAAGAATTTAGCAGACCAATTACAAGAACATACTAGGCATACTAGATCAATTAACTTTTTAGGAACAGCTTTCAAATATGTGTTTGGTAATCCTGACCATTATGACTTAGTTAACATAGAAACGAGTATAAATAATCTCATAGAAAACAATAATAAACAAAAAACTATAAATTCTAGATTTGAACAAATTTTGCAACAATTCGAAGGTCAGAGCCTTAAAGAACATTTAGTAATAGAACAAGTGTACGAACAATTATTATTATTGACCAGAACAATTAATGCAGCAAAAAATAATGAATATTTATCAGAAAGCCTAGACTTAGATGACATTAAAAATATTATTCAACATGAAATAATTCAAGTACCCATAATAAATATACTTGAGTACTCTAAAATATTATTAGCTAGAACTGATGAATTCTTCATCACAATATATAAATATCCAGTTCTAATTAAATCATGTAAATTGTATAAAGTAACACCTTTAAATTCAAAACATGGAAAAATCATTACAGATAAAACAATTGCCTTATGTAACCAAACTTATTTAAGAACAAAAAATTGTCAAAATCATCTAAGTAAAAACATTTGTGAAATTAACTTTGAAGAAGAAAATTGTCTTATTCCACTTTTAAAGAATATAACTTCAAAATGCAACATTAAACAAGAATACGATTACGACTTAGAAATTGAATCCGGTGTTATGTTATTAAGCGGTAAGCATAAGTTAAATAATCAAACAATTAATGGTATAAACTTAGTTACTTATGAAAATACTATAAATCTAGACGATAAAATATACAAAAACATGCATAAGCAAATTAAAGAAGTTATATTAAGAAATCATAATTCAGAGTCTTACATCGACCAAATAATTAAAGAAGATACAATGTACAAATTCGATAACATAGATACTTTAAAAAAACTAATTATTCCTTTTGAAGAAAAACCGATATTATCAACTATATACACAATTGTAACACTGATTGTTATTCTAGCATTTACGTACGTAATGATAAAAACTATACAATGTATAACAGATCGTCAAAAACAAAAAAAGATTGACGCATATAACAAAACTTATGAAAGAGAAATGTTAAAAATAGCGTCGAAAAATCGGGACGATTTCGTTTAACAAGGGGGGGAGTTAAGTATCCATAGCAAAACATATTGAGAAAAAAGATAACATTATTTGTATTCAATGATATCTTTAGTCTCTAGTACAGTCTTGCACACAACGCTACAATGATAACATATGTAAAAGAGATAATATCGTTTGTATACAATGTTGGAATATTATCTCTTCTTCATTATCAAGCAAGACGATTGTACGCTTGGGTCTCCTTGTAGATAGATAAGAAAAGTATATAAATACGACTGTATGATGAATTTATCAATAGTCTTATTGTAACTACATAGTAGCCTTAAGCTCCTTTTAGAATTAGTAAAAAGTATTTCAATAATAAAGGACATAGTTCCAAATAAATATTGTTTAATTTTAAAAGTAAGAAACAAGTGTTTTAATTCACGCACCACCTATTTGTATCCACTACTACCTCTATCGGCATACAGAAGTAATAATAAAAATGCTCATCCACATGAATAATAATATCATGTGGTAAGAAATAGCGAAGACGTCAAACTTAAGAAGGTAACTGAAGGCAAGTAGAATTTTAGAGACATGCGGCATCATCATAACGAACAGAGACAACACGAGAGATCTGAATTGGACGAAATGGCGTACATGAGCCATGATGGTACCAGAAGAAAAACGTACTACGAAGCAATGGACAGAGATCGAGTTGTACCCCTAAGGATGTGGTAAAGTTTACATGTGTGTCCAGGTCTTAGAAATTTTCTTAAATGTGTAACGAGCTATTTATTAGAAGCAGAAAATAAGAAAGAAACAAGATAGAGTTGTTTGGAAAACAGAAACGAACAGTTTTTTTTGTTTGCTAAGGAAGTAGAATAGTTTATTAGCTAAATCTTGAAATCAGCATTTTTATTAGAAACCAGAGTCAGCGAAGACAACAAAAATGTTGAGTTGAACTATTAAGACAAGCGATAGTCAGGGGGTAAATAGTACTTTTTTTTTGGTAAAACAGAGTAGAAAAAGAACAATAATATAATGTCAAAAGAAATCAAGTAGCAAAATCTAAAGAAATAAAGTGAGCGGATAGATAGTAATCCAAAGTTAAAGGAAAAATCATCAAGTAATACTATTCAGGCAAACCTAAGAGTTAAGATAGTAAAGTAACAAATAATATTTTCTTTGATATCTTGGTCAGAAGAGTACCAGTCGAATTTAAAACCTACGAACCTTAACTCAGTTTTATTTCAATCAGATAGAGTGAAGGAAATCTTCAGAAAGAAAATTATTATTTTTTACGAAAAATCTAGTACTCACTGAAATAAAAACTTTGATTGAGTCGAAAATCCTAAAATACAAATTCAGAAACAAAAAGATTCAGTAATACACATGTACCCACCTTGTTACAAAACTTTACTTAATACTTACCCATTTTTGGTTAGAAAAACTTCTCAATAAAACTTTACATCACTTATCTAGAGTTCAACCAAAAAAGTCACTGCGACTCACGCCGAAAGAAAACATGAAAAATAATGTCCAAAAATTTTAAAGAGAAAAATAAATGTTACTTACCTGTCAAAAACTTATCTTCGATTAAAAATATTTAGTCAAAATACTTACCATTAGCTAAAATAATAATATCAAAAGTAAATATGTAATTGTCGTGACGCGTCAAGTACTATCAATGTAAACAGCACATGAGTCGATAAAGTAAAATACTCAGTAATAGATCAAACAGAAAAAAGAGAGCGATATTAACTACGGCCATATTCGCACTTGCCAAAGTAGAGAGTTTCGTAATAAAAAAAAAACTCCAATTTCAAGAAAATTATTTTTAATAGATAGCCAAAGACCAGATCTATAAAATAAAATAAATTCTGATTTGTTCGTAGCATAATTAAAAAAAAAATATTTGTAAAAATATATTGAAAATCAAACAATTGTAGATAACCAATAATTTTTGATAAAATTATTAAAAATAGAAAAAGAACTCCAATTTCAACAAAATTATTTTAAATAGATAGCCAAAGACCAGATCTATAAAATAAAATAAATTTTGATTTGTTCGTAGTATAATTAAAAAAAATATTTGTAAAAATATATTGAAAATCAAACAATTGTAGATAACCAATAATTTTTGATAAAATTATTAAAAATAGAAAAAAAATCCAATTTCAACAAAATTATTTTTAATAGATAGCCAAAGACCAGATCTATAAAATAAAATAAATTTTGATTTGTTCGTAGTATAATTTAAAAAAAATATTTGTAAAAATATATTGAAAATCAAACAAGTGTAGATAACCAATAATTTTTGATAAAATTATTAAAAATAGAAAAAAAAAATTCCAATTTCAACAAAATTATTTTTAATAGATAGCCAAAGACCAGATCTATGAAATAAAATAAATTTTGATTTGTTCGTAGTATAATTAAAAAAAAAAATATTTGTAAAAATATATTGAAAATCAAACAATTGTAGATAACCAATAATTTTTGATAAAATTATTAAAAATAGAAAAAAAAAACTCCAATTTCAACAAAATTATTTTTAATAGATAGCCAAAGACCAGATCTAAAAATAAAATAAATTTTGATTTGTTCGTAGTATAATTAAAAAAAAATATTTGTAAAAATTTATTGAAAATCAAACAATTGTAGACAACCAATAATTTTTGATAAAATTATTAAAAATAGAAAAAAAACTCCAATTTCAAGAAAATTTTTTTAATAGATAGCCAAAGACCAGATCTATAAAATAAAATAAATTTTGATTTGTTTGTAGTATAATTAAAAAAAAAATATTTGTAAAAATATATTGAAAATCAAACAATTGTAGATAACCAATAATTTTTGATAAAATTATTAAAAATAGAAAAAAAAACTCCAATTTCAACAAAATTGTTTTTAATAGATAGCCAAAGACCAGATCTATGAAATAAAATAAATTTTGATTTGTTCGTAGTATAATTAAAAAAAATATTTGTAAAAATATATTGAAAATCAAACAATTGTAGATAACCAATAATTTTTGATAAAATTATTAAAAATAGAAAAAAAAACTCCAATTTCAACAAAGTTATTTTTAATAGATAGCCAAAGACCAGATCTATAAAATAAAATAAATTTTGATTTGTTCGTAGTATAATTAAAAAAAAATATTTGTAAAAATTTATTGAAAATCAAACAATTGTAGACAACCAATAATTTTTGATAAAATTATTAAAAATAGAAAAAAAAACTCCAATTTCAACAAAATTATTTTTAATAGATAGCCAAAGACCAGATCTATAAAATAAAATAAATTTTGATTTGTTTGTAGTATAATTAAAAAAAAATATTTGTAAAAATATATTGAAAATCAAACAATTGTAGATAACCAATAATTTTTGATAAAATTATTAAAAATAGAAAAAAAAACTCCAATTTCAACAAAATTATTTTTAATAGATAGCCAAAGACCAGATCTATAAAATAAAATAAATTTTGATTTGTTCGTAGTATAATTAAAAAAAAATATTTGTAAAAATATATTGAAAACCAAACAATTGTAGATAACCAATAATTTTTGATAAAATTATTAAAAATAGAAAAAAAAAAACTCCAATTTCAACAAAATTATTTTTAATAGATAGCCAAAGACCAGATCTATAAAATAAAATAAATTTTGATTTGTTCGTAGTATAATTAAAAAAAATATTTTTAAAAATATATTGAAAATCAAACAATTGTAGATAACCTTGATAAAATTATTAAAAATGGAAAAAAAACTCCAATTTTAACAAAATTATTTTTAATAGATAGCCAAAGACCAGATCTATAAAATAAAATAAATTTTGATTTGTTCGTAGTATAATTTAAAAAAAAATATTTGTAAAAATATATTGAAAATCAAACAATTGTAGATAACCAATAATTTTTGATAAAATTATTAAAAATAGAAAAAAAACTCCAATTTCAAGAAAATTATTTTTAATAGATAGCCAAAGACCAGATCTAAAAAATAAAATATTGAAAATCAAACAATTGTAGATAACCAATAATTTTTGATAAAATTATTAAAAATAGAAAAAAAAAACTCCAATTTCAACAAAATTATTTTTAATAGATAGCCAAAGACCAGATCTATAAAATAAAATAAATTTTGATTTGTTCGTAGTATAATTAAAAAAAAATATTTGTAAAAATATATTGAAAATCAAACAATTGTAGACAACCAATAATTTTTAATAAAATTATTAAAAATAGAAAAAAAAACTCCAATTTCAACAAAATTATTTTTTATAAATAGCCAAAGACCAGATCTATAAAATAAAATACATTTTGATTTGTTCGTAGTATAATTAAAAAAAATATTTGTAAAAATATATTGAAAATCAAACAATTGTAGATAACCAATAATTTTTGATAAAATTATTATAAATAGAAAAAAAAACTCCAATTTCAACAAAATTATTTTTAATAGATAGCCAAAGACCAGATCTATAAAATAAAATAAATTTTGATTTGTTCGTAGTATAATTAAAAAAAAATATTTGTAAAAATATATTGAAAATCAAACAATTGTAGATAACCAATAATTTTTGATAAAATTATTAAAAATAGAAAAAAAAACTCCAATTTCAACAAAATTATTTTTTATAGATAGCCAAAGACCAGATCTATAAAATAAAATAAATTTTGATTTGTTCGTAGTATAATTAAAAAAAAATATTTGTAAAAATATATTGAAAATCAAACAATTGTAGATAACCAATAATTTTTGATAAAATTATTATAAATAGAAAAAAACACCAATTTCAAGAAAATTATTTTTAGTAGATAGCCAAAGACCAGATCTATAAAATAAAATAAATTTTGATTTGTTCGTAGAATAATTAAAAAAAAATATTTGTAAAAATATATTGAAAATCAAACAATTGTAGATAACCAATAATTTTTGATAAAATTATTAAAAATAGAAAAAAAACTCCAATTTCAAGAAAATTATTTTTAATAGATAGCCAAAGACCAGATCTATAAAATAAAATATTGAAAATCAAACAATTGTAGATAACCAATAATTTTTGATAAAATTATTAAAAATAGAAAAAAAAACTCCAATTTCAACAAAATTATTTTTAATAGATAGCCAAAGACCAGATCTATAAAATAAAATAAATTTTGATTTGTTCGTAGTATAATTAAAAAAAATATTTGTAAAAATATATTGAAAATCAAACAATTGTAGACAACCAATAATTTTTAATAAAATTATTAAAAATAGAAAAAAAAACTCCAATTTCAACAAAATTATTTTTTATAAATAGCCAAAGACCAGATCTATAAAATAAAATACATTTTGATTTGTTCGTAGTATAATTAAAAAAAATATTTGTAAAAATATATTGAAAATCAAACAATTGTAGATAACCAATAATTTTTGATAAAATTATTATAAATAGAAAAAAAACTCCAATTTCAACAAAATTATTTTTAATAGATAGCCAAAGACCAGATCTATAAAATAAAATAAATTTTGATTTGTTCGTAGTATAATTAAAAAAAAATATTTGTAAAAATATATTGAAAATCAAACAATTGTAGATAACCAATAATTTTTGATAAAATTATTAAAAATAGAAAAAAAAACTCCAATTTCAACAAAATTATTTTTTATAGATAGCCAAAGACCAGATCTATAAAATAAAATAAATTTTGATTTGTTCGTAGTATAATTAAAAAAAAATATTTGTAAAAATATATTGAAAATCAAACAATTGTAGATAACCAATAATTTTTGATAAAATTATTATAAATAGAAAAAAACTCCAATTTCAAGAAAATTATTTTTAGTAGATAGCCAAAGACCAGATCTATAAAATAAAATAAATTTTGATTTGTTCGTAGTATAATTAAAAAAAAATATTTGTAAAAATATATTGAAAATCAAACAATTGTAGATAACCAATAACTTTTGATAAAATTATTAAAAATAGAAAAAAAACTCCATTTTCAACAAAATTATTTTTAATAGATAGCCAAAGACCAGATCTATAAAATAAAATAAATTTTGATTTGTTCGTAGTATAATTAAAAAAAAATATTTGTAAAAATATATTGAAAATCAAACAATTGTAGATAACCAATAATTTTTGATAAAATTATTAAAAATAGAAAAAAAAACTCCAAGTTCAACAAAATTATTTTTAATAGATAGCCAAAGACCAGATCTATAAAATAAAATAAATTTTGATTTGTTCGTAGTATAATTAAAAATAAATATTTGTAAAAATATATTGAAAATCAAACAATTGTAGATAACCAATAATTTTTGATAAAATTATTAAAAATAAAAAAAAAACTCCAATTTCAACAAAATTATTTTTAATAGATAGCCAAAGACCAGATCTATAAAATAAAATAAATTTTGATTTGTTCGTAGTATAATTAAAAAAAAATATTTGTAAAAATATATTGAAAATCAAACAATTGTAGATAACCAATAATTTTTGATAAAATTATTAAAAATAGAAAAAAAAACTCCAATTTCAACAAAATTATTTTTAATAGATAGCCAAAGACCAGATCTATAAAATAAAATAAATTTTGATTTGTTTGTAGTATAATTAAAAAAAAATTTAATATATATAAAAATAAAATTTTGATTTTTTGTAGTATAATTAAAAAAAAATATTTGTAAAAATATATTGAAAATCAAACAATTGTAGATGAACAATAATTTTTGATAAAATTATTAAAAATAGAAAAAAAAACTCCAATTTCAAGAAAATTATTTTTAATAGATAGCCAAAGACCAGATCTATAAAATAAAATAAATTTTGATTTGTTCGTAGTATAATTAAAAAAAAAATATTTGTAAAAATATATTGAAAATCAAACAATTGTAGATAACCAATAATTTTTGATAAAATTATTAAAAATAGAAAAAACACTCCAATTTCAACAAAATTATTTTTATTAGATAGCCAAAGACCAGATCTATAAAATAAAATAAATTTTGATTTGTTCGTAGTATAATTAAAAAAAAATATTTGTAAAAATATATTGAAAATCAAACAATTGTAGATAACCAATAATTTTTGATAAAATTATTAAAAATAGAAAAAAAAACTCCAAGTTCAACAAAATTATTTTTAATAGATAGCCAAAGACCAGATCTATAAAATAAAATATAATTATAATATAATTAAAAAAAAATATTTGTAAAAATATATTGAAAATCAAACAATTGTAGATAACCAATAATTTTTGATAAAATTATTAAAAATAGAAAAAAAAACTCCAATTTCAACAAAATTATTTTTAATAGATAGCCAAAGACCAGATCTATAAAATAAAATAAATTTTGATTTGTTCGTAATATAATTAAAAAAAAATATTTGTAAAAATATATTGAAAATCAAACAATTGTAGATAACCAATAATTTTTGATAAAATTATTAAAAATAGAAAAAAAACTCCAATTTCAAAAAAATTATTTTTTATAGATAGCCAAAGACCAGATCTATAAAATAAAATAAATTTTGATTTGTTCGTAGTATAATTAAAAATAAATATTTGTAAAAATATATTGAAAATCAAACAATTGTAGATAACCAATAAATTTTGATAAAATTATTAAAAATAGAAAAAAAAACTCCAATTTCAACAAAGACCAGATCTATAAAATAAAATAAATTTTGATTTGTTCGTAGTATAATTAAAAATAAATATTTTTAAAAATATATTGAAAATCAAACAATTGTAGATAACCAATAATTTTTGATAAAATTATTAAAAATAGAAAAAAACTCCAATTTCAAGAAAATTATTTTTAATAGATAGCCAAAGACCAGATCTATAAAATAAAATAAATTTTGATTTGTTCGTAGTATAATTAAAAAAAAAATATTTGTAAAAATATATTGAAAATCAAACAATTGTAGATAACCAATAATTTTTGATAAAATTATTAAAAATAGAAAAAAAAACTCCAATTTCAAGAAAATTATTTTTAATAGATAGCCAAAGACCAGATCTATAAAATAAAATAAATTTTGATTTGTTCGTAGTATAATTAAAAAAAAAAATTTGTAAAAATATATTGAAAATCAAACAATTTTAGATAACCAATAATTTTTGATAAAATTATTAAAAATAGAAAAAAAACTCCAATTTCAACAAAATTATTTTTAATAGATAGCCAAAGACCAGATCTATAAAATAAAATAAATTTTGATTTGTTCGTAGTATAATTAAAAAAAAATATTTGTAAAAATATATTGAAAATCAAACAATTGTAGATAACCAATAATTTTTGATAAAATTATTAAAAATAGAAAAAAAACTCCAATTTCAAGAAAATTATTTTAAATAGATAGCCAAAGACCAGATCTATAAAATAAAATAAGTTTTGATTTGTTCGTAGTATAATTAAAAAAAAAATATTTGTAAAAATATATTGAAAATCAAACAATTGTAGATAACCAATAATTTTGATAAAATTATTAAAAATAGAAAAAAAACTCCAATTTCAACAAAATTATTTTTAATAGATAGCCAAAGACCAGATCTATAAAATAAAATAAATTTTGATTTGTTCGTAGTATAATTAAAAAAAAATATATTGAAAATCAAACAATTGTAGATAACCAATAATTTTTGATAAAATTATTAAAAATAGAAAAAAAACTCCTATTTCAAGGAAATCATTTTTAATAGATAGCCAAAGACCAGATCTATAAAATAAAATAAATTTTGATTTGTTCGTAGTATAATTAAAAAAAAAATATTTGTAAAAATATATTGAAAATCAAACAATTGTAGATAACCAATGATTTTTGATAAAATTATTAAAAATAGAAAAAAATATCCAATTTCAAGAAAATTATTTTTAATATATAGCCAAAGACCAGAT
>CATNUY010000056.1:0-20000 GCA_951217065.1 Baccha elongata
CTGCAGCCCCAGCAACAGCATCAGCAACCGCAAGCAAAGCAACAAAAACAAAAACAAAAGCAACAACAACAACAACAACAACAGCAACAGCAAAAGCAACCACTACAACAACAGCAACAACAACAACAACAACAACAACAACAACAACAGAAACAACAACAACATCAGCAACAAAAGCAAATACAACAACAAACACAACAACCAATACAGCAACAAAAGACACAGAAGCAACAACAGCAGCAGAAAATACAACAGCAACAACAACCGCAGCAGATACAACAGCAGCAGGCACAACAGCAGCAGTCACAACAGCAGCAGCAACATCAGCAACAACCACAAGCAAAAAAAGGTAAGGTGCCACCAATTAATACTTATAAAATAGAATTAAAAGATACAATAGAACTATGTAAGTCGGCCATAGGCAATAATTTTATTATTAAAAGATTGAACGCAGACCGACACGCTATTCAGTGCTCTTCGGTCGAGCATTATAAAAAAGTTAAAGATCTTTTGTCACAAACGAAGACAGAATTCTACAGTTTCACCCCGAAGGAAGAAAAGCTGCAAACAGTTCTTCTGAAGGGTATAGAATCCTCTACGGATCCGCATGCGCTCTTAGCTGAGCTAGGTCAAGTGGCGAGCGATGATCTCGATTTTATCGGGGTCAGACCGTTTTCCACAGTTAAGGCCAGACGGGAGAAACGGAATTTACCATTCTTCCTCGTTCAGCTCTCGCCCCAAAGCAAGTTGAGTGGTTTAAGGAGTATAACCGTCCTAAACTACCAAATTGTAAGATGGGAAAAATTAAATAGGCAAAGAGACATGCTTCAATGCATGAACTGCCAAGGGTACGGCCACGTGGCAGCTGACTGTGGTATGGATCCAGTTTGCGTCAAGTGTGGGGACTCCCACAAGACAGGGGAATGTAAACTCGGGAAAGATAGGGTCGAAGACAGGACCCAGTTAAAATGTGCACTTTGCCGAGGCTCTGGGCACCCCGCAAACTATCGGGGATGTCCGAAGTTTCAGGAAATGAAAAACAACAAAGCCCAAAAAAAAACAGTGGAGGTAAAACACCCAGTAGTACGCCAGACAACAACTGCCGTTAATCCCGGAATTTCTTACGCCCAAATGGCGTCTGGAAAGGGAAACACGGAACAGCCTCAACCCCAGGTAGCCAAACAGGTCCAAGTGCCTACGGCTCCTGTGCCAGAGGCAGATCTGATGCAGGTGTTGCTGATCATTCATGGTCAGTTAACCGATGTGCAAAAACAGATAAGGGAGCAGGCAGCTAGGGTGGATTACCTCTACTCTATTCTGCCGGCAACGCGAAATGGTTAAAGGCGCGCTGCCTGAGCGACCCTTTAAGATCCTAGCTGTGAATGTGAATTCGCTGATTAGGACCGAACGTAGAGCAAACCTCTTTCATTTGCTGCAAGACCAAAGTCCTGATGTGTTTATGGCTAGCGAAACAAAGCTAAACCAGAAACACAAACTGACTAATAAAAATTACAATATCGTAAGAAGGGATCGGCCCAACTCCTCTCAAGGGGGTGGGGTCGCAATCTTCATACGAAAGGGTATTAAACATAAAGTTATATATAATAGTTAAGTGCGAAGATTTGGGCTGCTAGTAGCTTGCATCGTTTGCATTCCTCTCCAGCAGGGGAAAAGAATGTACGCAATCGCGGTGTACGCACCTGACGCACCTCAGCCGGCTAATTTTATCGCAGAGCTCGAAAAGCTTTTTGAGTGCTTAAGACTGAACTTGGATGAGAATTATTATCTCATGGCAGGGGACTTGAACGCCAAACATGTAGATTGGGGAAATCAAGTACAAAATCCTAAAGGGAACCATCTTTTTAATTGGATGGGTCGATACAGTGTTGAGTGTAGGATCGACCTTCTGGCTACAGATAGACCGTCTTTTCCGAGAAGTGGTAGTTTTCTGGATCTACTCCTGCTTGACTCAAGACTGATAATAACTGACATTGTAGGTCAACATACAAAAAACTGTTTACGAACGATTGAATACGACAGTGACCACTGCGGACTTGCCGCCGTAATACAGCTCCCGAGCGAATTTTTAGAGTTGGATGAGTATGTGCCTACGCACTCTTACAATTTCAGTAAGATGCATTGGTCACGCTTTTCCAACGCCTTGGCAAGAGAAATACGTTCCGATGACATTTCTCCACCAAATGACAGGAACCTGACGAACGTTGAGATTGACGGGTACCTGAATCAAATGGACACGACTATAAAACGAACAATGGACAGAACAATCCCAAAATATAAGGAACACGACCCTACTGGTATATACAAGAACGCGACAATTGACCCACTACACCGACAAAAAAGTGGACTTCTGACTAGGTTGAAACTTCTGTACAGACGTTTCACGGACACACGAGATATGGAGATAAGGACATTGAAGTCGTCGATCAAAAATCTTAATAATCTGATCAGACAAAATTACAGGTTATCTATTAATTCATACTGGGATAACAGAATTCGGGCCGTTAATTCTAGCGACCCTAGTATGTTTCCCCACATAAATAAGTTATTTAGAAGAAATGATCAAAACGAACTTCCATGTCTTAAACTTCAGAGGACAACAGATAACGAAGACGTACTAACGATTGCGGGAATAGATCCGGAGGCTGCCGTTCTCGATAATAATTTTTTTATAATAGAAGATCCTCAGGAAAAAGTAGAGGCTGTAGGTGCTGCTTTCCAGCAAGTGTATAAGGTGAATGCTAGCATTCGTCCGAACCATAACCTGGAGAACAGAGCCTTACTGCACAACTTCTACCTTGGAAATAGCATTACGCAATGGCGATCCGAGAATACCGGTTTCACCGGGTTCAATGACGAAAACTTGGCAAACGCCACCATCGCCGAGCAAAATGGACCCAGTTCATTGTTAATTTCGAAGGTAGAGCTTCAGTTAATTTTTCAAACATTAAAGAAAAAGAAATCTGCGGGGGTCGATGGGATACCCAACATTGTTTTACGACATCTCCCTCAGGAAGCAGTAGACATTTATACCACACTGTTCAACAACGCATTGAATAATGCATATTATCCAGTGAGTTGGAAGACAGCTGTGGTCCATCCTCTCCCCAAAAAGGGAAAGGACAGCTCCAATCCGGCAAATCTTCGGTCGATAAGTTTCTTCCAAGTATCAGTAAAGTATTCGAAAAGATTCTCAATAGAGCTCTGTTCAAGTGGGCTGAGGACAAGAATATTATTCCAGACAATCAGTTTGGCTTTAAGGCAAGACATGATACTATTCATGACGCGTCTAAGTTAGTTTCTGATGTTCAATGGAACAAAGCGAAAAATCAATGCACGGGTGCCGTTCTGGTTGATTTAGAGAAGGCTTTCGGCACCGTATGGTTAGAGGGTCTTTATCTGAAGATAACTAGACTTGGCATAAGTAAACCACTGTTATATATGCTTCATGACATGCTCAATGGTAGAAAGTTTGTTGTCAAAAGTGGCAATGTAACTTCTACCACAATATTTGATATTAAAAACAGTCTACAGCAAGGAGCTGTGAACTCGCCGATTCTTTTTAGTATTTACACCAGCGATCTGATAGGTAGTCTCACTCATGCAATTGCGTATGCCGATGACCTTGTAGCGTACAGGACCGGTCCAAAAGTTGAAGTCATTAGAATTTTCTTACAGCGTGACTTCGACAAGATTCAGCGATATTGTGATGACTGGAAGTTAAAAATAACTTCCAGAAGTCAGAAACTATCCTGTTTAGAACCCCGTTGTTTAGGGCTTCTAGGGATACAAGAAAGAACTGGAGAAATCTAGTGATCGTTGGACCAAGTGGATATCCACTGGCAAGTAAAGATGTGGTAAAGTACCTTGGCATCTGGCTAGATCAGCATCTATATTTCAATCGACATGTTGATGCTGCTCTGACCAGAGCTAGGGGAGCCTTTGGGTTGACAAGACGGTTGTTCTATAGCAGCCGCCTCGACAGCCGAGTAAAGGTGATTTGCTACATGGCCCTTATCCGGCCAATGATTGCCTATGGGTGCCCTGTGTGGTTCAACGTTGCCCCATCTCAAATGGAAAAGATTCGGGTGTTTGAGATGCAGTGTCTTAGACGCTGCCTTGGATTGCACAGAACACCAGAGTCAGAGTACACACATTACTATGCCAACGAGGTTCTATACAACAGGGCCAATATAAACAGGATAGATAACTTTTTAATCAAGCTGATTCGGGGTCACATTGCAAGAGCGATGACCTCGACCAATGGACTTATTTTTGGGGCTTACTACCCTAATGATGAGTATAGCGAAAGTGTACGTCTTAACGGTTTCATCCCGCCCGAGACACTCTTCTATTTAGACAGTCGTGGGCTGATACAGGATAGATTGGCGGTTCCGTTAATCTACCACGTCAGCCGTAGGACTGTGGATCGGCGACTTCTTTACGATCGGGACGTCGGCTCAGGGAACGGAGCAGAGCGTCTGCGGTTCAGTAGAGCTGTGCCCCTTCGGGACAGAAAGGACTTAATTGAACAAGTCAAAAAATTCTGGTGGTTGGGTGACCACCGCGATATTGAAAGTTGACCACATTATTGCTTTGGCCGACTTACATAGTTCTAAGGTAAATATAGCTAGAGTAGAGTAGGTAGATCAGGACGGTGGCACAAAAAAAAAAAAAAAAAAAAAAAATTGCTGGTGGCTGTTCTAGTTTTTAAGTTATTTTAAGTAGTTTTAATTAGATATAATGTAGTTAAAGTTAGTTTTAATTTAGTTTTAATTAGTTTTATTTAGGTAAAGGGTAGCTTTAAGTTTTATAAAAAATTTAAAAAACAATGATATAGATAATGAGTTTTTTTTAATAATTTTCTCGTTAGTTTTAAGTTATCATGAATTTTAAATATAAGTTATTTTACGTCGAAAGGCATTGTTTAAGTATAGTCACAGTTTAATTTAGAGCACCCGCATGGGGCCAGTAAGTTAGTTAAGTTAATATGTAAGCTAGTTGTTTAAGATTTTTTGTCTAGCATTAAGATAGATGTAAGAAAACGAAAAATAAAAATGAATTAAAAATGGCAAAAAAAAAGAGTGGCAGACGATGGATCTGAACGGCGTGGGTTCGAGCCCCACTGTGGTCCGGGCTTTTTTTTAAATAATTTCTGGGAGAAGAATACCAGAAATAGAGAGCAACAAGAAAAAGAGATGGGAAAACCAACGAGGACATCGAAAGATGGTCCCACAACAACAAGGAAGGCAGTTGGAGCATCAGGTGATGTGTCATCCGACAGCCAAATAGCGGGGCCATCAGGCCAAGCAATAAGACCAACTGCAGCATCAGGGCAGTCCAAAGCCCAAAAAGCAACAACAACAACATCATAATCGGCACGTGCCGAGTCCGGAACCAGCAACATGGCAACGGCAAAAACATCAAGCCCGATAAAAGCGAAAAATCCAGGACCGGCATGTGTCGAAGAACCAGACCCTATGAAGAGAAGGCGCTACATAAGGTATAAACCAAATCTGGTAGTCAAAAAAAAAAAAAACAGCAGATGTTGTAGCAGCCCAGCAAATAGGAGGGCGCAGGCGTTCAGCCAAGTCTTCGGCTCAGGCCAAAATACAGAGGCAGCTGGATAGCTCCTCCAACGACGACGACGACAACAACAAAAGCAACGACAACAACGACGAGAACGAAGAAGGCGACGATGAAGCTGAGGCGCGGACGACATAAACGTCAAAGAGGCTAATGGAGCGATCACCGCCAACAACCAAAAAGACGAAAACGCAAACCTTACAGGCGAAGAAAACGGCACTGACGCTGACGCTGACGTTATCTCCTACATGTCTGTGGAAGGAGAAGGACATTACGTCAGTGGCGAGGTAGTCGAGCTGTCTGACCAAGAAGAGGACCAGCAGATTGAGGCTTTGACGGAGCAAATCTCTTCACTCATAGAGCTAGTCGAAGCGCTAAAAAAGAAGCAGGAGGCAAGACGGGAGAAGGAGCTCATAGTTGCTCTTGAGCAGCGCACCCGCCAACAAGCGCTCAAAGAGCAAGCAACGCAACAACAGCAGCCTCCTAAAGAACAACAACCACTCCCAGACCAGCAGCAGTCACAGAAGCAGCAATCAAGGAAGCAGCCACAGCAACAGCTTCATAAGCCACAACAACCGTCTCGGCAATCACAGCATCAGCCTCAGCAACAGCAAGCAAAACAACAACAACAACCACAACAACCACAACAACAACGACAACAGACACAGAATCAGCAACAGCAGCAGCGACAACCGCAACAGCAACAACCGCAACAGCAATAACCGCAGCAGACACAACAGCAGCAGTCACAACAACCGCAACAACAGCAGCAGCCACAAGCAAAGCGAGGTTAGGTGCCACCCATTAACACATTTAAGATGGAAATAAAAGAAACTATTCAGATATGTAGGTCGGTCGTAGGCAACAATTTTACAATCAAGCGCCTAAGCGCAGACAGGCATTCTATTCAGTGCTCATCTTTAGAGCACTACAAAAAAGTTAAAGACCTTCTGTCTCAAACTAGAACTGAATTTTATAGTATCACCCCGAAGGCAGACAAGCTTCAAACAGTCCTCCTGAAGGGTATCGAATCCTATACGGATCCGCAGGCGCTCTTAGCTCCGTCAAGTGGCGAGCGACGATCTCGATTTTATCGGGGTCAGACCGTTTACCACAGTCAAAGCCAGACGGGAGAAACGGAAGTTACCATTCTTCCTAGTTCAGCTCTCGCCCCAAAGCAAATTGAGTGGTCTAAGGGATATAACAGTCCTGGATTACCAAGTTGTACGATGGGAAAAATTAAACAAGCAGAAAGACATGCTTCAATGCATGAACTGCCAAGGTTTTGGACACGTTGCAGTTAACTGTGGTATGGACCTAGTCTGCGTTAAATGTGGAGATACCCAAAAAACAGGGGAGTGTAAACTCGGGATAGGGTCACTCGGGATAGGGTCATAGATATGACCCAGTTAAAATGTGCGCTCTGCCGAGGCTCCGGGCACCCCGCAAACTATCGGGGATGTCCGAAGTTTCAAGAGACAAAGCAAAACAAAGCCCAAAAGAAAACAGTTGAGGTGAGACGCCCTGAAGTACGCCAGACAACAACTTCCGTCAATCCCGCAATTTCTTACGCCCAAATGGCATCTGGAAAGGGAAACACGGTACAGCCTCAACCACAGGTAGCCAAACAGGTCCAAGTGCCTACGGCTCCTGTGCCAGAGGCAGATCTGACGCAGGTGTTGCTGACCATTCATGGTCAGTTAACCGACGTTCAAAAACAGATCAGGGAGCAGGCGGCTAGGGTGGATTACCTCTACTCTATTCTGCCGGCAACGCGAAATGGTTAAAGGCGTGCTGTCTGAGCGACCCTTTAAGATCCTAGCTGTGAATGTTAATTCGCTGATTAGGACCGAACGTAGAGCAAACTTCTTTCATTTGCTGCAAGACCAAAGTCCTGATGTGTTTATGGCTAGCGAAACTAAGCTAAACCAGAAACACAAACTGACTAACAAAAATTACAATATCGTAAGAAGGGATCGGCCCAACTCCTCTCAAGGGGGTGGGGTCGCAATCTTTATACGAAAGGGCATTAAACATTAGGTTATATATAATAGTGAAGTGCGAAGATTTGGGCTGCTAGAAGCTTGCATCGTTTGCATTCCTCTCCAGCAGGGGAAAAGAATGTACGCAATCGCGGTGTACGCACCTGACGCACCTCAGCCTGCTAATTTTATCGCAGAACTCGAAAAACTTTTTGAATGCTTAAGACTGAACTTGGATGAGAATTATTATCTCATGGCAGGGGACTTAAACGCCAAACATGTAGATTGGGGAAACCAAATACAAAATCCTAGAGGGTATTGGTGCAGCCCTTGCAATTATTATTTAAGCTTTCGTTAAAGTCTGGGAAATTTCCATCATTCTGGAAGAAATCATTTCTCACTCCTGTTTTTAAAAAAGGCGAAAAATTTGACATCAAAAACTATAGACCTATTTCTAAATTGTCCTGTATCCCTAAGCTTTTTGAACAGGTTGTATGTGAAAGTCTTTTATTCTTTGGTAAGAACATTATATGTAAACAGCAACACGGTTTCGTGCAGAAACGGTCTACTGTTACAAACCTTCTTACATTTTTACATAATTGTTCAAATGCAGTAGAAAGTGGTTCTGAAGTAGATTGTATATACACAGATTTTTCCAAAGCATTTGACCAACTCAGCCATAATATTATTGTTTTTAAACTGCAATCATACAGTTTCCCTACTCCTTTTATATCTTGGATCAAATCCTACCTAGAAAATAGAACTTACCAGGTTAAATTTAGAAATTCCCTTTCTAATACTTTCGTTGCCCATTCAGGCGTACCCCAGGGAAGCCATTTGGGTCCATTCTTATTTATTCTTGCTATAAATGACGTTTCTTCTTTTATACGCTTTAGTGAGATTCTCATATTTGCAGATGATATGAAAATTTATAAATCAATCAAATCTCCCTACTCTTTTTCAGGCTGATCTTGATAGTTTCAGTATTTGGTGTAATAAAAATGGGTTAACTCTTAATCCTATAAAATGCCAAACTATTACTTTCTCAAAGAAAAAAGTTCCAAGTGACTTTGAATATTGTATAACACAAAATAAAATTAATCGTGTTTTTAGTTTTAAGGACTTAGGAGTTAATTTCAGTGCTAATCTGGAATTTTCTGAACATGTTAACTTTATTGTAAAAAAAGGCGAACTCTATGCTTGGATTCATAAAACGGTGGGCAAAGGAATTTAACGATCCATACGTTACCTTCTCTTTGTATAGCTGTTATGTTAGGCCGCATCTTGAGTATGCCTCACAAGTATGGACCCCTTTCTATGAAATCCTTAAGAAACTTATTGAATAAGTCCAGCATAATTTTATTCGCTTTGCTCTTAAAGGCCTTCCATGGGCTGATCCTTATAACCTGCCACCATACGAGCATCGGATAAGGCTTTTGCAGATGCAATCTTTATATCAACGTAGAGTAAACAATGACTTAATTTTTCTATATCAACTTATCTCTGGACAAATTGATTCGTCGGACCTATTAGCCTTTATTGGTTTTAACTACCGCGGACGGTCGTACTATCTTCGAAGTTCTGAGCTTTTTAATATTGAACATCACAGAACCAATTATGGCATGCATGAGCCTCTCACGCGGATGAGTAAGTTATATAACTTGAATGGGGGTGTGTTTTATTTTAATTTAAATAAAAGTAATTTAAAAACTATTTTCAGAACCAGTGCTCTACGATCCTAAATGTTTCTGTGTCATTTTGTTTTAATTTTGACTTTATATGTTTTCATGTTTTTATGTGCATGTGTTTTTGTTTTTGTTGCATTGTGCTTACTAACAACTAACACCTGCACTAAGTGATGAGCCAGTGGGACACATTATATGTGTTGGCAAATCTTCTTTCATCTGCTGATGCTTGCTTTAAGCTCCATTTGAATAAGATCTGATAGTGTAAAAAAAAAAAAAAACAACAACAACAACAACAACAACAACAACAACAACAACAACAACAACAACAACAACAACAACAACAACAACAACAACAACAACAACAACAACAACAACAACAACAACAACAACAACAACAACAACAACAACAACAACAACAACAACAACAACAACAACAACAACAACAACAACAACAACAACAACAACAACAACAACAACAACAACAACAACAACAACAACAACAACAACAACAACAACAACAACAACAACAACAACAACAACAACAACAACAACAACAACAACAACAACAACAACAACAACAACAACAACAACAACAACAACAACAACAACAACAACAACAACAACAACAACAACAACAACAACAACAACAACAACAACAACAACAACAACAACAACAACAACAACAACAACAACAACAACAACAACAACAACAACAACAACAACAACAACAACAACAACAACAACAACAACAACAACAACAACAACAACAACAACAACAACAACAACAACAACAACAACAACAACAACAACAACAACAACAACAACAACAACAACAACAACAACAACAACAACAACAACAACAACAACAACAACAACAACAACAACAACAACAACAACAACAACAACAACAACAACAACAACAACAACAACAACAACAACAACAACAACAACAACAACAACAACAACAACAACAACAACAACAACAACAACAACAACAACAACAACAACAACAACAACAACAACAACAACAACAACAACAACAACAACAACAACAACAACAACAACAACAACAACAACAACAACAACAACAACAACAACAACAACAACAACAACAACAACAACAACAACAACAACAACAACAACAACAACAACAACAACAACAACAACAACAACAACAACAACAACAACAACAACAACAACAACAACAACAACAACAACAACAACAACAACAACAACAACAACAACAACAACAACAACAACAACAACAACAACAACAACAACAACAACAACAACAACAACAACAACAACAACAACAACAACAACAACAACAACAACAACAACAACAACAACAACAACAACAACAACAACAACAACAACAACAACAACAACAACAACAACAACAACAACAACAACAACAACAACAACAACAACAACAACAACAACAACAACAACAACAACAACAACAACAACAACAACAACAACAACAACAACAACAACAACAACAACAACAACAACAACAACAACAACAACAACAACAACAACAACAACAACAACAACAACAACAACAACAACAACAACAACAACAACAACAACAACAACAACAACAACAACAACAACAACAACAACAACAACAACAACAACAACAACAACAACAACAACAACAACAACAACAACAACAACAACAACAACAACAACAACAACAACAACAACAACAACAACAACAACAACAACAACAACAACAACAACAACAACAACAACAACAACAACAACAACAACAACAACAACAACAACAACAACAACAACAACAACAACAACAACAACAACAACAACAACAACAACAACAACAACAACAACAACAACAACAACAACAACAACAACAACAACAACAACAACAACAACAACAACAACAACAACAACAACAACAACAACAACAACAACAACAACAACAACAACAACAACAACAACAACAACAACAACAACAACAACAACAACAACAACAACAACAACAACAACAACAACAACAACAACAACAACAACAACAACAACAACAACAACAACAACAACAACAACAACAACAACAACAACAACAACAACAACAACAACAACAACAACAACAACAACAACAACAACAACAACAACAACAACAACAACAACAACAACAACAACAACAACAACAACAACAACAACAACAACAACAACAACAACAACAACAACAACAACAACAACAACAACAACAACAACAACAACAACAACAACAACAACAACAACAACAACAACAACAACAACAACAACAACAACAACAACAACAACAACAACAACAACAACAACAACAACAACAACAACAACAACAACAACAACAACAACAACAACAACAACAACAACAACAACAACAACAACAACAACAACAACAACAACAACAACAACAACAACAACAACAACAACAACAACAACAACAACAACAACAACAACAACAACAACAACAACAACAACAACAACAACAACAACAACAACAACAACAACAACAACAACAACAACAACAACAACAACAACAACAACAACAACAACAACAACAACAACAACAACAACAACAACAACAACAACAACAACAACAACAACAACAACAACAACAACAACAACAACAACAACAACAACAACAACAACAACAACAACAACAACAACAACAACAACAACAACAACAACAACAACAACAACAACAACAACAACAACAACAACAACAACAACAACAACAACAACAACAACAACAACAACAACAACAACAACAACAACAACAACAACAACAACAACAACAACAACAACAACAACAACAACAACAACAACAACAACAACAACAACAACAACAACAACAACAACAACAACAACAACAACAACAACAACAACAACAACAACAACAACAACAACAACAACAACAACAACAACAACAACAACAACAACAACAACAACAACAACAACAACAACAACAACAACAACAACAACAACAACAACAACAACAACAACAACAACAACAACAACAACAACAACAACAACAACAACAACAACAACAACAACAACAACAACAACAACAACAACAACAACAACAACAACAACAACAACAACAACAACAACAACAACAACAACAACAACAACAACAACAACAACAACAACAACAACAACAACAACAACAACAACAACAACAACAACAACAACAACAACAACAACAACAACAACAACAACAACAACAACAACAACAACAACAACAACAACAACAACAACAACAACAACAACAACAACAACAACAACAACAACAACAACAACAACAACAACAACAACAACAACAACAACAACAACAACAACAACAACAACAACAACAACAACAACAACAACAACAACAACAACAACAACAACAACAACAACAACAACAACAACAACAACAACAACAACAACAACAACAACAACAACAACAACAACAACAACAACAACAACAACAACAACAACAACAACAACAACAACAACAACAACAACAACAACAACAACAACAACAACAACAACAACAACAACAACAACAACAACAACAACAACAACAACAACAACAACAACAACAACAACAACAACAACAACAACAACAACAACAACAACAACAACAACAACAACAACAACAACAACAACAACAACAACAACAACAACAACAACAACAACAACAACAACAACAACAACAACAACAACAACAACAACAACAACAACAACAACAACAACAACAACAACAACAACAACAACAACAACAACAACAACAACAACAACAACAACAACAACAACAACAACAACAACAACAACAACAACAACAACAACAACAACAACAACAACAACAACAACAACAACAACAACAACAACAACAACAACAACAACAACAACAACAACAACAACAACAACAACAACAACAACAACAACAACAACAACAACAACAACAACAACAACAACAACAACAACAACAACAACAACAACAACAACAACAACAACAACAACAACAACAACAACAACAACAACAACAACAACAACAACAACAACAACAACAACAACAACAACAACAACAACAACAACAACAACAACAACAACAACAACAACAACAACAACAACAACAACAACAACAACAACAACAACAACAACAACAACAACAACAACAACAACAACAACAACAACAACAACAACAACAACAACAACAACAACAACAACAACAACAACAACAACAACAACAACAACAACAACAACAACAACAACAACAACAACAACAACAACAACAACAACAACAACAACAACAACAACAACAACAACAACAACAACAACAACAACAACAACAACAACAACAACAACAACAACAACAACAACAACAACAACAACAACAACAACAACAACAACAACAACAACAACAACAACAACAACAACAACAACAACAACAACAACAACAACAACAACAACAACAACAACAACAACAACAACAACAACAACAACAACAACAACAACAACAACAACAACAACAACAACAACAACAACAACAACAACAACAACAACAACAACAACAACAACAACAACAACAACAACAACAACAACAACAACAACAACAACAACAACAACAACAACAACAACAACAACAACAACAACAACAACAACAACAACAACAACAACAACAACAACAACAACAACAACAACAACAACAACAACAACAACAACAACAACAACAACAACAACAACAACAACAACAACAACAACAACAACAACAACAACAACAACAACAACAACAACAACAACAACAACAACAACAACAACAACAACAACAACAACAACAACAACAACAACAACAACAACAACAACAACAACAACAACAACAACAACAACAACAACAACAACAACAACAACAACAACAACAACAACAACAACAACAACAACAACAACAACAACAACAACAACAACAACAACAACAACAACAACAACAACAACAACAACAACAACAACAACAACAACAACAACAACAACAACAACAACAACAACAACAACAACAACAACAACAACAACAACAACAACAACAACAACAACAACAACAACAACAACAACAACAACAACAACAACAACAACAACAACAACAACAACAACAACAACAACAACAACAACAACAACAACAACAACAACAACAACAACAACAACAACAACAACAACAACAACAACAACAACAACAACAACAACAACAACAACAACAACAACAACAACAACAACAACAACAACAACAACAACAACAACAACAACAACAACAACAACAACAACAACAACAACAACAACAACAACAACAACAACAACAACAACAACAACAACAACAACAACAACAACAACAACAACAACAACAACAACAACAACAACAACAACAACAACAACAACAACAACAACAACAACAACAACAACAACAACAACAACAACAACAACAACAACAACAACAACAACAACAACAACAACAACAACAACAACAACAACAACAACAACAACAACAACAACAACAACAACAACAACAACAACAACAACAACAACAACAACAACAACAACAACAACAACAACAACAACAACAACAACAACAACAACAACAACAACAACAACAACAACAACAACAACAACAACAACAACAACAACAACAACAACAACAACAACAACAACAACAACAACAACAACAACAACAACAACAACAACAACAACAACAACAACAACAACAACAACAACAACAACAACAACAACAACAACAACAACAACAACAACAACAACAACAACAACAACAACAACAACAACAACAACAACAACAACAACAACAACAACAACAACAACAACAACAACAACAACAACAACAACAACAACAACAACAACAACAACAACAACAACAACAACAACAACAACAACAACAACAACAACAACAACAACAACAACAACAACAACAACAACAACAACAACAACAACAACAACAACAACAACAACAACAACAACAACAACAACAACAACAACAACAACAACAACAACAACAACAACAACAACAACAACAACAACAACAACAACAACAACAACAACAACAACAACAACAACAACAACAACAACAACAACAACAACAACAACAACAACAACAACAACAACAACAACAACAACAACAACAACAACAACAACAACAACAACAACAACAACAACAACAACAACAACAACAACAACAACAACAACAACAACAACAACAACAACAACAACAACAACAACAACAACAACAACAACAACAACAACAACAACAACAACAACAACAACAACAACAACAACAACAACAACAACAACAACAACAACAACAACAACAACAACAACAACAACAACAACAACAACAACAACAACAACAACAACAACAACAACAACAACAACAACAACAACAACAACAACAACAACAACAACAACAACAACAACAACAACAACAACAACAACAACAACAACAACAACAACAACAACAACAACAACAACAACAACAACAACAACAACAACAACAACAACAACAACAACAACAACAACAACAACAACAACAACAACAACAACAACAACAACAACAACAACAACAACAACAACAACAACAACAACAACAACAACAACAACAACAACAACAACAACAACAACAACAACAACAACAACAACAACAACAACAACAACAACAACAACAACAACAACAACAACAACAACAACAACAACAACAACAACAACAACAACAACAACAACAACAACAACAACAACAACAACAACAACAACAACAACAACAACAACAACAACAACAACAACAACAACAACAACAACAACAACAACAACAACAACAACAACAACAACAACAACAACAACAACAACAACAACAACAACAACAACAACAACAACAACAACAACAACAACAACAACAACAACAACAACAACAACAACAACAACAACAACAACAACAACAACAACAACAACAACAACAACAACAACAACAACAACAACAACAACAACAACAACAACAACAACAACAACAACAACAACAACAACAACAACAACAACAACAACAACAACAACAACAACAACAACAACAACAACAACAACAACAACAACAACAACAACAACAACAACAACAACAACAACAACAACAACAACAACAACAACAACAACAACAACAACAACAACAACAACAACAACAACAACAACAACAACAACAACAACAACAACAACAACAACAACAACAACAACAACAACAACAACAACAACAACAACAACAACAACAACAACAACAACAACAACAACAACAACAACAACAACAACAACAACAACAACAACAACAACAACAACAACAACAACAACAACAACAACAACAACAACAACAACAACAACAACAACAACAACAACAACAACAACAACAACAACAACAACAACAACAACAACAACAACAACAACAACAACAACAACAACAACAACAACAACAACAACAACAACAACAACAACAACAACAACAACAACAACAACAACAACAACAACAACAACAACAACAACAACAACAACAACAACAACAACAACAACAACAACAACAACAACAACAACAACAACAACAACAACAACAACAACAACAACAACAACAACAACAACAACAACAACAACAACAACAACAACAACAACAACAACAACAACAACAACAACAACAACAACAACAACAACAACAACAACAACAACAACAACAACAACAACAACAACAACAACAACAACAACAACAACAACAACAACAACAACAACAACAACAACAACAACAACAACAACAACAACAACAACAACAACAACAACAACAACAACAACAACAACAACAACAACAACAACAACAACAACAACAACAACAACAACAACAACAACAACAACAACAACAACAACAACAACAACAACAACAACAACAACAACAACAACAACAACAACAACAACAACAACAACAACAACAACAACAACAACAACAACAACAACAACAACAACAACAACAACAACAACAACAACAACAACAACAACAACAACAACAACAACAACAACAACAACAACAACAACAACAACAACAACAACAACAACAACAACAACAACAACAACAACAACAACAACAACAACAACAACAACAACAACAACAACAACAACAACAACAACAACAACAACAACAACAACAACAACAACAACAACAACAACAACAACAACAACAACAACAACAACAACAACAACAACAACAACAACAACAACAACAACAACAACAACAACAACAACAACAACAACAACAACAACAACAACAACAACAACAACAACAACAACAACAACAACAACAACAACAACAACAACAACAACAACAACAACAACAACAACAACAACAACAACAACAACAACAACAACAACAACAACAACAACAACAACAACAACAACAACAACAACAACAACAACAACAACAACAACAACAACAACAACAACAACAACAACAACAACAACAACAACAACAACAACAACAACAACAACAACAACAACAACAACAACAACAACAACAACAACAACAACAACAACAACAACAACAACAACAACAACAACAACAACAACAACAACAACAACAACAACAACAACAACAACAACAACAACAACAACAACAACAACAACAACAACAACAACAACAACAACAACAACAACAACAACAACAACAACAACAACAACAACAACAACAACAACAACAACAACAACAACAACAACAACAACAACAACAACAACAACAACAACAACAACAACAACAACAACAACAACAACAACAACAACAACAACAACAACAACAACAACAACAACAACAACAACAACAACAACAACAACAACAACAACAACAACAACAACAACAACAACAACAACAACAA
This sequence comes from Baccha elongata, assembly GCA_951217065.1. NCBI lineage: Eukaryota > Metazoa > Arthropoda > Insecta > Diptera > Syrphidae > Baccha > Baccha elongata. Next base: position 18,199 of record CATNUY010000056.1, read on the forward strand.
CAACAACAACAACAACAACAACAACAACAACAACAACAACAACAACAACAACAACAACAACAACAACAACAACAACAACAACAACAACAACAACAACAACAACAACAACAACAACAACAACAACAACAACAACAACAACAACAACAACAACAACAACAACAACAACAACAACAACAACAACAACAACAACAACAACAACAACAACAACAACAACAACAACAACAACAACAACAACAACAACAACAACAACAACAACAACAACAACAACAACAACAACAACAACAACAACAACAACAACAACAACAACAACAACAACAACAACAACAACAACAACAACAACAACAACAACAACAACAACAACAACAACAACAACAACAACAACAACAACAACAACAACAACAACAACAACAACAACAACAACAACAACAACAACAACAACAACAACAACAACAACAACAACAACAACAACAACAACAACAACAACAACAACAACAACAACAACAACAACAACAACAACAACAACAACAACAACAACAACAACAACAACAACAACAACAACAACAACAACAACAACAACAACAACAACAACAACAACAACAACAACAACAACAACAACAACAACAACAACAACAACAACAACAACAACAACAACAACAACAACAACAACAACAACAACAACAACAACAACAACAACAACAACAACAACAACAACAACAACAACAACAACAACAACAACAACAACAACAACAACAACAACAACAACAACAACAACAACAACAACAACAACAACAACAACAACAACAACAACAACAACAACAACAACAACAACAACAACAACAACAACAACAACAACAACAACAACAACAACAACAACAACAACAACAACAACAACAACAACAACAACAACAACAACAACAACAACAACAACAACAACAACAACAACAACAACAACAACAACAACAACAACAACAACAACAACAACAACAACAACAACAACAACAACAACAACAACAACAACAACAACAACAACAACAACAACAACAACAACAACAACAACAACAACAACAACAACAACAACAACAACAACAACAACAACAACAACAACAACAACAACAACAACAACAACAACAACAACAACAACAACAACAACAACAACAACAACAACAACAACAACAACAACAACAACAACAACAACAACAACAACAACAACAACAACAACAACAACAACAACAACAACAACAACAACAACAACAACAACAACAACAACAACAACAACAACAACAACAACAACAACAACAACAACAACAACAACAACAACAACAACAACAACAACAACAACAACAACAACAACAACAACAACAACAACAACAACAACAACAACAACAACAACAACAACAACAACAACAACAACAACAACAACAACAACAACAACAACAACAACAACAACAACAACAACAACAACAACAACAACAACAACAACAACAACAACAACAACAACAACAACAACAACAACAACAACAACAACAACAACAACAACAACAACAACAACAACAACAACAACAACAACAACAACAACAACAACAACAACAACAACAACAACAACAACAACAACAACAACAACAACAACAACAACAACAACAACAACAACAACAACAACAACAACAACAACAACAACAACAACAACAACAACAACAACAACAACAACAACAACAACAACAACAACAACAACAACAACAACAACAACAACAACAACAACAACAACAACAACAACAACAACAACAACAACAACAACAACAACAACA
>CATNUY010000056.1:27500-53000 GCA_951217065.1 Baccha elongata
AAAAGCAAGAAAAATATGACATTGACATTTAGCGTATAGCGCTTAGCCAAATAGGCTTGTTTGTACGGTGTGACATATTACATTTTAAAGTTCTGGCAAAGGGCTGATTATACGCACCGACAAATGGGAAGCAATAATGTTCACACATAAAACCAAAGTATTGGCAGGCAGTTTTAATCTTGCTGTGTTTATTTACTATCCAGAACGGATAATAATGTAAATGTGCGTGAACATTACTGTCCCCCTTGGCGAGATGCGCCAAAAAAAAAAATGTTTAGCTATATGAATAAATTAAAAGTAAGTATAAAGCACTAGGTTTGAAAGGCAAGAATAGATAATTAAATAGATTTTTAATTAACAACTGTAAAATTTAGTTTGTTGGTAAAAGGCAAAGTTTTACTATTGGGCGTGTTACTTCCCCCTGTTGGGTCTTCAACGTCGCCACCCTCACCCTACCGTCAGCACCAGGGTGTACATTTATTACACGACCTAGGCGCCACTCTGTAGAAGGTAAATTTTCGTTTTTGATCACGACCAAATCATTGATCCTTATATTTTCTTGAGGTGCCTTCCATTTATTTCGTTGATGGAGCTCTTTCAAATACTCCTCTTTCCATCTATAACAAAATTTTTGTTGCAAACATTTTACTCGTTCCCACCGATTAATTAATGTTAAGTTAGATTCTGAGATATCTGGTTCTGGAAACGTAAGAAGTGGGCCTCCGCGTAAAAAATGCCCAGGTGTTAAAGCCAACAAATCAGACAGATCGTTGGACATAGCTGATATGGGACGCGAGTTTAAGCAAGCTTCGATGCGTGCTAAAACCGTGGAGAATTCTTCAAACGTGAATTTCATATTGCCCCCTAATTTTCGGAGGTGACTCTTAAAACTTTTCACGCCGGCTTCCCATAAGCCACCCATATGTGGTGCACCCGGAGGAATAAAATTCCAGATAAGACCCTGAACGCCATATCTAGAGCTAGTTTCTTGTGGAATCGAATTTAAAAACCTTTTGAAATCCTTGCGCAAAATGGTGTCGGCCCCAACGAAATTGGTTCCGTTGTCTGAATACACTTCTTTAGGGAGACCTCGTCTAGCTGTGAATCTGGCAAATGCCGCCAAGAACGCCTCCGAGGACAAATCACTGGCTGCCTCAAGGTGAATTGCTTTCGTCGAAAAGCAGACAAATACACATGCATAACCTTTGGACATTCGGCAGTTTCGGGCATTATAACTTTTGAACACAAAAGGACCGGCAAAATCGATACCTGTAACCGTGAAAGGCGGTGAAAAGGTGCATCTTTCGGAAGGCAGAGCAGCCATTATTTGTTTCTTAAGAGACTTTTTGTAGACAGTACACGTTTTACACTGTCGAATGCAAGAATGAACAAGAATTTTGAGTTTGGGCACCCAGAAGATTTGTCTGACTAGTCGTATCGTTAGAGAATTACCACCATGAATTGAAAGCTCATGAATAAATTGCACTAGAAGGGAGGAGAATCTTGATTCGTACGGCAAAATAATCGGGTGTCGTTCATTATACGACATATCAGACTTCGAAAGTCGACCATTTACTCTAAGAACATTTTGTGAATCTAAAAATGGGTTGAACGAAAGAATTGAACAGCTCGATGGAATCACTTTACCACTCAACAGCGAAGAATATTCCGAGGCATAATGAACTTTTTGAGCTAACAGAATAAGGCGGTTCTTAACAAAATCCATTTCATGATGCGCGATATTGTGAGATAAGTACTTATGACTTTGATTTTGTGACGAAGTGTTAAAAAAGCGAAATATATAGCATAAAACACGCATAGCTCGGGGTAAATTGGAGAAACGATCTAGAAAATCCTCTGAGACTTCTTGGGCAACCAACGTAACAACTGACCTTTGTTCGAGATCTTCGATACATGGGGTAGTTGGTAGAGCAACTGGCCATTCTGAAGATGGTTTGCACAGCCACAACGGACCTTTCCACCAAAAACTATTGAGCCTTAAATTTTTTTTTTTTTTTTTTTTTTTTGTAATAGGCACGCACTCAAGGGGTTTTTGTTCCTTTTTTATGCCAAAGCACAGTGCGAGCGTTAGGAAAAATGGGATAGACGGAGAGGGTTATGGATGAGGTGTCGGTTAACATTAGTCTTGAATTCCTGAACACTGCAATGACTGGGGAAGACAGAGTGTGGAAGAGAGTTCCACATTCGCGTAGTACGGCTAAAGAACGATTCTCTGAACATGACCGTACGTCCGAAGTTGAGCTCGAGGGTGAACTGATGGGCATTCCTGGAGGCGCGGGTATTACGGTTGAATATCTTAAGGGGAGGAATGCAACTGGCTATTTCACTAGAGCATAAACCATTAAAGTAACGGTAAAAGAGGGTGAGGCATGAGACATTACGTCGATGTTCAAGTGACGTTAAAGTCTCAACGATGTTACGGTCACCAATCATCTTAAATGCTCTTCTCTGGATACTGTCCAAAAGACTTTAGTACGTTACTGGAGCACCAGCCCAAATGTGGGAGTTGTACTCAAGCTTTGGCCGTATGTAAGTTTTGTAGATGGTAGCCAGATCAGAAGGGGAAAAGAAGTTCTTGCATCGTCTTAAAAAACCTAAACATCTTGCGGCATTTTTGGCGACATCGCATATGTGATCATTCCACAAGAGGTGGTCGGTGATACACATACCAAGAATCTGGAGATGTTCGGTTTCACTGATGCAAGTGCCACACATGGACAGTGGCAAGGGGGGTATATCTCGCTTCAACGATACAAGACAGCATTGAGTTTTCAAAGCATTAAACTCTACGCGGTTTTTTATTCCCCATTGTACAATGCTGTTTAAGTCAGAGTTTAATGAGCTTATCATATTTTGCCGTTGCAGTTCCACACCCGAAAGGGAGGGATGTGAGTCTGGGAACGAATATGAAAAGCTAAGGGTACTATCATCAGCGAAACAATGAATTGGATTAGAAGTTACAGACAAGAGATCATTTATAAAAATGAGAAAGAGGGTCGGAGACAAAACGGAGCCCTGGGGCACACCAGCATTTATTTTGTGGGTTTCAGACTTGAACCCGTCCAGTACAACTTGTATTGAACGGTTCAAAAGAAAGTTTCTAATCCAACGAAGGAGGAATTCATCAATACCGAAGGCACGCATTTTCGATAAGAGAGCCTGGTGCCAAACTCTATCAAATGCTTTTGAAATATCGAGTGCAACAATCTTACTTTCTCCAAAACGATGTAAAGATTTGTTCCACTGTTCGGTGAGATATGCCATCAAATCACCAGTGGACCTGTTGCTGCGAAAGCCGTACTGCCGGTCATTAAGAAGCTTCCGTTCTTCAAGATATTTCTTAAGCTGATAATTTATCAGCGTTTCCATGACCTTAGAAAGAAGGGACGTAAGTGCAATCGGACGATAATTGGAGGGAGAGGAGGATTCGCCTTTTTTGGGTATAGGCTGGACAAATGCTGTTTTCCAACTACTCGGAACGAGCCCAGAAGAATAGGATAGATGGAAAAGCTTACGCAATGGTTTTGCCAGCGTTGAAGAACACCTCTTCAGAACAATAGCGGGGATACCATCCGGGCCAGCGGATTTGTGTATGTTGAGATCCTTTAGGACCCTCGCCACAGTACGAGTGCGAAAGAAGATTTGTCCCATGGAATCATTAACGCGCTCAAGAACTGGCGGAGTCATGACACTCTCTGGCAGCGAAGAGTTGGCGGCGAACTGCCTAGCAAAAAGGTTAGCTCTCGCAAGAGAGCTAACCACTGGAGTATCATCATCAATGAGCGTTGGGACCGAGGAAGAGGAAGAATTCTTCATGTTTTTCACAAATGACCAAAAATTTTTACTGCCTTTGGGACATTGCAGTATTTTTTGCCTTAGTTTTTGGTCATGTAAAAATTTGGTCCGTCGAATATGGACATTGCAGGCCTTCCTGGCTTGTTTAAACTTATTCCGATTTTCCTCAGTAGGGTTGGCTTTGTAACAACGGAAACTTACCTCTTTAGCCCTGATAACCTCTTTACAGCTCATATCAAACCATGCGTTCACTTTAGGTCTGATGCTTTTAACCCTATTCGGGATAAAAGTTCTCATTCCCAAAAGAATTAAACTTGTGAGCATATCCGCACTGGAATCTACGTCACTATCGAGGAAGCATAGTGACCAGTTAAAGATCCTGAAAAAATTATTGAGGCCGTCCCAGTCGGCTTTCTCGTACTGCCAAACGGTTCTCTTAGGAGCTCTTTCTTTAACTGGGATTTTTTGGCACGAGAAATTTGCGGATATGACACAATGGTCAGATCGGCCTAGAGGCGATAATACACTTATTGCATATTTATCAGGGTCAGAGGTAAGGAACAAGTCAAGAGTGTTTTCTGCTTGGCCGTCAATGTCCGGTATTCGAGTGGGCTCGTTGACCAACTGAGCAAGGTGGTTAAACTCAGCAAAAATCTCAGCACACACTCCTTCGGGTGTTGTCTTGCTCGAATGGAGAAGCCAGGAAGAATTGTGTACATTGAAATCGCCCGTAATAACGATTTCAGTGCGAGGATACAAGGAAACAATTCTTTGAATGGAGTCGGACAGTGAGTCAAATTCGTTAGCAGTTGAAACCCTGTCCAAATTTGGGCTTCTATAAAGGAAACAGTAATGGATGATGTGCTTATTAACGGAAAATTTGAACCACATAAAATTAAAGAGAGGATTTAAAAAAGAGCTGTACTGTGGTTGAAATTGGTAAGCAACATCACTTCTGATATAAACGGCGAGGCCATGGTGGGGAAGGAATAGTGGCACTAGGTTATATCCTTGAATATAAAATTCAGTAGGATCGGTAGCCTCACCTACTTGGGTTTCACTTAGTGCCAGAACAGCTGGCCTGTTTAAAACAGTGTGGAGGTACGTCGACAGAAAATTCATTCTTAACCCACGAATATTGCTGTAATCGACCCTGAAATTCTCAGTCATTGCAATACTTAAAAATTTCAAAACTAAAACAGACGAGCTCTAAGAAAATAATTGAATTGAATCTCAGACTTCGTTTCGACTCAACGCCCCTGTTAGTGTTATGCCTTAACAGTGACGTGAACCGACCCGACCCTGGAATTCAAAACAATAATCCTCTATTCGTCTGTTGTTGGTGACAAATCATGTACATACATTGTGTGAGCAAAAAAAAAAGCACATTGCAACGTAATGCACATGATAAGCCATACAACTGTTTGTGCAAGGAGGGAAAGAGGATGGGTACTCACTGTGCTATGCTAGGCATTTTTTTGTTGTTTTTTTTTTTGGAGATGCTGTGCTTTTGACTTTTTTTTGATATTGCTTTTAATATTATATTATTGCGCGATCTTATCGGCTTTTATGTAGATGGTTTGGTTATTGTTTATTTCTAGTGTTTTTGTAATGTGTATATTGAATAAATTGATTGTTTGATTTATCACGAGTCACGACGAAAACGATGAATATGACGCACGGACACGACGAATAAAAAACAGAACGGAGAAAAATCGACACAGCAGACGACACACAACACAGAGGGGACCTTCCCCAACGAGAGCACTGACAAATCCGAAGGCATCAAACCTCGAGTGGCCAGATCTGCAGGATTATCTGCAGATTTGACATGTCTCCATGTCGACTCACCCACATTATCGATAATTTCACTTGTGCGGTTTGCCACAAAAGTTTTCCACACACAAGGTGGTTTTTTAAGCCATGCTAACACAATGGACGAGTCTGTCCATAAAAAGGTTTGATATGACGGTACCGGAAAATTAGGTAAATAAAATTTGATCATTTTGGAGAGAAGGAGGGCCCCACACAACTCAAGGCGTGGTAAAGACACAGGTTTGATGGGTGCAACTTTTGATTTTGCACATATCAAATGAGAGGTCGTAATTTCATCATTGGTTTTTACGCGTATATATAACGCCGCCGCATATGCCTTCTCAGACGAATCACAGAAACCGTGAAATTGAATGTCAGACGTTGGAGCATACTCAACCCAACGAGGTATTTCAATTCGCTGTATTTCTGGCAGTGATTCAGCAAAAGTTGCCCAAGTAATAAACGTGTCGTGGTTGATGGGTTCATCCCAATCAGTTTGTTCTAACCAGACCTTTTGCATCAACATTTTTGCAACTATTACTACTGGAGCCAACCACCCAGCAGGATCAAACAGTCGTGCAATTTGAGAGAATACCTCTCGCTTAGTGGGACTTTTAGACAAAGCAATGGGTTGTGTTGAGAAATAGAAATTGTCTCCTTTCGCATTCCACCGTACCCCCAAAGTTTTAGTATTGCTGTCATTATCGAGTTTTAAAATGTTCTCGTTCAGAACATGTTCTCGAGGCAAATGCTCGAGTAAACAAGGAGAATTTGAGGTCCACTTGTGTAATGGGAACCCAGCTGAGTCGAGCAAAGAAATAAGTTCAGTTTGAGCTTGTTCGGCGGACTCAATAGTGTGAGCCCCAGACAAAACATCGTCGACATAAAATTCAGACTGGAGAATTTTTGACGCAAGTGGATACTCGATTTTTCCATCGTCTGCTAACTGAAGAAGGGTACGTATGGCCAGGTACGGAGCACAATTAACCCCAAAAGTGACGGTAAGTAATTCGAAGTCTTCAATTTCTGACTTTTCAGAGTCACGGAATAGAATTCGCTGAAACGGAGTGTCACGAGAGTCAATCAAAATTTGGCGGTACATTTTCTCTATGTCCGCATTAAAAACAAATTTATAAAATCTCCACCGCAGTATTAATGAAGAGAGATCACGCTGTAAAATAGGTCCAGGGAACAATAAGTCGTTTAGACTAACACCACTTGAAGACGGATTTGATGCATTAAAAACGACACGTACCTTAGTCGACGTACTGTCGGGTTTTAAAACTGCGTGGTGCGGTAGATAGAAGGATGCGATTTGACCGTTTTCAACCTTTTCCAGTGGGGATACTTGACGCATATGGTTCATAGACAGATATTCCGAAATTACTTTTGAGTATTGAGATTTTAGATCTGCTTTTAAGGCTAACGATCTTTCGGTTCTGGAGAATTGTTTTAAAGCAATAAATCTGGAGGTGCCCAACTTGTTTTTTGAAGATTGAGGTTTAAAAGGCAAGCGAACAACATATCTACCGTCAGTACGTCTCGATGTAGTCTTTTGATACCACTCATCACAATAGCAATCTTCCTTTGATCGAAGAGGTGTAACTGGCAACTCCTCTAGCTCCCAAAATTTTTTTACTTGAGTATTCAAATCTGACGTACTCACAGACTCCGATACGACAAAAGTGCTAAATGATTGAAATGAGTCTGGCATGGGTCCAGATAATATCCAACCAAACACCGTATTCTGAGCAATTAGAGTGTTCGAAATGAGCTTAATACCATTGCGTATAATTGACGGATACAAGTCTGCGCCTATAAGAAGATCAACCTGAGATGTTTTGTTGAAAGTGGGATCAGCCAAGTTTAGATCACTAAAAAGATTGGGGTCCACTACCGTGAAGGAAGAACTTGGAAGATTGTTTGTAAGTGTCTTAAGCACTATAGCTTGCGCTGAGATGGTGATTTGAGGGCCTACAAAAGAGGTGAATGAAAAAGAGCAAAGTTTCTTTGACGTGATGGCAGTGCTACCGCTAATTCCCGAAATTGTGGTAGTTTTTTCAACGCATGGTAGATTCAAACGTCTTTGAGTGGATTCCGATATAAAGGAGATTTCAGAGCCGGGGTCAATAAGGGCTCGAACCGTGTGCTTGGTTTCCCTTCCCAAGATGCTGACTAATGCAGTGGCGAGCAGGACTTTCTTATTAGTCGAAATATGGTAACTTTGACTTGATGTGTGTGCTTGAGGTACAAATGGCTGCGAAGAAGCAGACATTTGGAGGTTTTGTGATGCTGACTGTGGAGAAGTGGACTGTATTTCAGATAATGCTAGATGCAATAGAGAGTGGTGACGTTTTTTACAGTGGCTACACGAATATTTACTGGCGCAAGCAGATTTTTGGTGACTTGTACCTAAACAATTATTGCACATCTTGTTTTCACGTACAGCTTGTATTCGAGCTGGTATGGACAAAGCTAAAAACTTCTTACACTCATATACAAAGTGATCTGCTGCACAAATTTTGCATTTAAGCCCTGCCGGCTTAGCAAAAAAGGTGTTGGCTCTGTTCGACTGCTGCGATGTACTTTTTCGGACAAAAGATCGAGAATTACTATTTACAAGTGCTGATTTGGAAGAGGTAGTGTCTGAAATAGACTCTAAAATCTGGAATCTGGAGGATAAAAATTTGTCAAGTTGTTGCCACGTCGGAACTTTAGTCGGATCCGCCAGAGACTGTTCCCAAAGCGTAAGGGTATTTTTAGGCAATCTACTGGAGCACGCGAAAACCAATATCGGGTCCCAATTTTCCGTACGAACATTATGGGCTTTGAGTGCTGCTATTGAGTCATTTATAGTACTCTGTAGCGAACGGATTGCTCTCGCTGATTCCTCATGCACGGTAGGTAAATTGAAAATATGTTTTACCTGGTTGTTCACAAGGATGCGCGTGTTTTCGTATGCAGCCCGCAATGCCTCCCACGCTTACAAAAAACTTTCATTGGTGAGGGGAAATTGGTTTACTATTCGCGAAGCGTCACCCCTAGTCTTTGCCCGCCGATGAAACAATTTTTCGACTTCACTCAAATGACAATGTTTGATGTAGACTGCATCAAACATGTCACGGAAGGCAGGCCACGACAAATAATCCCCATGAAATAGCTCTGTTTCACAAGGTGGCAGTTTTATACTGTGCTGCTTTGAAAAAGGTGGCGCTTTTTCAGACCAAGATGGTGACGAGGGCTCTTTTACTTTCGAGTGGCTTTCCAGTCGTTGCTCATTATCAAGGAACAGTGCAAGACACGCGAAATACGTCTCACTGCTATTGGCATATTTCGTTTCTATTGCCTCTTGGTCGTCAGAGGTGTCCTGACACCTAGCACAGAGAACGTATTTCGATTTGGTGTCTTGCCAAAGTTCTTTCAATTCAGCCTTTCTAGCCTTTAACGTTGAGAGAGTGTGCCTTGTTTCAGGCACTTCTTTTGCTGAGGCATAGAATTTGGCTAACAAATCGGCCGAAAATATGAAGTCTTCTAAAAAAGACATCGTGAAAATTAAATTGTATTCTCGAATCGAGTGGTTCTCAAAAGAACCTTTTTAAAAAAAATATGACTGGGGTGAAAGCGTTGATGTGCAACAACACGAAAAAAGTAAGTGCGAAAGACTTGTGGCTGGAAACTGGATTTGATTTTCGACAAAAATGTCAAGATAATAATGGATAATACCAGATTTGTTACAAGTGTTTATAATTAAGTACACACGACTTGTTACTCGACAGTAAAAATGTCGAATATAAATAAGAACAATTAATTAAAAATTGTTTAAAAATTCACGAAAAAAGTTCAAAAGGTTTTATCAATTTGACACGAAAGTGTCGACAATTTGTTAATAACTAGTGAGAATTTAAGAAAAAACCCGAAAAAAGTTTAAAAGACTTTATTGATCCGACAAAAAGTTGTAGAAATTTGTTAATAACAAGTGAGAATTTAAGAAAAAACCGAAAAAAGTTCAAAAGACTTTATTGATCCGACAAAAGTTGTAGAAATTTGTTAATAACAAGTGAGAATTTAAGAAAAAACCGAAAAAAGTTCAAAAGACTTTACTGATCCGACAAAAGTTGTAAAAATTTGTTAATAACAAGTGAGAAAAAACCGGAAAAAAGTTCAAAAGACTTTATTTATCCGACAAAAGTTGTGAAAATTTGTTAATAACGCGTGAGAATTGAAGATAAAATCGAAAAAAAGGTTCAAAAGACTTTATTTATCCGACAAAAAGTTGTGAAAATTTGTTAATAACGCGTGAGAATTGAAGATAAAATCGAAAAAAAAAAGTTCAAAAGACTTTATTTATCCGACAAAAAGTTGTGAAAATTTGTTAATAACAAATGAGAATTGAAGAAAAAACCGGAAAAAAGTTCAAAAGACTTTATTTATCCGATAAAAAGTTGTGAAAATTTGTTAATAACAAGTGAGAATTAACGAAAAAACCGGAAAAAAGTTTAAAAGACTTTATTTATCCGAAAAAAAAAATTGTTTTATCAGAACCGATAGAAACGGAATCGAACCCAAAGGGGGTTCTCAGAAGAACCTAAATAAAAAAATGATTAATTTAAGTAGGTAGCTTATTTGAAATGTTTTTAAAGCAATAAAACAATATGGGGTTCTTAAAAGAACCTATTTTAGAAAAACTGACTGGGTGAAAGCGTTGATAAAACGCTAAAATTTAATAAAATCTGATACCATTTGTAAGGAAAAACTCGATCAATCATCTGTTGCATCTGTTCAAGCAACTTTCAATATTTTTCCGAAAAGGCACCACAAGAAAACATAAGTAGATCGCATTTAATAAAAAAAAACTGTTTTATAGTGGGGTGAGGTGGGCGACGTTAAATTGCCAATACACAAAATCATTAACTACATGTATACATATAATTTTTAATTGAGAATTAGAATTTTGTTAAAAAAATTTAACCATCTTATTCTCTTAGAGAATAAGGCAACTATTTTTAAATAAAAAGACCGTTTTTACTTTTTATTAATTTTGTCTTTATTTAAGCTTCAGATCCCTTACCGTTGGTCGGGGGAAATCTTGAGCTGTACGTCGTCAAAGACTATATTTCTAAAACTGAACTTGACTCTGGTCAAGCGAACATTTTTATACTAAAAATATGCTTATGCAGCAAGTCTGCATATCAATAAAAACCTATTTCATCATTTGTCTTTATATGATGAAATCTAAACAAAAAGGGTGGATGTTCTTAAATTTAATTATCTTTTTGTGTATACAAATGCTGACACAAGATCTTTATTACATACATTGGAAGCTTGGGCATCGTTTCTCGTACACAAGTTGCAGAGGAAAAAGTATTGATAAGGTTTCTTGTGATCGCATTTGTATACTTGATCATAAATTACATTTTTAATTAAATGAAAAGTCAAGCGTTTCAAGCGTTTGTTTGTTTTGGGGCGCACAAGGAGGCTCTGACATAACTCCTCCCCCCTTAGATTCTTCTAATGGTCGGAAAGTGACCGTTGGAAGATATACATTGTTTACAATCTTCCTATTTTTAATTTTTATATAAAAATAAATTGTGCCAATGATAAATATGGTTACAATGATTGAATATAGAGTGTAGCTTGACTTTTTGTGTTTATATTTAAGTTCTTTAATTTCTTTTAAATTATTTATATTTTCAAAATGTAGTTCTTGAAACGTTAAATCTTCAATTTTTGTATAATTAATATCTGAAATGATATTTGGTATAATAGGTTCATGTTTATAATTTTTTCTTTCATACATTTGATTATTTATTTTAATTTTACAATTTTGAAATTTAATAAGATAATTACCTTCTATCATAATCTTTTGATTGTTACAATTTTGATCCATTTCTTGTAATTTTACATTTGTTAATATAAGATTATTATTTCCAATTTCTAATATTTCTTCGTTTACATTTTTCACAAGTTTACAGTGCATTGGTTTCTTAAGTATGTTTTCAATACAATCATCATTTATCTTACTTAAATTTTTTAAATATTTTGTATCGTCATAGATAATTTGATCTTTGGTTAAATACATTTTTTTGTTTATTTTTAGTTGAGAATTGTTTTCTTTATTTGGAATAGGTTGAACATATATTTTTTTGTATAGTTCGTCTGTATATTTGGGAACTTTAATGATGAATATAATATTTGTATTATATGAAGCTAAAATAAGGTTTAGTTCTTCCAAGTTATTAATATTTATGCCGTATTTATCTATTTCTTCTGATGTTAAAATATCCCTGCTCAGTACTCCTAATCTTGAAGTCATTATAATTTCTTTTATTTTTTCTATATCCTCATCTAGGTAATCTAGGTTCTCTCTCAATTTTATTTCATATTGTATTTTAGCTATATCTTTTTCGTAGTCATAACTACCTATGAAATTATTAAGTCTTTCTATTATATTGTTAGTTTCATTGTTTAGAGTTTCAGTTAATATTTTTATTTGTTTGTTAAATTTGTCGTTAATTATTATGTTGCGGTAAATTTTACCACAACAAGTTTCACCTCCCTTTTTGCTAACCACCCTTAACAATTCTTACTGCGGCCTCAAAATTCTGGAAGAGTTTAGTAGAAACCTGGACCATCAGCCAGTGACCTGCTCTTCTAGCATTTTGGGAAAGCAAATTTAACAGGTCTTACCAAAGTGTGCGAAAGGATTCCACACCAACGAACTGTGCGACGGTTGGCCCACATATTGGTTGAACAATATCGTCAAGGCATGAAGACGATACCCATGCCCAACAATGTGTGTATAAAGTCACACCAACTTTAACGTAGTATGGCAGAGGGCCCACCATAAAGTATATATTAACGATAGAAAAAAATCACTCCAAGAATATCTTAATAACTTTTATTTTAATTATAGGCTTGGCTACCGACTTCCTTCAACACCACATAAGTAGTCTTTCCTCAACCAAAACTAGCGCGTGTAGATACTCGGTAATGCGAGGAATTCCACACGATTTTTCCAGAAAGTCTTGGCTGGAATGGGTTGGAAAGTGAAGAGCTGAACTCACTCATTGAGCTACCTTTTTAAAGAGATCGCGTGCGATGAAAGATACCTGGCTTCTCGGTCGCACACCCCAATCTTATGGATGGAGGAAGTTGCGGGACCGAGACAGATCGATCACCACGCAAAAGATCTGAGAGGATTGCCTAAGGGCAGGTAGCCGGGAGGGTCAAGCTCGCCATGATGATGGCCACTTTTTAGATTGCGCCCAAAGCGAGGAGAAGACTAAGAAAAATTGTGTGAAGATTTTTTTTTTGAAAGAGACGTAATTTTTGGTACGAGCGTTTTTGTAAAATTTTATTGAGTTGAAGATTTTTGGTGTTCTGCTGTGAGGAAACAAAAATTTGTTGAGGAAGGACTGTGATAGCTGTTGGGGAAGTCGTAAAGCTAAGTATAGTGTTTTCTTTGTTTTAAGAATATTGCTGTTCTTCAATATTTTTTTTTTCTTATTCGTCCTTTTGACCTTTGTTAATTTCCCGATAATACGGGACGCGTTTACCGCTTTTGATTTTTTTTGCCTTATCTTCGAGTGATTTCTTTTAACAGTTTTGTGATTATATTCATATTCTTTTTTTTGTTGCTTGCACTACATTTATCGAGAATTGACCTTCTGTCAATCTCAACAATTCCATTTGTATCTTTCTCTTTTATAAAAGATCCTGGTTTTTAATCCCGGCTTCGGCCAAGGTTTTCCAGGCAATAAAACATAATTTTAATTTCCCATCTGGAAAACAAAACCTTTCTTTTATTTCATAACTTTGTTTTGAAGAATAATTTTTCAGCTCTTGGTTTTGGTAAACTTCCATTAAAAAGTTTCCTGGCGCCCATTTTAAACAATACGACTTGGAGAAATTCATCTCGTCGTACTTCGATATCATTTTGATATCAATTTTATATCAATTTTATTAATTACCTCGATTAATAAAATATTCACTAATCGAAACCCCCCTTAGGCTGAGCTACCGTGCTGGCAATACTTTTATTGCTACCTGTGGTGAATTCTTTCACCTGTTGACATATCGACTGACATTTCTCGTAAATTGTCATAATAATTTTCGCGGCACATCGGCAGTGTGCAATTTTGATTTTGTTTAATTAAAATAGTTTAAACGTAAAGAATTTAATTCGCGTTCGATCTTCGACAATATTGGATTCGAAAATCCAATATTGTTTAAAAATAATTGTGATTTTAGTCAGTCCGTCGGGTCGATGTAAAGGTGGAAAAATTCACAACAATTTGGCGCCCAACGTGGGGCTTTCTTATTTTGGCTGGAATACCTACTTGTGATTGTTTGGTTTTGTACTGTGTTTAGGGAAGTTAATTGTTTTTGCGATTTATTTTTTTTAAAGATTTAATTACTTGGTGGTGTTGTTTTTCATTTAGGTGTGCTGTCTCGGGGAATTTACGGCCACAGGAGGCCTAAGGATATAACCTTACAAAAGGAAAAGAGGGAATTCAGGAGTGTTTTATTTTGGCTGAAAAATAAGTGAGTCCTTGGAATATTGTTTTAGTTTTTGCATACGTACATTGTTTCATATTCATAGTGCATACATATATATAATTTTCATTGATTTTGATATTTATTTTACTTTTATATAAAGTGATATTTTTTTTGCTTTTGGAATCCATTTTGTGATAGTGATAATATAGTGTTCTCTCTCGCACCTTTTGTGAAAATAGATTGCTTATGGTGAAGTTTTGTTCAATATTCAAGTGTTGCCATGTTGCTATTTTAATTCTTTTAATAGATTTTTTTTTAATTTTCTTTCGATATTTTAATTCGATCGAATTTAATAACTAATAAATTAATTGAACAAGTGTTGCCATTTTAGGTTGTAGGAATTTGTTTGGGAAATATTTTTTTGTTGATTTTTTTTTCTTCTTTTCTCTTGCCATATTGTTAACTAAAGTTAAAATAAAATCTTGTTCAACGACGGGTTTTCGTGGATGTTTTTTTCTGCAATCGTTAGTTCCTATATACAGTTTAATTAAAGTGTTTTTAAATAAAAAGAAAAAAAATTTCTTCGGATTTTTGAGACTTTTACCTCCCTTTTCGGTTCTTTCGCGTTTGCTTGTTTTCTTTTTGGTATCAATCAGAGTGTTGAGTTTTTTTTTAACTTTTGTATTAGCTCAAGATTATTCACATACATAGGTACCTTTTTAAATTTGTTTCGTGGGTCCTTTTGGAAAATAGTTTTTTTGTAATATGGACGTGAGTCAGATTAATAGGTTATCTCAGGACGAGATTACCTATGAAATAGAATGTCGTGGGTTAATTGTCGGAACGGTTGAAGAAATGAGGAAGTCTCTTAGGACAACGCTTAAGTTAGAACGTAGGAATTCTTTTGTAGCTGCATCATATCCTTTCACTTTCGAGGAGGATTTGATGGCAGTTGAAAAGAAAGTAGTCGAGATAGGGAAACTTTTAGAGAATCCCCCGAAGTCGGAAACTTCGGGTGAATATTTAAAGGTTTTGACGAAAGTAGAATGGTGCTTGCGTAGGTTAGATAGGAGCATTCCTGAAAATGAAAGTCAGGATAAATCAAAGCTTGCCTTGAAAAATAAGGTGATTATGACCATGTCGGTATTAGAGAGGGATGATGAGGAGGATATTGAGGAAGAACAGGTTGTAAGGGAAAAGGAAAGGGATAAACAGCTTCCGGCTGCAACAACAAGAATTGTGTCAATAAGTACTGCTGTCGATACACCAACAAGCTTAGGAGAAGCAGGCAATAGGAGGAATAATACTGAAAATGGGGATTTTGTTCCAGGAAGGATTTATGTGGAATCGGACCGATTCCTCAACATCGCCAAATGGGAGGTTAAATTCACTGGGGAACGCTGCGGTACCTCAGTGAATGCATTTCTAGAGAGGATTGAGGAAATGAGACAGGCTAGGGGGGTGTCGGAAACCCAACTTTTTAGGTCAGCAGTAGAGCTTTTCGTCGGAAAAGCATTGATTTGGTATAGGGCAGTTAGGGTTTCGGTTAATTCGTGGCAGGATCTCGTGAAAGAGTTGAAACTCGAATTCTTGCCACCGAATTATGACGATCAGCTTTTAGAGGAGATTAGGCGTCGGACTCAAGGCAAGGATGAATCCATCGGTGTCTATGTCGCGACGATGTCGAATTTGTTTGGTAGATTGACAGAACCCATAACTGAAAGTAGAAGATTGTCAATGATCCAAAGGAACTTGACACCCTTTTACCAAACACAACTTGGTTTGGCGAAACCAACTTGTGTGTCAGATTTGGTGACGTTAGGTAGGAGTTTAGAAGCCGTTAGGGCCAACGTAGATGCGTATGTTCCACCACCAAGTGTTAGGCAGAATAGGTCTTTGCTAGAACCGGATCTAGCATATGTAGGTGTCGATACTCCATCGGTTTCGGTTGTTACAGAGAACAACGAAACTCATCGTCAGGCCCAATCATCGAACCAATCTCGTGCCAATTCGAGCATTCGGTGTTTTAAGTGTAATGGATCAGGCCATTATGCAGATAGGTGTTCCGCTCCTAGGCGTTGTTACGGGTGTGGGGCTTTAGGGGTCAAAAGATCAGAGTGTAGGAAATGCTCGGGAAATGGGCAGCGAACTCCTGCGGCAGCAGGGCGAGGAGTTCAGCAGCGTTAGGGTTCTTGCCTGCTGGAAACCAGTTGGTAAATAGGGTTCATTTAGGGTTCACCCTGGAGGCAAACGGGAATGATAGGAGACCATTTTTAAAAATTAGTATTTATGGTTCTGAATTCGTAGGACTACTAGATTCAGGAGCTTCCAGGACCATAATAGGTAGGGACTCATGGAAAATACTTGGTGATTTAGGGTTTACTGTGAAGAAAGACACTGTCCACTGCGTGTGTTTGGCAGACGGGTCAGGTGTCGAAGTGTTAGGGACACTCTCTCTTCCGATAGTAGTTGAGGATAGGGCAATCCTTATTGATTGCTTAATTATACCAACTTTGCCGCACACTGTGATTTTAGGCGCAGATTTTTGGGCGCTGTCGGGCATTGTCCCGGATCTCAAGTCACGAGAGTGGAATTTTTCCGAACAGAACATTGCTGTTTCGGTATGTTCTATTATAGAACGATCAGAGTTGGATGATAGGGAAATAAAAGCTTTAGAAACATTAGTGGAGGATTCGTTTAGGAAAATGCCCGAGGGCTTAGGTTGCACAACACTAGTCGAGCACAAAATTAGGACGTCGGCAGAGCCGATAAAACAACGGTACTATCCGGTTTCCCCGGCAATGCAGGTTCATATAGATAGGGAACTTAATGAAATGTTAGAGGCAGGAGTTATTGAGAGATCGACAAGTGCTTGGTCATCTCCAATACTGTTAGTAAAAAAGAAAGATGGCTCCTTTAGATTCTGCGTAGACTATAGGAAGCTGAATAAGAATACGGATAGGGATGCGTATCCCTTACCGTATATTAGTTCAATTTTAGATAGGCTTCGTGGTGCTAGGTTCTTGTCTTCACTAGATATCAAGTCAGCGTACTGGCAGATACCGATGGAGGAGGAATCTAAGCCTTACACTGCCTTTACGGTACCTGGGCGAGGTTTATTTCAGTTTAGGAGAATGCCTTTCGGACTTCATAACTCACCGGCGACTTGGCAAAGATTTATCGACACGGTATTGGGTGCCGATCTGGAGCCATTCGTTTTCGTCTATTTAGACGACATCATTATCATTGCCGAAACTTTTGAAAAACATCTCGAAGTTCTCAGTGAAGTGATGAAAAGGTTGAGCGATGCCGGATTAAAGGTTAGCAAGGAAAAATGCAACTTTTGCATGCCTTCGCTTAAATTTTTAGGATATATAGTGGATCGTAATGGGTTGCATGTCGATCCTGAAAAAGTAGACAGTATGGTTAGGATTCCAGCACCGAGGAATGTCAAAGAGGTTAGGAGTTTTATAGGGACAGTTTCATGGTACCGTCGTTTTGTACCAAATTTCGCGGAATTACTTAGACCGTTATCAGACTTATTAAAAAAGAATAGGAAGTTCACTTGGACTCAAGAATGCGAGGATAGCTTTAGGCAGGCAAAAGAGTGTTTGGTGACAGCACCTATACTTACTTGCCCAGATTTTAAACGACCTTTTGTCGTTCAAACAGACGCGTCAGATTTTGGTATCGGTGCAGTTCTTTCACAGAACTTTGATGAGGGAGAAAAGGTTGTCTGTTACCTTAGTAGGTCTCTAAATAGGAACGAAAGGAATTATAGTACGACAGAGAAGGAATGCTTGGCTGTGCTTTGGGCTATTGAGAAGTTGCGACCGTATCTCGAAGGTGTTCGATTTACTGTCGTAACTGATCATTATTCCTTGGTATGGCTAAGTAATTTGAAAGATCCACAGGGTAGGTTGGCTCGTTGGGCCATTAGGTTACAACAGTTCGACTTCGAAATCGTTCATCGCAAGGGGAAAGAGCATGTGGTTCCAGATATGCTGTCTCGAGGAGTGCCACAGTTGGGTGGTATCTCAGAAGAGGTTTCAGACCCTTGGGTGGTAAAAATGATTGCGCAAGTGAATGCCAATCCACTTAGGTTTCCGGCCTGGAGAGTTGAACATGGACAGTTGTTCAAGCTCGTAAAGGCTAGTCATATTATAGTTCATCAAGATAATCAAGAATGGAAGAGAGTGATAGGTAAAAAGGATAGGTTAGGGATTTTACAAGATAATCATGATAACCCATTAGCGGGTCACATGGGAGTTAGGAAAACTTTTGCCAGGATAGCGGCAAAGTTTTACTGGCCAAAAATGAGGGCTGATATCACCAAGTACGTTAGGAGTTGTCAAGTTTGCCAACAGGTGAAACCTATTAATGAAAAACCAGCTGGGTTGATGACGGAGAGGGTAGGAATCAAATCACCGTGGGAGATGATTTGTATAGATTTGGTAGGGCCGCTTCCTAAATCTAGTAGGGGTTTTACATACATTTTGACGGTGGTGGATTACTTCACAAAGTTTCCACTACTGTTTGCGTTGAGGTCGGCTACTGCAAAAGCTATCTGTAGGGAACTCGAAGACAATGTCTTCCTACTTTTTGGCATACCAAAGGTGACCGTCTGTGACAACGGTCCCCAATTCCGATCGAAGGAATTGAAAACGCTTTGCCAGGCGTACGCGTCACAAATAAAATTTACAGCCCATTATCACCCGCAGGCGAATCCTGCGGAGAGGATCAATCAGATCCTTAAAACCACCTTAAGGGCATATGTTGGGGAAAATCAACGGGTTTGGGATACTCAACTGAGTAAAGTGGCGTGCGCCATTCGCACGTCACAACACGAAGTTTTGGGAGTGTCTCCTTACTATGCGAACTTCGGGAGGGAAATGGTAACTTCGGGTAAAGAAGTACCATCTGTAGGGAATGATTCAGAAGACGTTCAGGATCCGGAGGGGATCAGGGAACGCTTTCAAAGGCTTAGGGCCGATATTGTGAAGAAGCTGGGAGTAGCTTCTAAACGTTCTGCGGAAGCCTACAATCTTCGACGGCGTGATGTTCAATATCACCCCGGCGAACTTGTATGGCGCAGGAATTTCACGCTTTCGGATGCCGCGAATTATTATGCAGCCAAATTAGCACCGAAATTTGTCGGTCCGTTTGTAATTGATAAGCGTTTGTCACCTTGGACATACGTCTTGAAAGATAGTAATGGTAAAGAACGCGGAACTTGGCATGTTAAAGATTTAAAACCGTTTACAAATGCATCCGAAGTTTTTAATGATTAACGTAGTTTACTTTTTTTTGCTTTGATTACCTTGCACTTTGATTTTGTTAAATTGAATTTAGTTCACGATTGTTTTCTTCTGATGGAAATTATTTTCATTTCTCTGGGGCCGTCTTTAGAAATGTGTTACCTATGGCGTTAACCAACGGTAACTACATTTCCTAGGAGGTAAGGGTGGGATTTGTTGCGGTAAATTTTACCACAACAAGTTTCACCTCCCTTTTTGCTAACCACCCTTAACAATTCTTACTGCGGCCTCAAAATTCTGGAAGAGTTTAGTAGAAACCTGGACCATCAGCCAGTGACCTGCTCTTCTAGCATTTTGGGAAAGCAAATTTAACAGGTCTTACCAAAGTGTGCGAAAGGATTCCACACCAACGAACTGTGCGACGGTTGGCCCACATATTGGTTGAACAATATCGTCAAGGCATGAAGACGATACCCATGCCCAACAATGTGTGTATAAAGTCACACCAACTTTAACGTAGTATGGCAGAGGGCCCACCATAAAGTATATATTAACGATAGAAAAAAATCACTCCAAGAATATCTTAATAACTTTTATTTTAATTATAGGCTTGGCTACCGACTTCCTTCAACACCACATAAGTAGTCTTTCCTCAACCAAAACTAGCGCGTGTAGATACTCGGTAATGCGAGGAATTCCACACGATTTTTCCAGAAAGTCTTGGCTGGAATGGGTTGGAAAGTGAAGAGCTGAACTCACTCATTGAGCTACCTTTTTAAAGAGATCGCGTGCGATGAAAGATACCTGGCTTCTCGGTCGCACACCCCAATCTTATGGATGGAGGAAGTTGCGGGACCGAGACAGATCGATCACCACGCAAAAGATCTGAGAGGATTGCCTAAGGGCAGGTAGCCGGGAGGGTCAAGCTCGCCATGATGATGGCCACTTTTTAGATTGCGCCCAAAGCGAGGAGAAGACTAAGAAAAATTGTGTGAAGATTTTTTTTTTGAAAGAGACGTAATTTTTGGTACGAGCGTTTTTGTAAAATTTTATTGAGTTGAAGATTTTTGGTGTTCTGCTGTGAGGAAACAAAAATTTGTTGAGGAAGGACTGTGATAGCTGTTGGGGAAGTCGTAAAGCTAAGTATAGTGTTTTCTTTGTTTTAAGAATATTGCTGTTCTTCAATATTTTTTTTTCTTATTCGTCCTTTTGACCTTTGTTAATTTCCCGATAATACGGGACGCGTTTACCGCTTTTGATTTTTTTTGCCTTATCTTCGAGTGATTTCTTTTAACAGTTTTGTGATTATATTCATATTCTTTTTTTTGTTGCTTGCACTACATTTATCGAGAATTGACCTTCTGTCAATCTCAACAATTCCATTTGTATC
This sequence comes from Baccha elongata, assembly GCA_951217065.1. Lineage (NCBI taxonomy): Eukaryota > Metazoa > Arthropoda > Insecta > Diptera > Syrphidae > Baccha > Baccha elongata. The sequence goes on from CATNUY010000056.1 coordinate 48,279, forward strand.
TTTCTCTTTTATAAAAGATCCTGGTTTTTAATCCCGGCTTCGGCCAAGGTTTTCCAGGCAATAAAACATAATTTTAATTTCCCATCTGGAAAACAAAACCTTTCTTTTATTTCATAACTTTGTTTTGAAGAATAATTTTTCAGCTCTTGGTTTTGGTAAACTTCCATTAAAAAGTTTCCTGGCGCCCATTTTAAACAATACGACTTGGAGAAATTCATCTCGTCGTACTTCGATATCATTTTGATATCAATTTTATATCAATTTTATTAATTACCTCAATTAATAAAATATTCACTAATCGAAACCCCCCTTAGGCTGAGCTACCGTGCTGGCAATACTTTTATTGCTACCTGTGGTGAATTCTTTCACCTGTTGACATATCGACTGACATTTCTCGTAAATTGTCATAATAATTTTCGCGGCACATCGGCAGTGTGCAATTTTGATTTTGTTTAATTAAAATAGTTTAAACGTAAAGAATTTAATTCGCGTTCGATCTTCGACAATATTGGATTCGAAAATCCAATATTGTTTAAAAATAATTGTGATTTTAGTCAGTCCGTCGGGTCGATGTAAAGGTGGAAAAATTCACAACAATTATTTGATTATTAAGATTTGTTATTTCACTGTGGCTGTTTGTTTCAATTAATTTTAAGTGTTCTTCGATATCTTGACGATCGTTATCGTCCATGGTACCAAATAAAAATTTTAGTCCTGTGCCAAAAATGTTGAATAATCCTCTTTTCTGTCTACTCTGTTTAGGATGGGGTATAAGGACATCAAATTCCTTACGTATTTTTAACATTTTCCTATTTATACTGTCATTTTCTTCTAGCATTCTTTTAACATTTCTTTCCATAATTTCTATATTATTTTCATACTCAGTTAAATTTATTATATGGATAATTGTATCATAATTTTTGATTAATGGGTATTCTCCTAGTTGTATTAAAGTAAAACCATTTCCTTTATTTAGATCAAGTACTTCTAATTCCGCTTGTACTTGGTTGAGGGTTGTTAGTATCACTATCATCAGGATGTGAAGTGGGATCATATGTTGCCATGTTTGATGCTTTATCTTTATCGGATCTAGAATCAATTATGTTTTTTGTAAATTTTTTTCGTACTGGAAATTGATCTTTATGAGCTATTCTATTTTTTATCTTTTTATATTTATTACCTATGTCTAATGTGTATTTTTTATTTAATTTATTTAATAGTTTTACCTTTTTGTGTTTAGGTGTGATTTTGTTTTTAATTTTTTCAGGTTGAGTTATCTTGATAAAATTTTCATCTATTTCTTTATCTTTCCTCCCTTGATTTATTTTATTCAAAACTTTTATTTTATTTTTTTCTATTCTTTCATATATTATTTTGTTGTCGATTTTATTGAAATGCACATCAATTGGTTTTTCTTTAGTAGTTAGATGAATTACGTTATTATATGATTCGAGTGCTTTAGTAGCATGTTTTATAGGTAAATCTTCTTCATTTGACTGTTGAAGTTGCTGTAAGATCCTCATATGTTCATTTAAACTACTATGAAGTCTTTCCACATCGGAATTGCCGGTGTGTCTATTTGCTGTACAATAGTGTATGCTTATGTCATTATTTTCTAAAAAGTTTTTAAGTGTTTCGGACACAAATGCATTCTCATTGTCAAGTGTTATTTTCTTGGGCTTTTTCATATAAGAAAATATTTTCGCAAGTGCGTTAATAACGTCTACATACGTTTTTGTTTTTATTGGCTCTGCTGCTGCAAATTTTGAAAATTTGTCAATACATGAAAGGTATTTTTCTTTTTTATTAACAAACCATATATCGATATGATAATGATCATTTGGGTTTTTTGGAGTTTCAGTTTTTTCATATGGTAACTTTATTGGATTTCTTTCTGTTTTTGCCATGCATGTTGCACAATTATTTATAATTTTGTTGATTAAGGTTTTAAAGTTTGGTATATAATATTCTCGTTTTAATTCTAAATATAATTTTTCAATACCTGTATGGTTATGTATTTTATGAGTTTTTAATATTATTTCTCTTGCTTCGTATTCGTTTAAGTCTTTTATCATAATCATACTTCTTTGTAATATTTTATTACTTAATTTGTTTTCTTTTTTCCATATATATTGGAAATCATTAAATATTTTGTCATCTTGGACGTATATGCAATTTAGCATTGTAGTATCTACTTCTTTTATTATGTTGATAAAATCTTCTTCTTTGTATTCTTTTGGTGTGAATATAATTCGTCTTTTTCCAACATGTGGGTAAATAATTTCTTGATGATCATTTTCATTGATTTCAATTATTATTTGTCGGTTAAAGAAATTAACCGGTTTTTCACTAATAGGAATTAGATATGAATTGTCTGATTCAGCACTATTTTGAGTGGCTAAGTCATCTTGCTCTAGCACATTTATTTTTACACGAGAGAGAGCATCAGCTACTCTATTTTCTTTTCCTTGTATATATTGTATTTCAAAGTCGTATTCTTCGAGTTTTATTTTCCATCTCTGTAATTTACTATTTGGTTCTTTTAAATTTTGTAACCATACCAGAGGACGATGGTCTGTTTTTATAATAAATTTTCTACCGTAAAGGTAGTGTCTAAATTGTTTGGTTGCCCAAACTATTGCTAATAGTTCTTTTTCAATTGTGCTGTAATTGCACTCATGATTGTTTAAAGTTCTGGAGGCGAATGAAAGGGGACCATGTGTTTGGCTTAAAACTGCGCCGATGGCGAAATTTGATGCATCAGTTGTTAATGTAAATATTTTTTCAAAATCTGGATGTCGATTAATAAGATCTTCAGACATTGCGTCTTTTAATTGAGAAAATGAGTTTTTATACTCGTCATTATTAATATCAATTTTTGAATTTTTCTTAAGACAAAGTGTTAGTGGTTTAATTATTTTTGCATAATCGCAGATAAATTTGCGATAATAACCAGTTAATCCGAGGAATGATTGAATTTCTTTGACTGTTTTTGGTATGGGAAATTTTTTAATAGTTTCTATTTTCTTTGGATCGGGTTTTATTCCATTAGAGGTTATAATGTGACCTAAAAAATCTGTTTCTTTTCGTAAGAATTCTGATTTATTCAATGATATTTTGAGATTTGCGTTTTTAAGGGTAGTTAAAATTTTATGGAGTGAATCCATGTGTTCTTGAAGGCTTGAAGAGAATATAATAATGTCGTCTAAGTAGACATAACATATTTTACCAATATGTTCTTTAAGGACTTCGTTCATAAGTCGCTGAAAAGTTGCCGGGGCATTTTTTAATCCAAATGGCATGCGAATGAACTCGTAGTGACCTGAGAGTGTAGAGAAAGCAGTTTTTTCTCTATCTTTTTCTTCGACTTCTATCTGGTAAAAGCCTTTTGTAAGGTCTAATGTAGAAAAGTAATTACAGTTTCCTAATTTATCTAAGATTGATTCTATATTTGGAATCGGAAATTTGTCCTCTTTAGTTGCTTGATTTAATTTTCGATAGTCTATTACTATCCTCCATTCTTTATTGCCTGTATGATCTTCTTTTTTTGGTACCACCCAAATAGGGGCGTTATATGGGGAATTGCTCTGTCGTATAATTCCCTGTTCAAGCATTTCGGTTATCTGCTTGTTTACTTCTTTTTTATGTATTTCAGGATATCTATAAATTCGCGTGTATATAGCGGAAGTATTTTCCGTTGGAATGTTATGCTTAACATGGTTGGTGAAACTTAAATCATCACCTTTATGATAAAAAGAATTTTTATGTGTTTTTATTAATTTTATTATTTGTATTTTTTCTTCTGAGTTTAAATGCTCAGTCCTTAGTTCATTTGTAAAGGAATCGTTTATTATTGTGTTCACAGGTGAAATATTATTGAAGTAATTGATTGTACTTTCATACTCCTCTTCTTCATTTTTGCTGAGGAAAAAGGGTATGCTATTACCGTTCAACTCCAAAATTTTAGTTTTATAATGGATTACGCCATTATTAGGAATCAAAATATTATTCCCAATTATTCCGTTGTATTCGGAATTGAATGTGTGAATTTGAAACTCACAATCTTCAACGACTGAAAAAATAAATTTTTCTTTTGGTATTATGATTTCTTTATTTATTGTTATTGGGTTTCCTGCCGTTTGTACGGTTAAAGGACTTTTTCTAATTTTAATGAATTCTTTTGGAGCGTCCTCTTCTCTGAGAAGGCTATTAGTCGCTCCTGTATCTACAAGCATTCTAAAAGTTGTTTTTCCTTTTGTTAATTTAACAAAGGGCAATCCGTATGGGGCTCCGAGGCAGAATGCCGAAAATTTGCTTCACCTACTTTTGCTTCTTTATTTATATAATTAGCTTTATGCGCTCTTCTAATATGAGATGATGAAGGATCAACATCCATTGGCTCAAATCTTTGAGGAAATTGCCTATGATTGTTATTATAATTATAATTATTATTATTTTGTTTTTGGATATTATTGTTTGGTACGTAGGGCTTTGGTTGCCAATTTTTATTATTATTATTGTTTTTAAATGGGTTTTTAAAATTTTTTAAGTTACTTGAATTATTATGATCATACTTATTGTCTCTTTCTTGGCTTTGTTTTGTAACGAATCCTGCGTTACTAAGCTCGTGTAGAGCTAACTCCATGGTAGTGGGTCTAAGTGCATAGAGAATTGTTCTCATATGTGTTGGCAAACGTTCTTTAAAAATGTTAAGTGCCGTTT
>CATNUY010000057.1:0-110000 GCA_951217065.1 Baccha elongata
ACATGTCACATGTCACATGTCACATGTCACATGTCACATGTCACATGTCACATGTCACATGTCACATGTCACATGTCACATGTCACATGTCACATGTCACATGTCACATGTCACATGTCACATGTCACATGTCACATGTCACATGTCACATGTCACATGTCACATGTCACATGTCACATGTCACATGTCACATGTCACATGTCACATGTCACATGTCACATGTCACATGTCACATGTCACATGTCACATGTCACATGTCACATGTCACATGTCACATGTCACATGTCACATGTCACATGTCACATGTCACAGTCACATGTCACATGTCACATGTCACATGTCACATGTCACATGTCACATGTCACATGTCCATGTCACATGTCACATGTCACATGTCACATGTCACATGTCACATGTCACATGTCACATGTCACATGTCACATGTCACATGTCACATGTCACATGTCACATGTCACATGTCACATGTCACATGTCACATGTCACATGTCACATGTCACATGTCACATGTCACATGTCACATGTCACATGTCACATGTCACATGTCACATGTCACATGTCACATGTCACATGTCACATGTCACATGTCACATGTCACATGTCACATGTCACATGTCACATGTCACATGTCACATGTCACATGTCACATGTCACATGACACATGTCACATGTCACATGTCACATGTCACATGTCACATGTCACATGTCACATGTCACATGTCACATGTCACATGTCACATGTCACATGTCACATGTCACATGTCACATGTCACATGTCACATGTCACATGTCACATGTCACATGTCACATGTCACATGTCACATGTCACATGTCACATGTCACATGTCACATGTCACATGTCAAATGTCACATGTCACATGTCACATGTCACATGTCACATGTCACATGTCACATGTCACATGTCACATGTCACATGTCACATGTCACATGTCACATGTCACATGTCACATGTCACATGTCACATGTCACATGTCACATGTCACATGTCACATGTCACATGTCACATGTCACATGTCACATGTCACATGTCACATGTCACATGTCACATGTCACATGTCACATGTCACATGTCACATGTCACATGTCACATGTCACATGTCACATGTCACATGTCACATGTCAAATGTCACATGTCACTTGTCACATGTCAGCATGTCACATGTCACATGTCACATGTCACATGTCACATGTCACATGTCACATGTCACATGTCACATGTCACATGTCACATGTCACATGTCACATGTCACATGTCACATGTCACATGTCACATGTCACATGTCACATGTCACATGTCACATGTCACATGTCACATGTCACATGTCACATGTCACATGTCACATGTCACATGTCACATGTCACATGTCACATGTCACATGTCACATGTCACATGTCACATGTCACATGTCACATGTCACATGTCACATGTCACATGTCACATGTCACATGTCACATGTCACATGTCACATGTCACATGTCACATGTCACATGTCACATGTCACATGTCACATGTCACATGTCACATGTCACATGTCACATGTCACATGTCACATGTCACATGTCACATGTCACATGTCACATGTCACATGTCACATGTCACATGTCACATGTCACATGTCACATGTCACATGTCACATGTCACATGTCACATGTCACATGTCACATGTCACATGTCACATGTCACATGTCACATGTCACATGTCACATGTCACATGTCACATGTCACATGTCACATGTCACATGTCACATGTCACATGTCACATGTCACATGTCACATGTCACATGTCACATGTCACATGTCACAATGTCACATGTCACATGTCACATGTCACATGTCACATGTCACATGTCACATGTCACATGTCACATGTCACATGTCACATGTCACATGTCACATGTCACATGTCACATGTCACATGTCACATGTCACATGTCACATGTCACATGTCACATGTCACATGTCACATGTCACATGTCACATGTCACATGTCACATGTCACATGTCACATGTCACATGTCACATGTCACATGTCACATGTCACATGTCACATGTCACATGTCACATGTCACATGTCACATGTCACATGTCACATGTCACATGTCACATGTCACATGTCACATGTCACATGTCACATGTCACATGTCACATGTCACATGTCACATGTCACATGTCACATGTCACATGTCACATGTCACATGTCACATGTCACATGTCACATGTCACATGTCACATGTCACATGTCACATGTCACATGTCACATGTCACATGTCACATGTCACATGTCACATGTCACATGTCACATGTCACATGTCACATGTCACATGTCACATGTCACATGTCACATGTCACATGTCACATGTCACATGTCACATGTCACATGTCACATGTCACATGTCACATGTCACATGTCACATGTCACATGTCACATGTCACATGTCACATGTCACATGTCACATGTCACATGTCACATGTCACATGTCACATGTCACATGTCACATGTCACACATGTCACATGTCACATGTCACATGTCACATGTCACATGTCACATGTCACATGTCACATGTCACATGTCACATGTCACATGTCACATGTCACATGTCACATGTCACATGTCACATGTCACATGTCACATGTCACATGTCACATGTCACATGTCACATGTCACATGTCACATGTCACATGTCACATGTCACATGTCACATGTCACATGTCACATGTCACATGTCACATGTCACATGTCACATGTCACATGTCACATGTCACATGTCACATGTCACATGTCACATGTCACATGTCACATGTCACATGTCACATGTCACATGTCACATGTCACATGTCACATGTCACATGTCACAAGTCACATGTCACATGTCACATGTCACATGTCACATGTCACATGTCACATGTCACATGTCACATGTCACATGTCACATGTCACATGTCACATGTCACATGTCACATGTCACATGTCACATGTCACATGTCACATGTCACATGTCACATGTCACATGTCACATGTCACATGTCACATGTCACATGTCACATGTCACATGTCACATGTCACATGTCACATGTCACATGTCACATGTCACATGTCACATGTCACATGTCACATGTCACATGTCACATGTCACATGTCACATGTCACATGTCACATGTCACATGTCACATGTCACATGTCACATGTCACATGTCACATGTCACATGTCACATGTCACATGTCACATGTCACATGTCACATGTCACATGTCACATGTCACATGTCACATGTCACATGTCACATGTCACATGTCACATGTCACATGTCACATGTCACATGTCACATGTCACATGTCACATGTCACATGTCACATGTCACATGTCACATGTCACATGTCACATGTCACATGTCACATGTCACATGTCACATGTCACATGTCACATGTCACATGTCACATGTCACATGTCACATGTCACATGTCACATGTCACATGTCACATGTCACATGTCACATGTCACATGTCACATGTCACATGTCACATGTCACATGTCACATGTCACATGTCACATGTCACATGTCACATGTCATGTCACATGTCACATGTCACATGTCACATGTCACATGCACATGTGACATGTGACATGTGACATGTGACATGTGACATGTGACATGTGACATGTGACATGTCACATGTCACATGTCACATGTCACATGTCACATGTCACTGTCACATGTCACATGTCACATGTCACATGTCACATGTCACATGTCACATGTCACATGTCACATGTCCACATGTCACATGTCACATGTCACATGTCACATGTCACATGTCACATGTCACATGTCACATGACACATGTCACATGTCACATGTCACATGTCACATGTCACATGTCACATGTCACATGTCACATGTCACATGTCACATGTCACATGTCACATGTCACTTGTCACATGTCACATGTCACATGGTCACATGTCACATGTCACATGTCACATGTCACATGTCACATGTCACATGTCACATGTCACATGTCACATGTCACATGTCACATGTCACATGTCACATGTCACATGTCACATGTCACATGTCACATGTCACATGTCACATGTCACATGTCACATGTCACATGTCACATGTCACATGTCACATGTCACATGTCACATGTCACATGTCACATGTCACATGTCACATGTCACATGTCACATCGTCACATGTCACATGTCACATGTCACATGTCACATGTCACATGTCACATGTCACATGTGACATATGACATGTCACATGTCACATGTCACATGTCACATGTCCGTGTCACATGTCACATGTCACATGTCACATGTCACATGTCACATGTCACATGTCACATGTCACATGTCACATGTCACATGTCACATGTCACATGTCACATGTCACATGTCACATGTCACATGTCACATGTCACATGTCACATGTCACATGTCACATGTCACATGTCACATGTCACATGTCACATGTCACATGTCACATGTCACATGTCACATGTCACATGTCACATGTCACATGTCACTTGTCACATGTCACATGTCACATGTCACATGTCACATGTCACATGTCACATGTCACATGTCACATGTCACATGTCACATGTCACATGTCACATGTCACATGTCACATGTCACATGTCACATGTCACATGTCACATGTCACATGTCACATGTCACATGTCACATGTCGCATGTCACATGTCACATGTCACATGTCACATGTCACATGTCACATGTCACATGTCATATGTCATATGTCATATGTCACATGTCATATGTCATATGTGACATGTGACATGTGACATGTGACATGTGACATGTGACATGTGACATGTGACATGTGACATGTGACATGTGACATGCTACATGATACATGTGACATGTGACATGTGACATGTGACATGTGACATGTGACATGTGACATGTGACATGTGACATGTGACATGTGACATGTGACATGTGACATGTGACATGTGACATGTGACATGTGACATGTGACATGTGACATGTGACATGTGACATGTGACATGTGACATGTGACATATGACATGTGACATGTCCTGTCACATGTCACATGTCACATGTGATATGTGACATGTGACATGTGACATGCTGTGACATGTGACATGTGACATGTGACATGTGACATGTGACATGTGACATGTGACATGATGACATGTGACATGTGACATGTGACATGTGACATGTGACATGTGACATGTGACATGTGACATGTGACATGTGACATGTGACATGTGACATGTGACATGTGACATGTGACATGTTACATGTGACATGTGACATGTGACATGTGACATGTGACATGTGACATGTGACATGTGACATGTGACATGTGACATGTGACATGTGACATGTGACATGTGACATGTGACATGTGACATGTGACATGTGACATGTGACATGTGACATGTGACATGTGACATGTGACATGTGACATGTGACATGTGACATGTGACATGTGACATGTGACATGTGACATGTGACATGTGACATGTGACATGTGACATGTGACATGTGACATGTGACATGTGACATGTGACATGTGACATGTGACATGTGACATGTGACATGTGACATGTGACATGTGACATGTGACATGTGACATTGATGACATGTGACATGTGACATGTGACATGTGACATGTGACATGTGACATGTGACATGTGACATGTGACATGTGACATGTGACATGTGACATGTGACATGTGACATGTGACATGTGACATGTGACATGTGACATGTGACATGTGACATGTGACATGTGACATGTGACATGTGACATGTGACATGTGACATGTGACATGTGACATGTGACATGTGACATGTGACATGTGACATGTGACATGTGACATGTGACATGTGACATGTGACTGTGACATGTGACATGTGACATGTGACATGTGACATGTGACATGTGACATGTGACATGTGACATGTGACATGTGACATGTGACATGTGACATGTGACATGTGACATGTGACATGTGACATGTGAAATGTGACATGTGACATGTGACATGTGACATGTGACATGTGACATGTGACAAGTCCATGTGACATGTGACATGTGACATGTGACATGTGACATGTGACATGTGACATGTGACATGTGACATGTGACATGTGACATGTGACATGTGACATGTGACATGTGACATGTGACATGTGACATGTGACATGTGACATGTGACATGTGACATGTGACATGTGACATGTGACATGTGACATGTGACATGTGACATGTGACATGTGACATGTGACATGTGACATGTGACATGTGACATGTGACATGTGACATGTGACATGTGACATGTGACATGTGACATGTGACATGTGACATGTGACATGTGACAGTGACATGTGACATGTGACATGTGACATGTGACATGTGACATGTGACATGTGACATGTGACATGTGACATGTGACATGTGACATGTGACATGTGACATGTGACATGTGACATGTGACATGTGAAGGACATGTGACATGTGACATGTGACATGTGACATGTGACATGTGACATGTGACATGTGACATGTGACATGTGACATGTGACATGTGACATGTGACATGTGACATGTGACATGTGACATGTGACATGTGACATGTGACATGTGACATGTGACATGTGACATGTGACATGTGACATGTGACATGTGACATGTGACATGTGACATGTGACATGTGACATGTGACATGTGACATGTGACATGTGACATGTGACATGTGACATGGACATGTGACATGTGACATGTGACATGTGACATGTGACATGTGACATGTGACATGTGACATGTGACATGTGACATGTGACATGTGACATGTGACATGTGACATGTGACATGTGACATGTGACATGTGACATGTGACATGTGACATGTGACATGTGACATGTGACATGTGACATGTGACATGTGACATTGACATGTGACATGTGACATGTGACATGTGACATGTGACATGTGACATGTGACATGTGACATGTGACATGTGACATGTGACATGTGACATGTGACATGTGACATGTGACATGTGACATGTGACATGTGACATGTGACATGTGACATGTGACATGTGACATGTGACATGTGACATGTGACATGTGACATGTGACATGTGACATGTGACATGTGACATGTGACATGTGACATGTGACATGTGACATGTGACATGTGACATGTGACATGTGACATGTGACATGTGACATGTGACATGTGACATGTGACATGTGTGACATGTGACATGTGACATGTGACATGTGACATGTGACATGTGACATGTGACATGTGACATGTGACATGTGACATGTGACATGTGACATGTGACATGTGACATGTGACATGTGACATGTGACATGTGACATGTGACATGTGACATGTGACATGTGACATGTGACATGTGACATGTGACATGTGACATGTGACATGTGACATGTGACATGTGACATGTGACATGTGACATGTGACATGTGACATGTGACATGTGACATGTGACATGTGACATGTGACATGTGACATGTGACATGTGACATGTGACATGTGACATGTGACATGTGACATGTGACATGTGACATGTGACATGTGACATGTGACATGTGACATGTGACATGTGACATGTGACATGTGACATGTGACATGTGACATGTGACATGTGACATGTGACATGTGACATGTGACATGTGACATGTGACATGTGACATGTGACATGTGACATGTGACATGTGACATGTGACATGTGACATGTGACATGTGACATGTGACATGTGACATGTGACATGTGACATGTGACATGTGACATGTGACATGTGACATGTGACATGTGACATGTGACATGTGACATGTGACATGTGACATGTGACATGTGACATGTGACATGTGACATGTGACATGTGACATGTGACATGTGACATGTGACATGTGACATGTGACATGTGACATGTGACATGTGACATGTGACATGTGACATGTGACATGTGTGACATGTGACATGTGACATGTGACATGTGACATTGATGACATGTGACATGTGACATGTGACATGTGACATGTGACATGTGACATGTGACATGTGACATGTGACATGTGACATGTGACATGTGACATGTGACATGTGACATGTGACATGTGACATGTGACATGTGACATGTGACATGTGACATGTGACATGTGACATGTGACATGTGACATGTGACATGTGACATGTGACATGTGACATGTGACATGTGACATGTGACATGTGACATGTGACATGTGACATGTGACATGTGACATGTGACATGTGACATGTGACATGTGACATGTGACATGTGACATGTGACATGTGACATGTGACATGTGACATGTGACATGTGACATGTGACATGTGACATGTGACATGTGACATGTGACATGTGACATGTGACATGTGACATGTGACATGTGACATGTGACATGTGACATGTGACATGTGACATGTGACATGTGACATGTGACATGTGACATGTGACATGTGACATGTGACATGTGACATGTGACATGTGACATGTGACATGTGACATGTGACATGTGACATGTGACATGTGACATGTGACATGTGACATGTGACATGTGACATGTGACATGTGACATGTGACATGTGACATGTGACATGTGACATGTGACATGTGACATGTGACATGTGACATGTGACATGTGACATGTGACAGTGACATGTGACATGTGACATGTGACATGTGACATGTGACATGTGACATGTGACATGTGACATGTGACATGTGACATGTGACATGTGACATGTGACATGTGACATGTGACATGTGTGACATGTGACATGTGACATGTGGACATGTGACATGTGACATGTGACATGTGACATGTGACATGTGACAGTGACATGTGACATGTGACATGTGACATGTGACATGTGACATGTGACATGTGACATGTGACATGTGACATGTGACATGTGACATGTGACATGTGACATGTGACATGTGACATGTGACATGTGACATGTGACATGTGACATGTGACATGTGACATGTGACATGTGACATGTGACATGTGACATGTGACATGTGACATGTGACATGTGACATGTGACATGTGACATGTGACATGTGACATGTGACATGTGACATGTGACATGTGACATGTGACATGTGACATGTGACATGTGACATGTGACATGTGACATGTGACATGTGACATGTGACATGTGACATGTGACATGTGACATGTGACATGTGACATGTGACATGTGACATGTGACATGTGACATGTGACATGTGACATGTGACATGTGACATGTGACATGTGACATGTGACATGTGACATGTGACATGTGACATGTGACATGTGACATGTGGACATGTGACATGTGACATGTGACATGTGACATGTGACATGTGACATGTGACATGTGACATGTGACATGTGACATGTGACATGTGACATGTGACATGTGACATGTGACATGTGACATGTGACATGTGACATGTGACATGTTGACATGTGACATGTGACATGTGACATGTGACATGTGACATGTGACATGTGACATGTGACATGTGACATGTGACATGTGACATGTGACATGTGACATGTGACATGTGACATGTGACATGTGACATGTGACATGTGACATGTGACATGTGACATGTGACATGTGACATGTGACATGTGACATGTGACATGTGACATGTGACATGTGACATGTGACATGTGACATGTGACATGTGACATGTGACATGTGACATGTGACATGTGACATGTGACATGTGACATGTGACATGTGACATGTGACATGTGACATGTGACATGTGACATGTGACATGTGACATGTGACATGTGACATGTGACATGTGACATGTGACATGTGACATGTGACATGTGACATGTGACATGTGACATGTGACATGTGACATGTGACATGTGACATGTGACATGTGACATGTGACATGTGACATGTGACATGTGACATGTGACATGTGACATGTGACATGTGACATGTGACATGTGACATGTGACATGTGACATGTGACATGTGACATGTGACATGTGACATGTGACATGTGACATGTGACATGTGACATGTGACATGTGACATGTGACATGTGACATGTGACATGTGACATGTGACATGTGACATGTGACATGTGACATGTGACATGTGACATGTGACATGTGACATGTGACATGTGACATGTGACATGTGACATGTGACATGTGACATGTGACATGTGACATGTGACATGTGACAGTGACATGTGACATGTGACATGTGACATGTGACATGTGACATGTGACATGTGACATGTGACATGTGACATGTGACATGTGACATGTGACATGTGACATGTGACATGTGACATGTGACATGTGACATGTGACATGTGACATGTGACATGTGACATGTGACATGTGACATGTGACATGTGACATGTGACATGTGACATGTGACATGTGACATGTGACATGTGACATGTGACATGTGACATGTGACATGTGACATGTGACATGTGACATGACATGTGACATGTGACATGTGACATGTGACATGTGACATGTGACATGTGACATGTGACATGTGACATGTGACATGTGACATGTGACATGTGACATGTGACATGTGACATGTGACATGTGACATGTGACATGTGACATGTGACATGTGACATGTGACATGTGACATGTGACATGTGACATGTGACATGTGACATGTGACATGTGACATGTGACATGTGACATGTGACATGTGACATGTGACATGTGACATGTGACATGTGACATGTGACATGTGACATGTGACATGTGACATGTGACATGTGACATGTGACATGTGACATGTGACATGTGACATGTGACATGTGACATTGTGACATGTGACATGTGACATGTGACATGTGACATGTGACATGTGACATGTGACATGTGGACATGTGACATGTTGACATGTGACATGTGACATGTGACATGTGACATGTGACATGTGACATGTGACATGTGACATGTGACATGTGACATGTGACATGTGACATGTGACATGTGACATGTGACATGTGACATGTGACATGTGACATGTGACATGTGACATGTGACATGTGACATGTGACATGTGACATGTGACATGTGACATGTGACATGTGACATGTGACATGTGACATGTGGACATGTGACATGTGACATGTGACATGTGACATGTGACATGTGACATGTGACATGTGACATGTGACATGTGACATGTGACATGTGACATGTGACATGTGACATGTGACATGTGACATGTGACATGTGACATGTGACATGTGACATGTGACATGTGACATGTGACATGTGACATGTGACATGTGACATGTGACATGTGACATGTGACATGTGACATGTGACATGTGACATGTGACTATGTGACATGTGACATGTGACATGTGACATGTGACATGTGACATGTGACATGTGACATGTGACATGTGACATGTGACATGTGACATGTGACATGTGACATGTGACATGTGACATGTGACATGTGACATGTGACATGTGACATGTGACATGTGACATGTGACATGTGACATGTGACATGTGACATGTGACATGTGACATGTGACATGTGACATGTGACATGTGACATGTGACATGTGACATGTGACATGTGACATGTGACATGTGACATGTGACATGTGACATGTGACATGTGACATGTGACATGTGACATGTGACATGTGACATGTGACATGTGACATGTGACATGTGACATGTGACATGTGACATGTGACATGTGACATGTGACATGTGACATGTGACATGTGACATGTGACATGTGACATGTGACATGTGACATGTGACATGTGACATGTGACATGTGACATGTGACATGTGACATGTGACATGTGACATGTGACATGTGACATGTGACATGTGACATGTGACATGTGACATGTGACATGTGACATGTGACATGTGACATGTGACATGTGACATGTGACATGTGACATGTGACATGTGACATGTGACATGTGACATGTGACATGTGACATGTGACATGTGACATGTGACATGTGACATGTGACATGTGACATGTGACATGTGACATGTGACATGTGACATGTGACATGTGACATGTGACATGTGACATGTGACATGTGACATGTGACATGTGACATGTGACATGTGACATGTGACATGTGACATGTGACATGTGACATGTGACATTTGACATGTGACATGTGACATGTGACATGTGACATGTGACATGTGACATGTGACATGTGACATGTGACATGTGACATGTGACATGTTGACATGTGACATGTGACATGTGACATGTGACATGTGACATGTGACATGTGACATGTGACATGTGACATGTGACATGTGACATGTGACATGTGACATGTGACATGTGACATGTGACATGTGACATGTGACATGTGACATGTGACATGTGACATGTGACATGTGACATGTGACATGTGACATGTGACATGTGACATGTGACATGTGACATGTGACATGTGACATGTGACATGTGACATGTGACATGTGACATGTGACATGTGACATGTGACATGTGACATGTGACATGTGACATGTGACATGTGACATGTGACATGTGACATGTGACATGTGACATGTGACATGTGACATGTGACATGTGACATGTGACATGTGACATGTGACATGTGACATGTGACATGTGACATGTGACATGTGACATGTGACATGTGACATGTGACATGTGACATGTGACATGTGACATGTGACATGTGACATGTGACATGTGACATGTGACATGTGACATGTGACATGTGACATGTGAATGTGACATGTGACATGTGACATGTGACATGTGACATGTGACATGTGACATGTGACATGTGACATGTGACATGTGACATGTGACATGTGACATGTGACATGTGACATGTGACATGTGACATGTGACATGTGACATGTGACATGTGACATGTGACATGTGACATGTGACATGTGACATGTGACATGTGACATGTGACATGTGACATGTGACATGTGACATGTGACATGTGACATGTGACATGTGACATGTGACATGTGACATGTGACATGTGACATGTGACATGTGACATGTGACATGTGACATGTGACATGTGACATGTGACATGTGACATGTGACATGTGACATGTGACATGTGACATGTGACATGTCACATGTCACATGTGCACATGTCACATGTCACATGGTCACATGTCACATGTCACATGTCACATGTCACATGTCACATGTCACATGTCACATGTCACATGTCACATGTCACATGTCACATGTCACATGTCACATGTCACATGTCACATGCCACATGTCACATGTCACATGTCACATGTCACATGTCACATGTCACATGTCACATGTCACATGTCACATGTCACATGTCACATGCCACATGTCACATGTCACATGTCACATGTCACATGTCACATGTCACATGTCACATGTCACATGTCACATGTCACATGTCACATGTCACATGTCACATGTCACATGTCACATGTCACATGTCACATGTCACATGTCACATGTCACATGTCACATGTCACATGTCACATGTCACAAGTCACATGTCACATGTCACATGTCACATGCCACATGTCACATGCCAAATGTCACATGTCACATGTCACATGCCACATGTCACATGTGACATGTGACATGTGACATGTGACATGTGACATGTGACATGTGACATGTGGCATGTGACATGTGACATGTGACATGTGGCATGTGACATGTGACATGTGACATGTGACATGTGACATGTGACATGTGACATGTGACATGTGACATGTGACATGTGACATGTGACATGTGACATGTGACATGTGACATGTGACATGTGACATGTGACATGTGACATGTGACATGTGACATGTGACATGTGACATGTGACATGTGACATGTGACATGTGACATGTGACATGTGACATGTGACATGTGACATGTGACATGTGACATGTGACATGTGACATGTGACATGTGACATGTGACATGTGACATTTGACATGTGATATGTGACATGTGACATGTGACATGTGACATGTGACATGTGATATGTGACATGTGACATGTGACATGTGACATGTGACATGTGACATGTGACATGTGACATGTGACATGTGACATGTGACATGTGACATGTGACATGTGACATGTGACATGTGACATGTGACATGTGGACATGTGACATGTGACATGTGACATGTGACATGTGACATGTGACATGTGACATGTGACATGTGACATGTGACATGTGACATGTGACATGTGACATGTGACATGTGACATGTGACATGTGACATGTGACATGTGACATGTGACATGTGACATGTGACATGTGACATGTGACATGTGACATGTGACATGTGACATGTGACATGTCACATGTCACATGTGACATTTTACATTTGACATGTGACATGTGACATGTGACATGTGACATGTGACATGTGACATGTGACATGTGACATGTACATGTGACATGTGACATGTGACATGTGACATGTGACATGTGACATGTGACATGTGACATGTGACATGTGACATGTGACATGTGACATGTGACATGTGACATGTGACATGTGACATGTGACATGTGACATGTGACATGTGACATGTGACATGTGACATGTGACATGTGACATGTGACATGTGACATGTGACATGTGACATGTGACATGTGACATGTGACATGTGACATGTGACATGTGACATGTGACTTGTGACATGTGACATGTGACATGTGACATGTGACATGTGACATATGACATGTGACATGTGACCTGTGACATGTGAAATGTGACATGTGACATGTGACATGTGACATGTGACATTGACATGTGACATGTGATATGTGACATGTGACATGTGACATGTGACATGTGACATGTGACATGTGACATGTGACATGTGACATGTGACATGACTGTGACATGTGACATGTGACATGTGACATGTGACATGTGACATGTGACATGTGACATGTGACATGTGACATGTGACATGTGACATGTGACATGTGACATGTGACATGTGACATGTGACATGTGACATGTGACATGTGACATGTGACATGTGACATGTGACATGTGACATGTGACATGTGACATGTGACATGTGACATGTGACATGTGACATGTGACATGTGACATGTGACATGTGACATGTGACATGTGACATGTGACATGTGACATGTGACATGTGACATGTGACATGTGACATGTGACATGTGACATGTGACATGTGACATGTGACATGTGACATGTGACATGTGACATGTGACATGTGACATGTGACATGTGACATGTGACATGTGACATGTGACATGTGACATGTGACATGTGACATGTGACATGTGACATGTGACATGTGACATGTGACATGTGACATGTGACATGTGACATGTGACATGTGACATGTGACATGTGACATGTGACATGTGACATGTGACATGTGACATGTGACATGTGACATGTGACATGTGACATGTGACATGTGACATGTGACATGTGACATGTGACATGTGACATGTGACATGTGACATGTGACGTGTGACATGTGACATGTGACATGTGACATGTGACATGTGACATGTGACATGTGACATGTGACATGTGACATGTGACATGTGACATGTGACATGTGACATGTGACATGTGACATGTGACATGTGACATGTGACATGTGACATGTGACATGTGACATGTGACATGTGACATGTGACATGTGACATGTGACATGTGACATGTGACATGTGACATGTGACATGTGACATGTGACATGTGACATGTGACATGTGACATGTGACATGTGCATGTGACATGTGACATGTGACATGTGACATGTGACATGTGACATGTGACATGTGACATGTGACATGTGACATGTGACATGTGACATGTGACATGTGACATGTGACATGTGACATGTGACATGTGACATGTGACATGTGACATGTGACATGTGACATGTGACATGTGACATGTGACATGACATGTGACATGTGACATGTGACATGTGACATGTGACATGTGACATGTGACATGTGACATGTGACATGTGACATGTGACATGACATGACATGTGACATGTGACATGTGACATGTGACATGTGACATGTGACATGTGACATGTGACATGTGACATGTGACATGTGACATGTGACATGTGACATGTGACATGTGACATGTGACATGTGACATGTGACATGTGACATGTGACATGTGACATGTGACATGTGACATGTGACATGTGACATGTGACATGTGACATGTGACATGTGACATGTGACATGTGACATGTGACATGTGACATGTGACATGTGACATGTGACATGTGACATGTGACATGTGACATGTGACATGTGACATGTGACATGTGACATGTGACATGTGACATGTGACATGTGACATGTGACATGTGACATGTGACATGTGACATGTGACATGTGACATGTGACATGTGACATGTGACATGTGACATGTGACATGTGACATGTGACATGTGACATGTGACATGTGACATGTGACATGTGACATGTGACATGTGACATGTGACATGTGACATGTGACATGTGACATGTGACATGTGACATGTGACATGTGACATGTGACATGTGACATGTGACATGTGACATGTGACATGTGACATGTGACATGTGGCATGTGACATGTGACATGTGACATGTGACATGTGACATGTGACATGTGACATGTGACATGTGACATGTGACATGTGACATGTGACATGTGACATGTGACATGTGACATGTGACATGTGACATGTGACATGTGACATGTGACATGTGACATGTGACATGTGACATGTGACATGTGACATGTGACATGTGACATGTGACATGTGACATGTGACATGTGACATGTGACATGTGACATGTGACATGTGACATGTGACATGTGACATGTGACATGTGACATGTGACATGTGACATGTGACATGTGACATGTGACATGTGACATGTGACATGTGACATGTGACATGTGACATGTGACATGTGACATGTGACATGTGACATGTGACATGTGACATGTGACATGTGACATGTGACATGTGACATTTGACATGTGACATGTGACATGTGACATGTGACATGTGACATGTGACATGTGACATGTGACATGTGACATGTGACATGTGACATGTGACATGTGACATGTGACATGTGACATGTGACATGTGACATGTGACATGTGACATGTGACATGTGACATGTGACATGTGACATGTGACATGTGACATGTGACATGTGACATGTGACATGTGACATGTGACATGTGACATGTGACATGTGACATGTGACATGTGACATGTGACATGTGACGTGTGCATGTGACATGTGACATGTGACATGTGACATGTGACATATGACATGTGACATGTGACCTGTGACATGTGAAATGTGACATGTGACATGTGACATGTGACATGTGACATGTGACATGTGACATGTGACATGTGACATGTGACATGTGACATGTGACATGTGACATGTGACATGTGACATGTGACATGTGACATGTGACATGTGACATGTGGCTTGTGACATATGACATGTGACATGTGACATGTGACATGTGACATGTGACATGTGACATGTGACATGTGACATGTGACATGTGACATGTGACATGTGACATGTGACATGTGACATGTGACATGTGACATGTGACATGTGACATGTGACATGTGACATGTGACATGTGACATGTGACATGTGACATGTGACATGTGACATGTGACATGTGACATGTGACATGTGACATGTGACATGTGACATGTGACATGTGACATTTGACATGTGACATGTGACATGTGACATGTGACATGTGACATGTGACATGTGACATGTGACATGTGACATGTGACATGTGACATGTGACATGTGACATGTGACATGTGACATGTGACATGTGACATGTGACATGTGACATGTGACATGTGACATGTGACATGTGACATGTGACATGTGACATGTGACCATGTGACATGTGACATGTGACATGTGACATGTGACATGTGACATGTGACATGTGACATGTGACATGTGACATGTGACATGTGACATGTGACATGTGACATGTGACATGTGACATGTGACATGTGACATGTGACATGTGACATGTGACATGTGACATGTGACATGTGACATGTGACATGTGACATGTGACATGTGACATGTGACATGTGACATGTGACATGTCCTAAAGACTTAAAAAATACATATTCGTGATCTAGGGAGTGCCTCCTTTCAAACGCTGTATCACTTGTTTTGAAAAACAGACTTTTATTTTTAAACTTGATTTGCGGCTAAACTAAGCGTCCTACGGGTATCAAAGTTGACATCTTTAAGCTTGATTTGCGGCTAAACTAAGAGTCCTAGAGACTTAAAAAATACATATTCGTGATCTAGGGAGTGTCACCTTTCAAACGCTGTATCACTTGTTTTGAAAAACAGACTTTTATTTTTAAACTTGATTTGCGGCTAAACTAAGCGTCCTACGGGTATCAAAGTTGACATCTTTAAACTTGATTTGCGGCTAAACTAAGAGTCCTAGAGACTTAAAAAATACATATTCGTAATCTAGGGAGTGCCACCTTTCAAACGCTGTATCACTTGTTTTGAAAAACAGACTTTTATTTTTAAACTTGATTTGCGGCTAAACTAAGCGTCCTACGGGTATCAAAGTTGACATCTTTAAACTTGATTTGCGGCTAAACTAAGAGTCCTAGAGACTTAAAAAATACATATTCGTGATCTAGGGAGTGCCACCTTTCAAACGCTGTATCACTTGTTTTGAAAAACAGACTTTTATTTTTAAACTTGATTTGCGGCTAAACTAAGCGTCCTACGGGTATCAAAGTTGACATCTTTAAACTTGATTTGCGGCTAAACTAAGAGTCCTAGAGACTTAAAAATTACATATTCGTGATCTAGGGAGTGCCACCTTTCAAACGCTGTATCACTTGTTTGAAAAACAGACTTTTATTTTTAAACTTGATTTGCGGCTAAGCTAAGCGTCCTACGGTATCAAAGCTGACATCTTTAAACTTGATTTGCGGCTAAACTAAGAGTCCTAGAGACTTAAAAAATACATATTCGTGATCTAGGGAGTGCCACCTTTCAAACGCTGTATCACTTGTTTTGAAAAACAGACTTTTATTTTTAAACTTGATTTGCGGCTAAACTAAGCGTCCTACGGGTATCAAAGTTGACATCTTTAAACTTGATTTGCGGCTAAACTAAGAGTCCTAGGGACTTAAAAAATACATATTCGTGATCAAGGGAGTGCCACCTTTCAAACGCTGTATCACTTGTTTTGAAAAACAGACTTTTATTTTTAAACTTGATTTGCGGCTAAACTAAGCGTCCTACGGGTATCAAAGTTGACATCTTTAAACTTGATTTGCGGCTAAACTAAGAGTCCTAGAGACTTAAAAAATACATATTCGTGATCTAGGGAGTGCCACCTTTCAAACGCTGTATCACTTGTTTTGAAAAACAGACTTTTATTTTTAAACTTGATTTGCGGCTAAACTAAGCGTCCTACGGGTATCAAAGTTGACATCTTTAAACTTGATTTGAGGCTAAACTAAGAGTCCTAGAGACTTAAAAAATACATATTCGTGATCTAGGGAGTGCCACCTTTCAAACGCTGTATCACTTGTTTTGAAAAACAGACTTTTATTTTTAAACTTGATTTGCGGCTAAACTAAGCGTCCTACGGGTATCAAAGTTGACATCTTTAAACTTGATTTGCGGCTAAACTAAGAGTCCTAGAGACTTAAAAAATACATATTCGTGATCTAGGGAGTGCCTCCTTTCAAACGCTGTATCACTTGTTTTGAAAAACAGACTTTTATTTTTAAACTTGATTTGCGGCTAAACTAAGCGTCCTACGGGTATCAAAGTTGACATCTTTTAACTTGATTTGCGGCTAAACTAAGAGTCCTAGAGACTTAAAAAATACATATTCGTGATCTAGGGAGTGCCACCTTTCAAACGCTGTATCACTTGTTTTGAAAAACAGACTTTTATTTTTAAACTTGATTTGCGGCTAAACTAAGCGTCCTACGGGTATCAAAGTTGACATCTTTAAACTTGATTTGCGGCTAAACTAAGAGTCCTAGAGACTTAAAAAATACATATTCGTAATCTAGGGAGTGCCACCTTTCAAACGCTGTATCACTTGTTTTGAAAAACAGACTTTTATTTTTAAACTTGATTTGCGGCTAAACTAAGCGTCCTACGGGTATCAAAGTTGACATCTTTAAACTTGATTTGCGGCTAAACTAAGAGTCCTAGAGACTTAAAAAATACATATTCGTGATCTAGGGAGTGCCACCTTTCAAACGCTGTATCACTTGTTTTGAAAAACAGACTTTTATTTTTAAACTTGATTTGCGGCTAAACTAAGCGTCCTACGGGTATCAAAGTTGACATCTTTAAACTTGATTTGCGGCTAAAATAAGAGTCCTAGAGACTTAAAAAATACATATTCGTGATCTAGGGTGTGCCACCTTTCAAACGCTGTATCACTTGTTTTGAAAAACAGACTTTTATTTTTAAACTTGATTTGCGGCTAAACTAAGAGTCCTAGAGACTTAAAAAATACATATTCGTGATCTAGGGAGTGCCACCTTTCAACAGTACTTTTCGACGAACGGGTCATAAAGACCGAATCAATCACGATTGACACACCTCTACTACGGGTAACAAAGTTGACATCTTTAAACTTGATTTGCGGCTAAACTAAGAGTCCTAGAGGCTTAAGAAATACATATTCGTGATCTAGGGAGTGCCACCTTTCAAACGCTGTATCACTTGTTTTGAAAAACAGACTTTTATTTTTAAACTTGATTTGCGGCTAAACTAAGCGTCCTACGGGTATCAAAGTTGACATCTTTAAACTTGATTTGCGGCTAAACTAAGAGTCCTAGAGACTTAAAAAATACATATTCGTGATCTAGGGAGTGCCACCTTTCAAACGCTGTATCACTTGTTTTGAAAAACAGACTTTTATTTTTAAGCTTGATTTGCGGCTAAACTAAGCGTCCTTCGGGTATCAAAGTTGACATCTTTAAACTTGATTTGCGGCTAAACTAAGAGTCCTAGAGACTTAAAAAATACATATTCGTTATCTACTTGTTTTGAAAACAGACTTTTATTTTTAAACTTGATTTGCGGCTAAACTAAGCGTCCTACGGGTATCAAAGTTGACATCTTTAAACTTGATTTGCTAAACTAAGAGTCCTAGAGACTTAAAAAATACATATTCGTGATCTAGGGAGTGCCACCTTTCAAACGCTGTATCACTTGTTTAGAAAAACAGACTTTTATTTTTAAATTTGATTTGCGGCTAAACTAAGCGTCCTACGGGTATCAAAGTTGACATCTTTAAACTTGATTTGCGGCTAAACTAAGAGTCCTAGAGACTTAAAAAATACATATTCGTGATCTAGGGAGTGCCACCTTTCAAACGCTGTATCACTTGTTTTGAAAAACAGACTTTTATTTTTAAACTTGATTTGCGGCTAAACTAAGCGTCCACGGGTATCAAAGTTGACATCTTTAAACTTGATTTGCGGCTAAACTAAGAGTCCTAGAGACTTAAAAAATACATATTCGTGATCTAGGGAGTGCCTCCTTTCAAACGCTGTATCACTTGTTTTGAAAAACAGACTTTTATTTTTAAACTTGATTTGCGGCTAAACTAAGCGTCCTACGGGTATCAAAGTTGACATCTTTAAACTTGATTTGCGGCTAAACTAAGAGTCCTAGAGACTTAAAAAATACATATTCGTGATCTAGGGAGTGCCACCTTTCAAACGCTGTATCACTTGTTTTGAAAAACAGACTTTTATTTTTAAACTTGATTTGCGGCTAAACTAAGCGTCCTACGGGTATCAAAGTTGACATCTTTAAACTTGATTTGCGGCTAAACTAAGAGTCCTAGAGACTTAAAAAATACATATTCGTAATCTAGGGAGTGCCACCTTTCAAACGCTGTATCACTTGTTTTGAAAAACAGACTTTTATTTTTAAACTTGATTTGCGGCTAAACTAAGCGTCCTACGGGTATCAAAGTTGACATCTTTAAACTTGATTTGCGGCTAAACTAAGAGTCCTAGAGACTTAAAAAATACATATTCGTGATCTAGGGAGTGCCACCTTTCAAACGCTGTATCACTTGTTTTGAAAAACAGACTTTTATTTTTAAACTTGATTTGCGGCTAAACTAAGCGTCCTACGGGTATCAAAGTTGACATCTTTAAACTTGATTTGAGGCTAAACTAAGAGTCCTAGAGACTTAAAAAATACATATTCGTGATCTAGGGAGTGCCACCTTTCAAACGCTGTATCACTTGTTTTGAAAAACAGACTTTTATTTTTAAACTTGATTTGCGGCTAAACTAAGCGTCCTACGGGTATCAAAGTTGACATCTTTAAACTTGATTTGCGGCTAAACTAAGAGTCCTAGAGACTTAAAAAATACATATTCGTGATCTAGGGAGTGCCTCCTTTCAAACGCTGTATCACTTGTTTTGAAAAACAGACTTTTATTTTTAAACTTGATTTGCGGCTAAACTAAGCGTCCTACGGGTATCAAAGTTGACATCTTTAAACTTGATTTGCGGCTAAACTAAGAGTCCTAGAGACTTAAAAAATACATATTCGTGATCTAGGGAGTGCCACCTTTCAAACGCTGTATCACTTGTTTTGAAAAACAGACTTTTATTTTTAAACTTGATTTGCGGCTAAACTAAGCGTCCTACGGGTATCAAAGTTGACATCTTTAAACTTGATTTGCGGCTAAACTAAGAGTCCTAGAGACTTAAAAAATACATATTCGTAATCTAGGGAGTGCCACCTTTCAAACGCTGTATCACTTGTTTTGAAAAACAGACTTTTATTTTTAAACTTGATTTGCGGCTAAACTAAGCGTCCTACGGGTATCAAAGTTGACATCTTTAAACTTGATTTGCGGCTAAACTAAGAGTCCTAGAGACTTAAAAAATACATATTCGTGATCTAGGGAGTGCCACCTTTCAAACGCTGTATCACTTGTTTTGAAAAACAGACTTTTATTTTTAAACTTGATTTGCGGCTAAACTAAGCGTCCTACGGGTATCAAAGTTGACATCTTTAAACTTGATTTGCGGCTAAAATAAGAGTCCTAGAGACTTAAAAAATACATATTCGTGATCTAGGGTGTGCCACCTTTCAAACGCTGTATCACTTGTTTTGAAAAACAGACTTTTATTTTTAAACTTGATTTGCGGCTAAACTAAGAGTCCTAGAGACTTAAAAAATACATATTCGTGATCTAGGGAGTGCCACCTTTCAACAGTACTTTTCGACGAACGGGTCATAAAGACCGAATCAATCACGATTGACACACCTCTACTACGGGTAACAAAGTTGACATCTTTAAACTTGATTTGCGGCTAAACTAAGAGTCCTAGAGGCTTAAGAAATACATATTCGTGATCTAGGGAGTGCCACCTTTCAAACGCTGTATCACTTGTTTTGAAAAACAGACTTTTATTTTTAAACTTGATTTGCGGCTAAACTAAGCGTCCTACGGGTATCAAAGTTGACATCTTTAAACTTGATTTGCGGCTAAACTAAGAGTCCTAGAGACTTAAAAAATACATATTCGTGATCTAGGGAGTGCCACCTTTCAAACGCTGTATCACTTGTTTTGAAAAACAGACTTTTATTTTTAAGCTTGATTTGCGGCTAAACTAAGCGTCCTTCGGGTATCAAAGTTGACATCTTTAAACTTGATTTGCGGCTAAACTAAGAGTCCTAGAGACTTAAAAAATACATATTCGTTATCTACTTGTTTTGAAAACAGACTTTTATTTTTAAACTTGATTTGCGGCTAAACTAAGCGTCCTACGGGTATCAAAGTTGACATCTTTAAACTTGATTTGCTAAACTAAGAGTCCTAGAGACTTAAAAAATACATATTCGTGATCTAGGGAGTGCCACCTTTCAAACGCTGTATCACTTGTTTAGAAAAACAGACTTTTATTTTTAAATTTGATTTGCGGCTAAACTAAGCGTCCTACGGGTATCAAAGTTGACATCTTTAAACTTGATTTGCGGCTAAACTAAGAGTCCTAGAGACTTAAAAAATACATATTCGTGATCTAGGGAGTGCCACCTTTCAAACGCTGTATCACTTGTTTTGAAAAACAGACTTTTATTTTTAAACTTGATTTGCGGCTAAACTAAGCGTCCACGGGTATCAAAGTTGACATCTTTAAACTTGATTTGCGGCTAAACTAAGAGTCCTAGAGACTTAAAAAATACATATTCGTGATCTAGGGAGTGCCACCTTTCAAACGCTGTATCACTTGTTAAGAGTCCTAGAGACTTAAAAAATACATATTCGTGATCTAGGGAGTGCCACCTTTCAAACGCTGTATCACATGTTTTGAAAAACAGACTTTTATTTTTAAACTTGATTTGCGGCTAAACTAAGCGTCCTACGGGTATCAAAGTTGACATCTTTAAACTTGATTTGCGGCTAAACTAAGAGTCCTAGAGACTTAAAAATACATATTCGTGATCTAGGGAGTGCCACCTTTCAAACGCTGTATCACTTGTTTTGAAAAACAGACTTTTATTTTTAAACTTGATTTGCGGCTAAACTAAGCGTCCTACGGGTATCAAAGTTGACATCTTTAAACTTGATTTGAGGCTAAACTAAGAGTCCTAGAGACTTAAAAAATACATATTCGTGATCTAGGGAGTGCCACCTTTCAAACGCTGTATCACTTGTTTTGAAAAACAGACTTTTATTTTTAAACTTGATTTGCGGCTAAACTAAGCGTCCTACGGGTATCAAAGTTGACATCTTTAAACTTGATTTGCGGCTAAACTAAGAGTCCTAGAGACTTAAAAAATACATATTCGTGATCTAGGGAGTGCCACCTTTCAAACGCTGTATCACTTGTTTTGAAAACAGACTTTTATTTTTAAACTTGATTTGCGGCTAAACTAAGCGTCCTACGGGTATCAAAGTTGACATCTTTAAACTTGATTTGCGGCTAAACTAAGAGTCCTAGAGACTTAAAAAATACATATTCGTAATCTAGGGAGTGCCACCTTTCAAACGCTGTATCACTTGTTTTGAAAAACAGACTTTTATTTTTAAACTTGATTTGCGGCTAAACTAAGCGTCCTACGGGTATCAAAGTTGACATCTTTAAACTTGATTTGCGGCTAACTAAGAGTCCTAGAGACTTAAAAAATACATATTCGTGATCAAGGGAGTGCCACCTTTCAAACGCTGTATCACTTGTTTTGAAAAACAGACTTTTATTTTTAAACTTGATTTGCGGCTAAACTAAGCGTCCTACGGGTATCAAAGTTGACATCTTTAAACTTGATTTGCGGCTAAACTAAGAGTCCTAGAGACTTAAAAAATACATATTCGTGATCTAGGGAGTGCCACCTTTCAAACGCTGTATCACTTGTTTTGAAAAACAGACTTTTATTTTTAAACTTGATTTGCGGCTAAACTAAGCGTCCTACGGGTATCAAAGTTGACATCTTTAAACTTGATTTGAGGCTAAACTAAGAGTCCTAGAGACTTAAAAAATACATATTCGTGATCTAGGGAGTGCCACCTTTCAAACGCTGTATCACTTGTTTTGAAAAACAGACTTTTATTTTTAAACTTGATTTGCGGCTAAACTAAGCGTCCTACGGGTATCAAAGTTGACATCTTTAAACTTGATTTGCGGCTAAACTAAGAGTCCTAGAGACTTAAAAAATACATATTCGTGATCTAGGGAGTGCCTCCTTTCAAACGCTGTATCACTTGTTTTGAAAAACAGACTTTTATTTTTAAACTTGATTTGCGGCTAAACTAAGCGTCCTACGGGTATCAAAGTTGACATCTTTAAACTTGATTTGCGGCTAAACTAAGAGTCCTAGAGACTTAAAAAATACATATTCGTGATCTAGGGAGTGCCACCTTTCAAACGCTGTATCACTTGTTTTGAAAAACAGACTTTTATTTTTAAACTTGATTTGCGGCTAAACTAAGCGTCCTACGGGTATCAAAGTTGACATCTTTAAACTTGATTTGCGGCTAAACTAAGAGTCCTAGAGACTTAAAAAATACATATTCGTAATCTAGGGAGTGCCACCTTTCAAACGCTGTATCACTTGTTTTGAAAAACAGACTTTTATTTTTAAACTTGATTTGCGGCTAAACTAAGCGTCCTACGGGTATCAAAGTTGACATCTTTAAACTTGATTTGCGGCTAAACTAAGAGTCCTAGAGACTTAAAAAATACATATTCGTGATCTAGGGAGTGCCACCTTTCAAACGCTGTATCACTTGTTTTGAAAAACAGACTTTTATTTTTAAACTTGATTTGCGGCTAAACTAAGCGTCCTACGGGTATCAAAGTTGACATCTTTAAACTTGATTTGCGGCTAAACTAAGAGTCCTAGAGACTTAAAAAATACATATTCGTGATCTAGGGTGTGCCACCTTTCAAACGCTGTATCACTTGTTTTGAAAAACAGACTTTTATTTTTAAACTTGATTTGCGGCTAAACTAAGAGTCCTAGAGACTTAAAAAATACATATTCGTGATCTAGGGAGTGCCACCTTTCAACAGTACTTTTCGACGAACGGGTCATAAAGACCGAATCAATCACGATTGACACACCTCTACTACGGGTAACAAAGTTGACATCTTTAAACTTGATTTGCGGCTAAACTAAGAGTCCTAGAGGCTTAAGAAATACATATTCGTGATCTAGGGAGTGCCACCTTTCAAACGCTGTATCACTTGTTTTGAAAAACAGACTTTTATTTTTAAACTTGATTTGCGGCTAAACTAAGCGTCCTACGGGTATCAAAGTTGACATCTTTAAACTTGATTTGCGGCTAAACTAAGAGTCCTAGAGACTTAAAAAATACATATTCGTGATCTAGGGAGTGCCACCTTTCAAACGCTGTATCACTTGTTTTGAAAAACAGACTTTTATTTTTAAGCTTGATTTGCGGCTAAACTAAGCGTCCTTCGGGTATCAAAGTTGACATCTTTAAACTTGATTTGCGGCTAAACTAAGAGTCCTAGAGACTTAAAAAATACATATTCGTTATCTACTTGTTTTGAAAACAGACTTTTATTTTTAAACTTGATTTGCGGCTAAACTAAGCGTCCTACGGGTATCAAAGTTGACATCTTTAAACTTGATTTGCTAAACTAAGAGTCCTAGAGACTTAAAAAATACATATTCGTGATCTAGGGAGTGCCACCTTTCAAACGCTGTATCACTTGTTTAGAAAAACAGACTTTTATTTTTAAATTTGATTTGCGGCTAAACTAAGCGTCCTACGGGTATCAAAGTTGACATCTTTAAACTTGATTTGCGGCTAAACTAAGAGTCCTAGAGACTTAAAAAATACATATTCGTGATCTAGGGAGTGCCACCTTTCAAACGCTGTATCACTTGTTTTGAAAAACAGACTTTTATTTTTAAACTTGATTTGCGGCTAAACTAAGCGTCCACGGGTATCAAAGTTGACATCTTTAAACTTGATTTGCGGCTAAACTAAGAGTCCTAGAGACTTAAAAAATACATATTCGTGATCTAGGGAGTGCCACCTTTCAAACGCTGTATCACTTGTTTTGAAAACAGACTTTTATTTTTAAACTTGATTTGCGGCTAAACTAAGCGTCCTACGGGTATCAAAGTTGACATCTTTAAACTTAATTTGCGGCTAAACTAAGAGTCCTAGAGACTTAAAAAATACATATTCGTGATCTAGGGAGTGCCACCTTTCAAACGCTGTATCACATGTTTTGAAAAACAGACTTTTATTTTTAAACTTGATTTGCGGCTAAACTAAGCGTCCTACGGGTATCAAAGTTGACATCTTTAAACTTGATTTGCGGCTAAACTAAGAGTCCTAGAGACTTAAAAAATACATATTCGTGATCTAGGGAGTGCCACCTTTCAAACGCTGTATCACTTGTTTTGAAAAGCAGACTTTTATTTTTAAACTTGATTTGCGGCTAAACTAAGCGTCCTACGGGTATCAAAGTTGACATCTTTAAACTTGATTTGCGGTTAAACTAAGAGTCCTAGAGACTTAAAAATACATATTCGTGATCTAGGGAGTGCCACCTTTCAAACGCTGTATCACTTGTTTTGAAAAAAAGACTTTTATTTTTAAACTTGATTTGCGGCTAAACTAAGCGTCCTACGGGTATCAAAGTTGACATCTTTAAACTTGATTTGCGGCTAAACTAAGAGTCCTAGAGACTTAAAAATACATATTCGTGATCTAGGGAGTGCCACCTTTCAAACGCTGTATCACTTGTTTTGAAAAACAGACTTTTATTTTTAAACTTGATTTGCGGCTAAACTAAGCGTCCTACGGGTATCAAAGTTGACATCTTTAAACTTGATTTGCGGCTAAACTAAGAGTCCTAGAGACTTAAAAAATACATATTCGTGATCTAGGGAGTGCCACCTTTCAAACGCTGTATCACTTGTTTTGAAAACAGACTTTTATTTTTAAACTTGATTTGCGGCTAAACTAAGCGTCCTACGGGTATCAAAGTTGACATCTTTAAACTTGATTTGCGGCTAAACTAAGAGTCCTAGAGACTTAAAAAATACATATTCGTAATCTAGGGAGTGCCACCTTTCAAACGCTGTATCACTTGTTTTGAAAAACAGACTTTTATTTTTAAACTTGATTTGCGGCTAAACTAAGCGTCCTACGGGTATCAAAGTTGACATCTTTAAACTTGATTTGCGGCTAACTAAGAGTCCTAGAGACTTAAAAAATACATATTCGTGATCTAGGGAGTGCCACCTTTCAAACGCTGTATCACTTGTTTTGAAAAACAGACTTTTATTTTTAAACTTGATTTGCGGCTAAACTAAGCGTCCTACGGGTATCAAAGTTGACATCTTTAAACTTGATTTGCGGCTAAACTAAGAGTCCTAGAGACTTAAAAAATACATATTCGTGATCTAGGGTGTGCCACCTTTCAAACGCTGTATCACTTGTTTTGAAAAACAGACTTTTATTTTTAAACTTGATTTGCGGCTAAACTAAGAGTCCTAGAGACTTAAAAAATACATATTCGTGATCTAGGGAGTGCCACCTTTCAACAGTACTTTTCGACGAACGGGTCATAAAGACCGAATCAATCACGATTGACACACCTCTACTACGGGTAACAAAGTTGACATCTTTAAACTTGATTTGCGGCTAAACTAAGAGTCCTA
Organism: Baccha elongata; assembly: GCA_951217065.1. NCBI lineage: Eukaryota > Metazoa > Arthropoda > Insecta > Diptera > Syrphidae > Baccha > Baccha elongata. Next base: position 29,385 of record CATNUY010000057.1, read on the forward strand.
GAGGCTTAAGAAATACATATTCGTGATCTAGGGAGTGCCACCTTTCAAACGCTGTATCACTTGTTTTGAAAAACAGACTTTTATTTTTAAACTTGATTTGCGGCTAAACTAAGCGTCCTACGGGTATCAAAGTTGACATCTTTAAACTTGATTTGCGGCTAAACTAAGAGTCCTAGAGACTTAAAAAATACATATTCGTGATCTAGGGAGTGCCACCTTTCAAACGCTGTATCACTTGTTTTGAAAAACAGACTTTTATTTTTAAACTTGATTTGCGGCTAAACTAAGCGTCCTTCGGGTATCAAAGTTGACATCTTTAAACTTGATTTGCGGCTAAACTAAGAGTCCTAGAGACTTAAAAAATACATATTCGTGATCTACTTGTTTTGAAAACAGACTTTTATTTTTAAACTTGATTTGCGGCTAAACTAAGCGTCCTACGGGTATCAAAGTTGACATCTTTAAACTTGATTTGCTAAACTAAGAGTCCTAGAGACTTAAAAAATACATATTCGTGATCTAGGGAGTGCCACCTTTCAAACGCTGTATCACTTGTTTAGAAAAACAGACTTTTATTTTTAAACTTGATTTGCGGCTAAACTAAGCGTCCTACGGGTATCAAAGTTGACATCTTTAAACTTGATTTGCGGCTAAACTAAGAGTCCTAGAGACTTAAAAAGACTTTTATTTTTAAACTTGATTTGCGGCTAAACTAAGCGTCCACGGGTATCAAAGTTGACATCTTTAAACTTGATTTGCGGCTAAACTAAGAGTCCTAGAGACTTAAAAAATACATATTCGTGATCTAGGGAGTGCCACCTTTCAAACGCTGTATCACTTGTTTTGAAAACAGACTTTTATTTTTAAACTTGATTTGCGGCTAAACTAAGCGTCCTACGGGTATCAAAGTTGACATCTTTAAACTTAATTTGCGGCTAAACTAAGAGTCCTAGAGACTTAAAAAATACATATTCGTGATCTAGGGAGTGCCACCTTTCAAACGCTGTATCACATGTTTTGAAAAACAGACTTTTATTTTTAAACTTGATTTGCGGCTAAACTAAGCGTCCTACGGGTATCAAAGTTGACATCTTTAAACTTGATTTGCGGCTAAACTAAGAGTCCTAGAGACTTAAAAAATACATATTCGTGATCTAGGGAGTGCCACCTTTCAAACGCTGTATCACTTGTTTTGAAAAGCAGACTTTTATTTTTAAACTTGATTTGCGGCTAAACTAAGCGTCCTACGGGTATCAAAGTTGACATCTTTAAACTTGATTTGCGGTTAAACTAAGAGTCCTAGAGACTTAAAAATACATATTCGTGATCTAGGGAGTGCCACCTTTCAAACGCTGTATCACTTGTTTTGAAAAAAAGACTTTTATTTTTAAACTTGATTTGCGGCTAAACTAAGCGTCCTACGGGTATCAAAGTTGACATCTTTAAACTTGATTTGCGGCTAAACTAAGAGTCCTAGAGACTTAAAAAATACATATTCGTAATCTAGGGAGTGCCACCTTTCAAACGCTGTATCACTTGTTTTGAAAAACAGACTTTTATTTTTAAACTTGATTTGCGGCTAAACTAAGCGTCCTACGGGTATCAAAGTTGACATCTTTAAACTTGATTTGCGGCTAACTAAGAGTCCTAGAGACTTAAAAAATACATATTCGTGATCTAGGGAGTGCCACCTTTCAAACGCTGTATCACTTGTTTTGAAAAACAGACTTTTATTTTTAAACTTGATTTGCGGCTAAACTAAGCGTCCTACGGGTATCAAAGTTGACATCTTTAAACTTGATTTGCGGCTAAACTAAGAGTCCTAGAGACTTAAAAAATACATATTCGTGATCTAGGGTGTGCCACCTTTCAAACGCTGTATCACTTGTTTTGAAAAACAGACTTTTATTTTTAAACTTGATTTGCGGCTAAACTAAGAGTCCTAGAGACTTAAAAAATACATATTCGTGATCTAGGGAGTGCCACCTTTCAACAGTACTTTTCGACGAACGGGTCATAAAGACCGAATCAATCACGATTGACACACCTCTACTACGGGTAACAAAGTTGACATCTTTAAACTTGATTTGCGGCTAACTAAGAGTCCTAGAGACTTAAAAAATACATATTCGTGATCTAGGGAGTGCCACCTTTCAAACGCTGTATCACTTGTTTTGAAAAACAGACTTTTATTTTTAAACTTGATTTGCGGCTAAACTAAGCGTCCTACGGGTATCAAAGTTGACATCTTTAAACTTGATTTGCGGCTAAACTAAGAGTCCTAGAGACTTAAAAAATACATATTCGTGATCTAGGGTGTGCCACCTTTCAAACGCTGTATCACTTGTTTTGAAAAACAGACTTTTATTTTTAAACTTGATTTGCGGCTAAACTAAGAGTCCTAGAGACTTAAAAAATACATATTCGTGATCTAGGGAGTGCCACCTTTCAACAGTACTTTTCGACGAACGGGTCATAAAGACCGAATCAATCACGATTGACACACCTCTACTACGGGTAACAAAGTTGACATCTTTAAACTTGATTTGCGGCTAAACTAAGAGTCCTAGAGGCTTAAGAAATACATATTCGTGATCTAGGGAGTGCCACCTTTCAAACGCTGTATCACTTGTTTTGAAAAACAGACTTTTATTTTTAAACTTGATTTGCGGCTAAACTAAGCGTCCTACGGGTATCAAAGTTGACATCTTTAAACTTGATTTGCGGCTAAACTAAGAGTCCTAGAGACTTAAAAAATACATATTCGTGATCTAGGGAGTGCCACCTTTCAAACGCTGTATCACTTGTTTTGAAAAACAGACTTTTATTTTTAAACTTGATTTGCGGCTAAACTAAGCGTCCTTCGGGTATCAAAGTTGACATCTTTAAACTTGATTTGCGGCTAAACTAAGAGTCCTAGAGACTTAAAAAATACATATTCGTGATCTACTTGTTTTGAAAACAGACTTTTATTTTTAAACTTGATTTGCGGCTAAACTAAGCGTCCTACGGGTATCAAAGTTGACATCTTTAAACTTGATTTGCTAAACTAAGAGTCCTAGAGACTTAAAAAATACATATTCGTGATCTAGGGAGTGCCACCTTTCAAACGCTGTATCACTTGTTTAGAAAAACAGACTTTTATTTTTAAACTTGATTTGCGGCTAAACTAAGCGTCCTACGGGTATCAAAGTTGACATCTTTAAACTTGATTTGCGGCTAAACTAAGAGTCCTAGAGACTTAAAAAATACATATTCGTGATCTAGGGAGTGCCACCTTTCAAACGCTGTATCACTTGTTTTGAAAAACAGACTTTTATTTTTAAACTTGATTTGCGGCTAAACTAAGCGTCCACGGGTATCAAAGTTGACATCTTTAAACTTGATTTGCGGCTAAACTAAGAGTCCTAGAGACTTAAAAAATACATATTCGTGATCTAGGGAGTGCCACCTTTCAAACGCTGTATCACTTGTTTTGAAAACAGACTTTTATTTTTAAACTTGATTTGCGGCTAAACTAAGCGTCCTACGGGTATCAAAGTTGACATCTTTAAACTTAATTTGCGGCTAAACTAAGAGTCCTAGAGACTTAAAAAATACATATTCGTGATCTAGGGAGTGCCACCTTTCAAACGCTGTATCACTTGTTTTGAAAAACAGACTTTTATTTTTAAACTTGATTTGCGGCTAAACTAAGCGTCCACGGGTATCAAAGTTGACATCTTTAAACTTGATTTGCGGCTAAACTAAGAGTCCTAGAGACTTAAAAAATACATATTCGTGATCTAGGGAGTGCCACCTTTCAAACGCTGTATCACTTGTTTTGAAAACAGACTTTTATTTTTAAACTTGATTTGCGGCTAAACTAAGCGTCCTACGGGTATCAAAGTTGACATCTTTAAACTTAATTTGCGGCTAAACTAAGAGTCCTAGAGACTTAAAAAATACATATTCGTGATCTAGGGAGTGCCACCTTTCAAACGCTGTATCACATGTTTTGAAAAACAGACTTTTATTTTTAAACTTGATTTGCGGCTAAACTAAGCGTCCTACGGGTATCAAAGTTGACATCTTTAAACTTGATTTGCGGCTAAACTAAGAGCCCTAGAGACTTAAAAAATACATATTCGTGATCTAGGGAGTGCCACCTTTCAAACGCTGTATCACTTGTTTTGAAAAGCAGACTTTTATTTTTAAACTTGATTTGCGGCTAAACTAAGCGTCCTACGGGTATCAAAGTTGACATCTTTAAACTTGATTTGCGGTTAAACTAAGAGTCCTAGAGACTTAAAAATACATATTCGTGATCTAGGGAGTGCCACCTTTCAAACGCTGTATCACTTGTTTTGAAAAAAAGACTTTTATTTTTAAACTTGATTTGCGGCTAAACTAAGCGTCCTACGGGTATCAAAGTTGACATCTTTAAACTTGATTTGCGGCTAAACTAAGAGTCCTAGAGACTTAAAAATACATATTCGTGATCTAGGGAGTGCCACCTTTCAAACGCTGTATCACTTGTTTTGAAAAACAGACTTTTATTTTTAAACTTGATTTGCGGCTAAACTAAGCGTCCTACGGGTATCAAAGTTGACATCTTTAAACTTGATTTGCGGCTAAACTAAGAGTCCTAGAGACTTAAAATATTCGTGATCTAGGAGTGCCACCTTTCAAACGCTGTATCACTTGTTTTGAAAAGCAGACTTTTATTTTTTAACTTGATTTGCGGCTAAACTAAGCGTCCTACGGGTATCAAAGTTGACATCTTTAAACTTGATTTGCGGCTAAACTAAGAGTCCTAGAGACTTAAAAAATACATATTCGTGATCTAGAGAGTGCCACCTTTCAAACGCTGTATCACTTGTTTTGAAAACAGACTTTTATTTTTAAACTTGATTTGCGGCTAAACTAAGCGTCCTACGGGTATCAAAGTTGACATCTTTAAACTTGATTTGCGGCTAAACTAAGAGTCCTAGAGACTTAAAAAATACATATTCGTGATCTAGGGAGTGCCACCTTTCAAACGCTGTATCACTTGTTTTGAAAAACAGACTTTTATTTTTAAACTTGATTTGCGGCTAAACTAAGCGTCCTACGGGTATCAAAGTTGACATCTTTAAACTTGATTTGCGGCTAAACTAAGAGTCCTAGAGACTTAAAAAATACATATTCATGATCTAGGGAGTGCCACCTTTCAAACGCTGTATCACTTGTTTTGAAAAACAGACTTTTATTTTTAAACTTGATTTGCGGCTAAACTAAGCGTCCTACGGGTATCAAAGTTGACATCTTTAAGCTTGATTTGCGGCTAAACTAAGAGTCCTAGAGACTTAAAAAATACATATTCGTGATCTAGGGAGTGTCACCTTTCAAACGCTGTATCACTTGTTTTGAAAAACAGACTTTTATTTTTAAACTTGATTTGCGGCTAAACTAAGCGTCCTACGGGTATCAAAGTTGACATCTTTAAACTTGATTTGCGGCTAAACTAAGAGTCCTAGAGACTTAAAAAATACATATTCGTAATCTAGGGAGTGCCACCTTTCAAACGCTGTATCACTTGTTTTGAAAAACAGACTTTTATTTTTAAACTTGATTTGCGGCTAAACTAAGCGTCCTACGGGTATCAAAGTTGACATCTTTAAACTTGATTTGCGGCTAAACTAAGAGTCCTAGAGACTTAAAAAATACATATTCGTGATCTAGGAGTGCCACCTTTCAAACGCTGTATCACTTGTTTTGAAAAGCAGACTTTTATTTTTTAACTTGATTTGCGGCTAAACTAAGCGTCCTACGGGTATCAAAGTTGACATCTTTAAACTTGATTTGCGGCTAAACTAAGAGTCCTAGAGACTTAAAAATACATATTCGTGATCTAGGGAGTGCCACCTTTCAAACGCTGTATCACTTGTTTTGAAAAACAGACTTTTATTTTTAAACTTGATTTGCGGCTAAACTAAGCGTCCTACGGGTATCAAAGTTGACATCTTTAAACTTGATTTGCGGCTAAACTAAGAGTCCTAGAGACTTAAAATATTCGTGATCTAGGAGTGCCACCTTTCAAACGCTGTATCACTTGTTTTGAAAAGCAGACTTTTATTTTTTAACTTGATTTGCGGCTAAACTAAGCGTCCTACGGGTATCAAAGTTGACATCTTTAAACTTGATTTGCGGCTAAACTAAGAGTCCTAGAGACTTAAAAAATACATATTCGTGATCTAGAGAGTGCCACCTTTCAAACGCTGTATCACTTGTTTTGAAAACAGACTTTTATTTTTAAACTTGATTTGCGGCTAAACTAAGCGTCCTACGGGTATCAAAGTTGACATCTTTAAACTTGATTTGCGGCTAAACTAAGAGTCCTAGAGACTTAAAAAATACATATTCGTGATCTAGGGAGTGCCACCTTTCAAACGCTGTATCACTTGTTTTGAAAAACAGACTTTTATTTTTAAACTTGATTTGCGGCTAAACTAAGCGTCCTACGGGTATCAAAGTTGACATCTTTAAACTTGATTTGCGGCTAAACTAAGAGTCCTAGAGACTTAAAAAATACATATTCGTGATCTAGGGAGTGCCACCTTTCAAACGCTGTATCACTTGTTTTGAAAAGCAGACTTTTATTTTTAAACTTGATTTGCGGCTAAACTAAGCGTCCTACGGGTATCAAAGTTGACATCTTTAAACTTGATTTGCGGTTAAACTAAGAGTCCTAGAGACTTAAAAATACATATTCGTGATCTAGGGAGTGCCACCTTTCAAACGCTGTATCACTTGTTTTGAAAAAAAGACTTTTATTTTTAAACTTGATTTGCGGCTAAACTAAGCGTCCTACGGGTATCAAAGTTGACATCTTTAAACTTGATTTGCGGCTAAACTAAGAGTCCTAGAGACTTAAAAATACATATTCGTGATCTAGGGAGTGCCACCTTTCAAACGCTGTATCACTTGTTTTGAAAAACAGACTTTTATTTTTAAACTTGATTTGCGGCTAAACTAAGCGTCCTACGGGTATCAAAGTTGACATCTTTAAACTTGATTTGCGGCTAAACTAAGAGTCCTAGAGACTTAAAATATTCGTGATCTAGGAGTGCCACCTTTCAAACGCTGTATCACTTGTTTTGAAAAGCAGACTTTTATTTTTTAACTTGATTTGCGGCTAAACTAAGCGTCCTACGGGTATCAAAGTTGACATCTTTAAACTTGATTTGCGGCTAAACTAAGAGTCCTAGAGACTTAAAAAATACATATTCGTGATCTAGAGAGTGCCACCTTTCAAACGCTGTATCACTTGTTTTGAAAACAGACTTTTATTTTTAAACTTGATTTGCGGCTAAACTAAGCGTCCTACGGGTATCAAAGTTGACATCTTTAAACTTGATTTGCGGCTAAACTAAGAGTCCTAGAGACTTAAAAAATACATATTCGTGATCTAGGGAGTGCCACCTTTCAAACGCTGTATCACTTGTTTTGAAAAACAGACTTTTATTTTTAAACTTGATTTGCGGCTAAACTAAGCGTCCTACGGGTATCAAAGTTGACATCTTTAAACTTGATTTGCGGCTAAACTAAGAGTCCTAGAGACTTAAAAAATACATATTCATGATCTAGGGAGTGCCACCTTTCAAACGCTGTATCACTTGTTTTGAAAAACAGACTTTTATTTTTAAACTTGATTTGCGGCTAAACTAAGCGTCCTACGGGTATCAAAGTTGACATCTTTAAGCTTGATTTGCGGCTAAACTAAGAGTCCTAGAGACTTAAAAAATACATATTCGTGATCTAGGGAGTGTCACCTTTCAAACGCTGTATCACTTGTTTTGAAAAACAGACTTTTATTTTTAAACTTGATTTGCGGCTAAACTAAGCGTCCTACGGGTATCAAAGTTGACATCTTTAAACTTGATTTGCGGCTAAACTAAGAGTCCTAGAGACTTAAAAAATACATATTCGTAATCTAGGGAGTGCCACCTTTCAAACGCTGTATCACTTGTTTTGAAAAACAGACTTTTATTTTTAAACTTGATTTGCGGCTAAACTAAGCGTCCTACGGGTATCAAAGTTGACATCTTTAAACTTGATTTGCGGCTAAACTAAGAGTCCTAGAGACTTAAAAAATACATATTCGTGATCTAGGAGTGCCACCTTTCAAACGCTGTATCACTTGTTTTGAAAAGCAGACTTTTATTTTTTAACTTGATTTGCGGCTAAACTAAGCGTCCTACGGGTATCAAAGTTGACATCTTTAAACTTGATTTGCGGCTAAACTAAGAGTCCTAGAGACTTAAAAAATACATATTCGTGATCTAGAGAGTGCCACCTTTCAAACGCTGTATCACTTGTTTTGAAAACAGACTTTTATTTTTAAACTTGATTTGCGGCTAAACTAAGCGTCCTACGGGTATCAAAGTTGACATCTTTAAACTTGATTTGCGGCTAAACTAAGAGTCCTAGAGACTTAAAAAATACATATTCGTGATCTAGGGAGTGCCACCTTTCAAACGCTGTATCACTTGTTTTGAAAAACAGACTTTTATTTTTAAACTTGATTTGCGGCTAAACTAAGCGTCCTACGGGTATCAAAGTTGACATCTTTAAACTTGATTTGCGGCTAAACTAAGAGTCCTAGAGACTTAAAAAATACATATTCATGATCTAGGGAGTGCCACCTTTCAAACGCTGTATCACTTGTTTTGAAAAACAGACTTTTATTTTTAAACTTGATTTGCGGCTAAACTAAGCGTCCTACGGGTATCAAAGTTGACATCTTTAAGCTTGATTTGCGGCTAAACTAAGAGTCCTAGAGACTTAAAAAATACATATTCGTGATCTAGGGAGTGTCACCTTTCAAACGCTGTATCACTTGTTTTGAAAAACAGACTTTTATTTTTAAACTTGATTTGCGGCTAAACTAAGCGTCCTACGGGTATCAAAGTTGACATCTTTAAACTTGATTTGCGGCTAAACTAAGAGTCCTAGAGACTTAAAAAATACATATTCGTAATCTAGGGAGTGCCACCTTTCAAACGCTGTATCACTTGTTTTGAAAAACAGACTTTTATTTTTAAACTTGATTTGCGGCTAAACTAAGCGTCCTACGGGTATCAAAGTTGACATCTTTAAACTTGATTTGCGGCTAAACTAAGAGTCCTAGAGACTTAAAAAATACATATTCGTGATCTAGGGAGTGCCACCTTTCAAACGCTGTATCACTTGTTTTGAAAAACAGACTTTTATTTTTAAACTTGATTTGCGGCTAAACTAAGCGTCCTACGGGTATCAAAGTTGACATCTTTAAACTTGATTTGCGGCTAAACTAAGAGTCCTAGAGACTTAAAAATTACATATTCGTGATCTAGGGAGTGCCACCTTTCAAACGCTGTATCACTTGTTTTGAAAAACAGACTTTTATTTTTAAACTTGGTTTGCGGCTAAGCTAAGCGTCCTACGGGTATCAAAGCTGACATCTTTAAACTTGATTTGCGGCTAAACTAAGAGTCCTAGAGACTTAAAAAATACATATTCGTGATCTAGGGAGTGCCACCTTTCAAACGCTGTATCACTTGTTTTGAAAAACAGACTTTTATTTTTAAACTTGATTTGCGGCTAAACTAAGCGTCCTACGGGTATCAAAATTGACATCTTTAAACTTGATTTGCGGCTAAACTAAGAGTCCTAGAGACTTAAAAAATACATATTCATGATCTAGGGAGTGCCACCTTTCAAACGCTGTATCACTTGTTTTGAAAAACAGACTTTTATTTTTAAACTTGATTTGCGGCTAAACTAAGCGTCCTACGGGTATCAAAGTTGACATCTTTAAGCTTGATTTGCGGCTAAACTAAGAGTCCTAGAGACTTAAAAAATACATATTCGTGATCTAGGGAGTGTCACCTTTCAAACGCTGTATCACTTGTTTTGAAAAACAGACTTTTATTTTTAAACTTGATTTGCGGCTAAACTAAGCGTCCTACGGGTATCAAAGTTGACATCTTTAAACTTGATTTGCGGCTAAACTAAGAGTCCTAGAGACTTAAAAAATACATATTCGTAATCTAGGGAGTGCCACCTTTCAAACGCTGTATCACTTGTTTTGAAAAACAGACTTTTATTTTTAAACTTGATTTGCGGCTAAACTAAGCGTCCTACGGGTATCAAAGTTGACATCTTTAAACTTGATTTGCGGCTAAACTAAGAGTCCTAGAGACTTAAAAAATACATATTCGTGATCTAGGGAGTGCCACCTTTCAAACGCTGTATCACTTGTTTTGAAAAACAGACTTTTATTTTTAAACTTGATTTGCGGCTAAACTAAGCGTCCTACGGGTATCAAAGTTGACATCTTTAAACTTGATTTGCGGCTAAACTAAGAGTCCTAGAGACTTAAAAATTACATATTCGTGATCTAGGGAGTGCCACCTTTCAAACGCTGTATCACTTGTTTTGAAAAACAGACTTTTATTTTTAAACTTGGTTTGCGGCTAAGCTAAGCGTCCTACGGGTATCAAAGCTGACATCTTTAAACTTGATTTGCGGCTAAACTAAGAGTCCTAGAGACTTAAAAAATACATATTCGTGATCTAGGGAGTGCCACCTTTCAAACGCTGTATCACTTGTTTTGAAAAACAGACTTTTATTTTTAAACTTGATTTGCGGCTAAACTAAGCGTCCTACGGGTATCAAAGTTGACATCTTTAAACTTGATTTGCGGCTAAACTAAGAGTCCTAGGGACTTAAAAAATACATATTCGTGATCAAGGGAGTGCCACCTTTCAAACGCTGTATCACTTGTTTTGAAAAACAGACTTTTATTTTTAAACTTGATTTGCGGCTAAACTAAGCGTCCTACGGGTATCAAAGTTGACATCTTTAAACTTGATTTGCGGCTAAACTAAGAGTCCTAGAGACTTAAGAAATACATATTCGTGATCTAGGGAGTGCCACCTTTCAAACGCTGTATCACTTGTTTTGAAAAACAGACTTTTATTTTTAAACTTGATTGCGGCTAAACTAAGCGTCCTACGGGTATCAAAGTTGACATCTTTAAACTTGATTTGAGGCTAAACTAAGAGTCCTAGAGACTTAAAAAATACATATTCGTGATCTAGGGAGTGCCACCTTTCAAACGCTGTATCACTTGTTTTGAAAAACAGACTTTTATTTTTAAACTTGATTTGCGGCTAAACTAAGCGTCCTACGGGTATCAAAGTTGACATCTTTAAACTTGATTTGCGGCTAAACTAAGAGTCCTAGAGACTTAAAAAATACATATTCGTGATCTAGGGAGTGCCTCCTTTCAAACGCTGTATCACTTGTTTTGAAAAACAGACTTTTATTTTTAAACTTGATTTGCGGCTAAACTAAGCGTCCTACGGGTATCAAAGTTGACATCTTTAAACTTGATTTGCGGCTAAACTAAGAGTCCTAGAGACTTAAAAAATACATATTCGTGATCAAGGGAGTGCCACCTTTCAAACGCTGTATCACTTGTTTTGAAAAACAGACTTTTATTTTTAAACTTGATTTGCGGCTAAACTAAGCGTCCTACGGGTATCAAAGTTGACATCTTTAAACTTGATTTGCGGCTAAACTAAGAGTCCTAGAGACTTAAAAAATACATATTCGTGATCTAGGGAGTGCCACCTTTCAAACGCTGTATCACTTGTTTTGAAAAACAGACTTTTATTTTTAAACTTGATTTGCGGCTAAACTAAGCGTCCTACGGGTATCAAAGTTGACATCTTTAAACTTGATTTGCGGCTAAACTAAGAGTCCTAGAGACTTAAAAAATACATATTCGTGATCTAGGGAGTGCCACCTTTCAAACGCTGTATCACTTGTTTTGAAAAACAGACTTTTATTTTTAAACTTGATTTGCGGCTAAACTAAGCGTCCTACGGGTATCAAAGTTGACATCTTTAAACTTGATTTGCGGCTAAACTAAGAGTCCTAGAGACTTAAAAAAATACACATTCGTGATCTAGGGAGTGCCACCTTTCAAACGCTGTATCACTTGTTTTGAAAAACAGACTTTTATTTTTAAACTTGATTTGCGGCTAAACTAAGCGTCCTACGGGTATCAAAGTTGACATCTTTAAACTTGATTTGCGGCTAAACTAAGAGTCCTAGAGACTTAAAAAATACATATTCGTGATCTAGGGAGTGCCACCTTTCAAACGCTGTATCACTTGTTTTGAAAAACAGACTTTTATTTTTAAACTTGATTTGCGGCTAAACTAAGCGTCCTACGGGTATCAAAGTTGACATCTTTAAACTTGATTTGCGGCTAAACTAAGAGTCCTAGAGACTTAAAAAATACATATTCGTGATCTAGGGAGTGCCACCTTTCAAACGCTGTATCACTTGTTTTGAAAAACAGACTTTTATTTTTAAACTTGATTTGCGGCTAAACTAAGCGTCCTACGGGTATCAAAGTTGACATCTTTAAACTTGATTTGCGGCTAAACTAAGAGTCCTAGAGACTTAAAAAATACATATTCGTAATCTAGGGAGTGCCACCTTTCAAACGCTGTATCACTTGTTTTGAAAAACAGACTTTTGTTTTTAAACTTGATTTGCGGCTAAACTAAGCGTCCTACGGGTATCAAAGTTGACATCTTTAAACTTGATTTGCGGCTAAACTAAGAGTCCTAGAGACTTTAAAAAATACATATTCGTGATCTAGGGAGTGCCACCTTTCAAACGCTGTATCACTTGTTTTGAAAAACAGACTTTTATTTTTAAACTTGATTTGCGGCTAAACTAAGCGTCCTACGGGTATCAAAGTTGACATCTTTAAACTTGATTTGCGGCTAAACTAAGAGTCCTAGAGACTTAAAAAATACATATTCGTGATCTAGGGAGTGCCACCTTTCAAACGCTGTATCACTTGTTTTGAAAAACAGACTTTTATTTTTAAACTTGATTTGCGGCTAAACTAAGCGTCCTACGGGTATCAAAGTTGACATCTTTAAACTTGATTTGCGGCTAAACTAAGAGTCCTAGAGACTTAAAAAATACATATTCGTAATCTAGGGAGTGCCACCTTTCAAACGCTGTATCACTTGTTTTGAAAAACAGACTTTTATTTTTAAACTTGATTTGCGGCTAAACTAAGCGTCCTACGGGTATCAAAGTTGACATCTTTAAACTTGATTTGCGGCTAAACTAAGAGTCCTAGAGACTTAAAAAATACATATTCGTGATCTACTTGTTTTGAAAACAGACTTTTATTTTTAAACTTGATTTGCGGCTAAACTAAGCGTCCTACGGGTATCAAAGTTGACATCTTTAAACTTGATTTGCGGCTAAACTAAGAGTCCTAGAGACTTAAAAAATACATATTCGTGATCTAGGGTGTGCCACCTTTCAAACGCTGTATCACTTGTTTTGAAAAACAGACTTTTATTTTTAAACTTGATTTGCGGCTAAACTAAGAGTCCTAGAGACTTAAAAAATACATATTCGTGATCTAGGGAGTGCCACCTTTCAACAGTACTTTTCGACGAACGGGTCATAAAGACCGAATCAATCACGATTGACACACCTCTACTACGGGTAACAAAGTTGACATCTTTAAACTTGATTTGCGGCTAAACTAAGAGTCCTAGAGGCTTAAGAAATACATATTCGTGATCTAGGGAGTGCCACCTTTCAAACGCTGTATCACTTGTTTTGAAAAACAGACTTTTATTTTTAAACTTGATTTGCGGCTAAACTAAGCGTCCTACGGGTATCAAAGTTGACATCTTTAAACTTGATTTGCGGCTAAACTAAGAGTCCTAGAGACTTAAAAAATACATATTCGTGATCTAGGGAGTGCCACCTTTCAAACGCTGTATCACTTGTTTTGAAAAACAGACTTTTATTTTTAAACTTGATTTGCGGCTAAACTAAGCGTCCTACGGGTATCAAAGTTGACATCTTTAAACTTGATTTGCGGCTAAACTAAGAGTCCTAGAGACTTAAAAAATACATATTCGTAATCTAGGGAGTGCCACCTTTCAAACGCTGTATCACTTGTTTTGAAAAACAGACTTTTATTTTTAAACTTGATTTGCGGCTAAACTAAGCGTCCTACGGGTATCAAAGTTGACATCTTTAAACTTGATTTGCGGCTAAACTAAGAGTCCTAGAGACTTAAAAAATACATATTCGTGATCTACTTGTTTTGAAAACAGACTTTTATTTTTAAACTTGATTTGCGGCTAAACTAAGCGTCCTACGGGTATCAAAGTTGACATCTTTAAACTTGATTTGCGGCTAAACTAAGAGTCCTAGAGACTTAAAAAATACATATTCGTGATCTAGGGTGTGCCACCTTTCAAACGCTGTATCACTTGTTTTGAAAAACAGACTTTTATTTTTAAACTTGATTTGCGGCTAAACTAAGAGTCCTAGAGACTTAAAAAATACATATTCGTGATCTAGGGAGTGCCACCTTTCAACAGTACTTTTCGACGAACGGGTCATAAAGACCGAATCAATCACGATTGACACACCTCTACTACGGGTAACAAAGTTGACATCTTTAAACTTGATTTGCGGCTAAACTAAGAGTCCTAGAGGCTTAAGAAATACATATTCGTGATCTAGGGAGTGCCACCTTTCAAACGCTGTATCACTTGTTTTGAAAAACAGACTTTTATTTTTAAACTTGATTTGCGGCTAAACTAAGCGTCCTACGGGTATCAAAGTTGACATCTTTAAACTTGATTTGCGGCTAAACTAAGAGTCCTAGAGACTTAAAAAATACATATTCGTGATCTAGGGAGTGCCACCTTTCAAACGCTGTATCACTTGTTTTGAAAAACAGACTTTTATTTTTAAACTTGATTTGCGGCTAAACTAAGCGTCCTACGGGTATCAAAGTTGACATCTTTAAACTTGATTTGCGGCTAAACTTAGAGTCCTAGAGACTTAAAAAATACATATTCGTGATCTACTTGTTTTGAAAACAGACTTTTATTTTTAAACTTGATTTGCGGCTAAACTAAGCGTCCTACGGGTATCAAAGTTGACATCTTTAAACTTGATTTGCGGCTAAACTAAGAGTCCTAGAGACTTAAAAAATACATATTCGTGATCTAGGGAGTGCCACCTTTCAAACGCTGTATCACTTGTTTTGAAAAACAGACTTTTATTTTTAAACTTGATTTGCGGCTAAACTAAGCGTCCTACGGGTATCAAAGTTGACATCTTTAAACTTGATTTGCGGCTAAACTAAGAGTCCTAGAGACTTAAAAAATACATATTCGTGATCTAGGGAGTGCCACCTTTCAAACGCTGTATCACTTGTTTTGAAAAACAGACTTTTATTTTTAAACTTGATTTGCGGCTAAACTAAGCGTCCTACGGGTATCAAAGTTGACATCTTTAAACTTGATTTGCGGCTAAACTAAGAGTCCTAGAGACTTAAAAAATACATATTCGTGATCTACTTGTTTTGAAAACAGACTTTTATTTTTAAACTTGATTTGCGGCTAAACTAAGCGTCCTACGGGTATCAAAGTTGACATCTTTAAACTTGATTTGCGGCTAAACTAAGAGTCCTAGAGACTTAAAAAATACATATTCGTGATCTAGGGTGTGCCACCTTTCAAACGCTGTATCACTTGTTTTGAAAAACAGACTTTTATTTTTAAACTTGATTTGCGGCTAAACTAAGAGTCCTAGAGACTTAAAAAATACATATTCGTGATCTAGGGAGTGCCACCTTTCAACAGTACTTTTCGACGAACGGGTCATAAAGACCGAATCAATCACGATTGACACACCTCTACTACGGGTAACAAAGTTGACATCTTTAAACTTGATTTGCGGCTAAACTAAGCGTCCTACGGGTATCAAAGTTGACATCTTTAAACTTGATTTGCGGCTAAACTAAGAGTCCTAGAGACTTAAAAAATACATATTCGTGATCTACTTGTTTTGAAAACAGACTTTTATTTTTAAACTTGATTTGCGGCTAAACTAAGCGTCCTACGGGTATCAAAGTTGACATCTTTAAACTTGATTTGCGGCTAAACTAAGAGTCCTAGAGACTTAAAAAATACATATTCGTGATCTAGGGAGTGCCACCTTTCAAACGCTGTATCACTTGTTTTGAAAAACAGACTTTTATTTTTAAACTTGATTTGCGGCTAAACTAAGCGTCCTACGGGTATCAAAGTTGACATCTTTAAACTTGATTTGCGGCTAAACTAAGAGTCCTAGAGACTTAAAAAATACATATTCGTAATCTAGGGAGTGCCACCTTTCAAACGCTGTATCACTTGTTTTGAAAAACAGACTTTTATTTTTAAACTTGATTTGCGGCTAAACTAAGCGTCCTACGGGTATCAAAGTTGACATCTTTAAACTTGATTTGCGGCTAAACTAAGAGTCCTAGAGACTTAAAAAATACATATTCGTGATCTACTTGTTTTGAAAACAGACTTTTATTTTTAAACTTGATTTGCGGCTAAACTAAGCGTCCTACGGGTATCAAAGTTGACATCTTTAAACTTGATTTGCGGCTAAACTAAGAGTCCTAGAGACTTAAAAAATACATATTCGTGATCTAGGGTGTGCCACCTTTCAAACGCTGTATCACTTGTTTTGAAAAACAGACTTTTATTTTTAAACTTGATTTGCGGCTAAACTAAGAGTCCTAGAGACTTAAAAAATACATATTCGTGATCTAGGGAGTGCCACCTTTCAACAGTACTTTTCGACGAACGGGTCATAAAGACCGAATCAATCACGATTGACACACCTCTACTACGGGTAACAAAGTTGACATCTTTAAACTTGATTTGCGGCTAAACTAAGAGTCCTAGAGGCTTAAGAAATACATATTCGTGATCTAGGGAGTGCCACCTTTCAAACGCTGTATCACTTGTTTTGAAAAACAGACTTTTATTTTTAAACTTGATTTGCGGCTAAACTAAGCGTCCTACGGGTATCAAAGTTGACATCTTTAAACTTGATTTGCGGCTAAACTAAGAGTCCTAGAGACTTAAAAAATACATATTCGTGATCTAGGGAGTGCCACCTTTCAAACGCTGTATCACTTGTTTTGAAAAACAGACTTTTATTTTTAAACTTGATTTGCGGCTAAACTAAGCGTCCTACGGGTATCAAAGTTGACATCTTTAAACTTGATTTGCGGCTAAACTAAGAGTCCTAGAGACTTAAAAAATACATATTCGTAATCTAGGGAGTGCCACCTTTCAAACGCTGTATCACTTGTTTTGAAAAACAGACTTTTATTTTTAAACTTGATTTGCGGCTAAACTAAGCGTCCTACGGGTATCAAAGTTGACATCTTTAAACTTGATTTGCGGCTAAACTAAGAGTCCTAGAGACTTAAAAAATACATATTCGTGATCTACTTGTTTTGAAAACAGACTTTTATTTTTAAACTTGATTTGCGGCTAAACTAAGCGTCCTACGGGTATCAAAGTTGACATCTTTAAACTTGATTTGCGGCTAAACTAAGAGTCCTAGAGGCTTAAGAAATACATATTCGTGATCTAGGGAGTGCCACCTTTCAAACGCTGTATCACTTGTTTTGAAAAACAGACTTTTATTTTTAAACTTGATTTGCGGCTAAACTAAGCGTCCTACGGGTATCAAAGTTGACATCTTTAAACTTGATTTGCGGCTAAACTAAGAGTCCTAGAGACTTAAAAAATACATATTCGTGATATAGGGAGTGCCACCTTTCAACAGTACTTTTCGACGAACTGGTCATAAAGACCGAATCAATCATGATTGACACACCTCTACTACGGGTAACAAAGTTGACATCTTTAAACTTGATTTGCGGCTAAACTAAGAGTCCTAGAGGCTTAAGAAATACATATTCGTGATCTAGGGAGTGCCACCTTTCAAACGCTGTATCACTTGTTTTGAAAAACAGAGTTTTATTTTTAAACTTGATTTGCGGCTAAACTAAGCGTCCTACGGGTATCAAAGTTGACATCTTTAAACTTGATTTGCGGCTAAACTAAGAGTCCTAGAGACTTAAAAAATACATATTCGTGATCTACTTGTTTTGAAAACAGACTTTTATTTTTAAACTTGATTTGCGGCTAAACTAAGCGTCCTACGGGTATCAAAGTTGACATCTTTAAACTTGATTTGCTAAACTAAGAGTCCTAGAGACTTAAAAAATACATATTCATGATCTAGGGAGTGCCACCTTTCAAACGCTGTATCACTTGTTTTGAAAACAGACTTTTATTTTTAAACTTGATTTGCGGCTAAACTAAGCGTCCTACGGGTATCAAAGTTGACATCTTTAAACTTGATTTGCGGCTAAACTAAGAGCCCTAGAGACTTAAAAAATACATATTCGTGATCTAGGGAGTGCCACCTTTCAAACGCTGTATCACTTGTTTTGAAAAACAGACTTTTATTTTTAAACTTGATTTGCGGCTAAACTAAGCGTCCTACGGGTATCAAAGTTGACATCTTTAAACTTGATTTGCGGCTAAACTAAGAGTCCTAGAGACTTAAAAAATACATATTCGTGATCTAGGGAGTGCCACCTTTCAAACGCTGTATCACTTGTTTTGAAAAACAGACTTTTATTTTTAAACTTGATTTGCGGCTAAACTAAGCGTCCTACGGGTATCAAAGTTGACATCTTTAAACTTGATTTGCGGCTAAACTAAGAGTCCTAGAGACTTAAAAAATACATATTCGTGATCTAGGGTGTGCCACCTTTCAAACGCTGTATCACTTGTTTTGAAAAACAGACTTTTATTTTTAAACTTGATTTGCGGCTAAACTAAGAGTCCTAGAGACTTAAAAAATACATATTCGTGATATAGGGAGTGCCACCTTTCAACAGTACTTTTCGACGAACTGGTCATAAAGACCGAATCAATCACGATTGACACACCTCTACTACGGGTAACAAAGTTGACATCTTTAAACTTGATTTGCGGCTAAACTAAGAGTCCTAGAGGCTTAAGAAATACATATTCGTGATCTAGGGAGTGCCACCTTTCAAACGCTGTATCACTTGTTTTGAAAAACAGAGTTTTATTTTTAAACTTGATTTGCGGCTAAACTAAGCGTCCTACGGGTATCAAAGTTGACATCTTTAAACTTGATTTGCGGCTAAACTAAGAGTCCTAGAGACTTAAAAAATACATATTCGTGATCTAGGGAGTGCCACCTTTCAAACGCTGTATCACTTGTTTTGAAAAACAGACTTTTATTTTTAAACTTGATTTGCGGCTAAACTAAGAGTCCTAGAGACTTAAAAAATACATATTCGTGATCTAGGGAGTGCCACCTTTCAACAGTACTTTTCGACGAACGGGTCATAAAGACCGAATCAATCACGATTGACACACCTCTACTACGGGTAACAAAGTTGACATCTTTAAACTTGATTTGCGGCTAAACTAAGAGTCCTAGAGGCTTAAGAAATACATATTCGTGATCTAGGGAGTGCCACCTTTCAAACGCTGTATCACTTGTTTTGAAAAACAGAGTTTTATTTTTAAACTTGATTTGCGGCTAAACTAAGCGTCCTACGGGTATCAAAGTTGACATCTTTAAACTTGATTTGCGGCTAAACTAAGAGTCCTAGAGACTTAAAAAATACATATTCGTGATCTACTTGTTTTGAAAACAGACTTTTATTTTTAAACTTGATTTGCGGCTAAACTAAGCGTCCTACGGGTATCAAAGTTGACATCTTTAAACTTGATTTGCTAAACTAAGAGTCCTAGAGACTTAAAAAATACATATTCATGATCTAGGGAGTGCCACCTTTCAAACGCTGTATCACTTGTTTTGAAAACAGACTTTTATTTTTAAACTTGATTTGCGGCTAAACTAAGCGTCCTACGGGTATCAAAGTTGACATCTTTAAACTTGATTTGCGGCTAAACTAAGAGTCCTAGAGACTTAAAAAATACATATTCGTGATCTAGGGAGTGCCACCTTTCAAACGCTGTATCACTTGTTTTGAAAAACAGACTTTTATTTTTAAACTTGATTTGCGGCTAAACTAAGCGTCCTACGGGTATCAAAGTTGACATCTTTAAACTTGATTTGCGGCTAAACTAAGAGTCCTAGAGACTTAAAAAATACATATTCGTGATCTAGGGAGTGCCACCTTTCAAACGCTGTATCACTTGTTTTGAAAAACAGACTTTTATTTTTAAACTTGATTTGCGGCTAAACTAAGCGTCCTACGGGTATCAAAGTTGACATTTTAAACTTGATTTGCGGCTAAACTAAGAGTCCTAGAGACTTAAAAAATACATATTCGTGATCTAGGGTGTGCCACCTTTCAAACTCTGTATCACTTGTTTTGAAAAACAGACTTTTATTTTTAAACTTGATTTGCGGCTAAACTAAGAGTCCTAGAGACTTAAAAAATACATATTCGTGATATAGGGAGTGCCACCTTTCAACAGTACTTTTCGACGAACTGGTCATAAAGACCGAATCAATCACGATTGACACACCTCTACTACGGGTAACAAAGTTGACATCTTTAAACTTGATTTGCGGCTAAACTAAGAGTCCTAGAGACTTAAAAAATACATATTCGTGATCTAGGGAGTGCCACCTTTCAAACGCTGTATCACTTGTTTTGAAAAACAGACTTTTATTTTTAAACTTGATTTGCGGCTAAACTAAGAGTCCTAGAGACTTAAAAAATACATATTCGTGATCTAGGGAGTGCCACCTTTCAACAGTACTTTTCGACGAACGGGTCATAAAGACCGAATCAATCACGATTGACACACCTCTACTACGGGTAACAAAGTTGACATCTTTAAACTTGATTTGCGGCTAAACTAAGAGTCCTAGAGGCTTAAGAAATACATATTCGTGATCTAGGGAGTGCCACCTTTCAAACGCTGTATCACTTATTTTGAAAAACAGACTTTTATTTTTAAACTTGATTTGCGGCTAAACTAAGCGTCCTACGGGTATCAAAGTTGACATCTTTAAACTTGATTTGCGGCTAAACTAAGAGTCCTAGAGACTTAAAAAATACATATTCGTGATCTACTTGTTTTGAAAACAGACTTTTATTTTTAAACTTGATTTGCGGCTAAACTAAGCGTCCTACGGGTATCAAAGTTGACATCTTTAAACTTGATTTGCTAAACTAAGAGTCCTAGAGACTTAAAAAATACATATTCATGATCTAGGGAGTGCCACCTTTCAAACGCTGTATCACTTGTTTTGAAAACAGACTTTTATTTTTAAACTTGATTTGCGGCTAAACTAAGCGTCCTACGGGTATCAAAGTTGACATCTTTAAACTTGATTTGCGGCTAAACTAAGAGTCCTAGAGACTTAAAAAATACATATTCGTGATCTAGGGAGTGCCACCTTTCAAACGCTGTATCACTTGTTTTGAAAAACAGACTTTTATTTTTAAACTTGATTTGCGGCTAAACTAAGCGTCCTACGGGTATCAAAGTTGACATCTTTAAACTTGATTTGCGGCTAAACTAAGAGTCCTAGAGACTTAAAAAATACATATTCGTGATCTAGGGAGTGCCACCTTTCAAACGCTGTATCACTTGTTTTGAAAACAGACTTTTATTTTTAAACTTGATTTGCGGCTAAACTAAGCGTCCTACGGGTATCAAAGTTGACATCTTTAAACTTGATTTGCAGCTAAACTAAGAGTCCTAGAGACTTAAAAAATACATATTCGTGATCTAGGGTGTGCCACCTTTCAAACGCTGTATCACTTGTTTTGAAAAACAGACTTTTATTTTTAAACTTGATTTGCGGCTAAACTAAGAGTCCTAGAGACTTAAAAAATACATATTCGTGATATAGGGAGTGCCACCTTTCAACAGTACTTTTCGACGAACTGGTCATAAAGACCGAATCAATCACGATTGACACACCTCTACTACGGGTTACAAAGTTGACATCTTTAAACTTGATTTGCGGCTAAACTAAGAGTCCTAGAGACTTAAAAAATACATATTCGTGATCTACTTGTTTTGAAAACAGACTTTTATTTTTAAACTTGATTTGCGGCTAAACTAAGCGTCCTACGGGTATCAAAGTTGACATCTTTAAACTTGATTTGCTAAACTAAGAGTCCTAGAGACTTAAAAAATACATATTCGTGATCTAGGGAGTGCCACCTTTCAAACGCTGTATCACTTGTTTTGAAAAACAGACTTTTATTTTTAAACTTGATTTGCGGCTAAACTAAGCGTCCTACGGGTATCAAAGTTGACATCTTTAAACTTGATTTGCGGCTAAACTAAGAGTCCTAGAGACTTAAAAAATACATATTCGTGATCTAGGGAGTGCCACCTTTCAAACGCTGTATCACTTGTTTTGAAAAACAGACTTTTATTTTTAAACTTGATTTGCGGCTAAACTAAGCGTCCACGGGTATCAAAGTTGACATCTTTAAACTTGATTTGCGGCTAAACTAAGAGTCCTAGAGACTTAAAAAATACATATTCGTGATCTAGAGAGTGCCACCTTTCAAACGCTGTATCACTTGTTTTGAAAACAGACTTTTATTTTTAAACTTGATTTGCGGCTAAACTAAGCGTCCTACGGGTATCAAAGTTGACATCTTTAAACTTGATTTGCGGCTAAACTAAGAGTCCTAGAGACTTAAAAATACATTTTCGTGATCTAGGGAGTGCCACCTTTCAAACGCTGTATCACTTGTTTTGAAAAACAGACTTTTATTTTTAAACTTGATTTGCTGCTAAACTAAGCGTCCTACGGGTATCAAAGTTGACATCTTTAAACTTGATTTGCGGCTAAACTAAGAGTCCTAGAGACTTAAAAATACATATTCGTGATCTAGGGAGTGCCACCTTTCAAACGCTGTATCACTTGTTTTGAAAAACAGACTTTTATTTTTAAACTTGATTTGCGGCTAAACTAAGCGTCCTACGGGTATCAAAGTTGACATCTTTAAACTTGATTTGCGGCTAAACTAAGAGTCCTAGAGACTTAAAAAATACATATTCGTGATCTAGGGAGTTCCACCTTTCAAACGCTGTATCACTTGTTTTGAAAAACAGACTTTTATTTTTAAACTTGATTTGCGGCTAAACTAAGCGTCCTACGGGTATCAAAGTTGACATCTTTAAACTTGATTTGCGGCTAAACTAAGAGTCCTAGAGACTTAAAAAATACATATTCGTGATCTAGGGAGTGCCACCTTTCAAACGCTGTATCAGTTGTTTTGAAAAACAGACTTTTATTTTTAAACTTGATTTGCGGCTAAACTAAGTGTCCTACGGGTATCAAAGTTGACATCTTTAAACTTGATTTGCGGCTAAACTAAGAGTCCTAGAGACTTAAAAAATACATATTCGTGATCTAGGGAGTGCCACCTTTCAAACGCTGTATCACTTGTTTTGAAAAACAGACTTTTATTTTTAAACTTGATTTGCGGCTAAACTAAGCGTCCTACGGGTATCAAAGTTGACATCTTTAAACTTGATTTGCGGCTAACCTAAGAGTCCTAGAGACTTAAAAAATACATATTCGTGATCTAGGGAGTGCCACCTTTCAAACGCTGTATCACTTGTTTTGAAAAACAGACTTTTATTTTTAAACTTGATTTGCGGCTAAACTAAGCGTCCACGGGTATCAAAGTTGACATCTTTAAACTTGATTTGCGGCTAAACTAAGAGTCCTAGAGACTTAAAAAATACATATTCGTGATCTAGGGAGTGCCACCTTTCAAACGCTGTATCACTTGTTTTGAAAAGCAGACTTTTATTTTTAAACTTGATTTGCGGCTAAACTAAGCGTCCTACGGGTATCAAAGTTGACATCTTTAAACTTGATTTGCGGCTAAACTAAGAGTCCTAGAGACTTAAAAAATACATATTCGTGATCTAGGGAGTGCCACCTTTCAAACGCTGTATCACTTGTTTTGAAAAGCAGACTTTTATTTTTAAACTTGATTTGCGGCTAAACTAAGCGTCCTACGGGTATCAAAGTTGACATCTTTAAACTTGATTTGCGGTTAAACTAAGAGTCCTAGAGACTTAAAAATACATATTCGTGATCTAGGGAGTGCCACCTTTCAAACGCTGTATCACTTGTTTTGAAAAACAGACTTTTATTTTTAAACTTGATTTGCGGCTAAACTAAGCGTCCTACGGGTATCAAAGTTGACATCTTTAAACTTGATTTGCGGCTAAACTAAGAGTCCTAGAGACTTAAAAATACATATTCGTGATCTAGGGAGTGCCACCTTTCAAACGCTGTATCACTTGTTTTGAAAAACAGACTTTTATTTTTAAACTTGATTTGCGGCTAAACTAAGCGTCCTACGGGTATCAAAGTTGACATCTTTAAACTTGATTTGCGGCTAAACTAAGAGTCCTAGAGACTTAAAAAATACATATTCGTGATCTAGGGAGTTCCACCTTTCAAACGCTGTATCACTTGTTTTGAAAAACAGACTTTTATTTTTAAACTTGATTTGCGGCTAAACTAAGCGTCCTACGGGTATCAAAGTTGACATCTTTAAACTTGATTTGCGGCTAAACTAAGAGTCCTAGAGACTTAAAAAATACATATTCGTGATCTAGGGAGTGCCACCTTTCAAACGCTGTATCAGTTGTTTTGAAAAACAGACTTTTATTTTTAAACTTGATTTGCGGCTAAACTAAGTGTCCTACGGGTATCAAAGTTGACATCTTTAAACTTGATTTGCGGCTAAACTAAGAGTCCTAGAGACTTAAAAAATACATATTCGTGATCTAGGGAGTGCCACCTTTCAAACGCTGTATCACTTGTTTTGAAAAGCAGACTTTTATTTTTAAACTTGATTTGCGGCTAAACTAAGCGTCCTACGGGTATCAAAGTTGACATCTTTAAACTTGATTTGCGGCTAAACTAAGAGTCCTAGAGACTTAAAAAATACATATTCGTGATCTAGGGAGTGCCACCTTTCAAACGCTGTATCACTTGTTTTGAAAAGCAGACTTTTATTTTTAAACTTGATTTGCGGCTAAACTAAGCGTCCTACGGGTATCAAAGTTGACATCTTTAAACTTGATTTGCGGTTAAACTAAGAGTCCTAGAGACTTAAAAATACATATTCGTGATCTAGGGAGTGCCACCTTTCAAACGCTGTATCACTTGTTTTGAAAAACAGACTTTTATTTTTAAACTTGATTTGCGGCTAAACTAAGCGTCCTACGGGTATCAAAGTTGACATCTTTAAACTTGATTTGCGGCTAAACTAAGAGTCCTAGAGACTTAAAAATACATATTCGTGATCTAGGGAGTGCCACCTTTCAAACGCTGTATCACTTGTTTTGAAAAACAGACTTTTATTTTTAAACTTGATTTGCGGCTAAACTAAGCGTCCTACGGGTATCAAAGTTGACATCTTTAAACTTGATTTGCGGCTAAACTAAGAGTCCTAGAGACTTAAAAAATACATATTCGTGATCTAGGGAGTTCCACCTTTCAAACGCTGTATCACTTGTTTTGAAAAACAGACTTATTTTTAAACTTGATTTGCGGCTAAACTAAGCGTCCTACGGGTATCAAAGTTGACATCTTTAAACTTGATTTGCGGCTAAACTAAGAGTCCTAGAGACTTAAAAAATACATATTCGTGATCTAGGGAGTGCCACCTTTCAAACGCTGTATCAGTTGTTTTGAAAAACAGACTTTTATTTTTAAACTTGATTTGCGGCTAAACTAAGTGTCCTACGGGTATCAAAGTTGACATCTTTAAACTTGATTTGCGGCTAAACTAAGAGTCCTAGAGACTTAAAAAATACATATTCGTGATCTAGGGAGTGCCACCTTTCAAACGCTGTATCACTTGTTTTGAAAAACAGACTTTTATTTTTAAACTTGATTTGCGGCTAAACTAAGCGTCCTACGGGTATCAAAGTTGACATCTTTAAACTTGATTTGCGGCTAACCTAAGAGTCCTAGAGACTTAAAAAATACATATTCGTGATCTAGGGAGTGCCACCTTTCAAACGCTGTATCACTTGTTTTGAAAAACAGACTTTTATTTTTAAACTTGATTTGCGGCTAAACTAAGCGTCCACGGGTATCAAAGTTGACATCTTTAAACTTGATTTGCGGCTAAACTAAGAGTCCTAGAGACTTAAAAAATACATATTCGTGATCTAGGGAGTGCCACCTTTCAAACGCTGTGTCACTTGTTTTGAAAACAGACTTTTATTTTTAAACTTGATTTGCGGCTAAACTAAGCGTCCTACGGGTATCAAAGTTGACATCTTTAAACTTGATTTGCGGCTAAACTAAGAGTCCTAGAGACTTAAAAAATACATATTCGTGATCTAGGGAGTGCCACCTTTCAAACGCTGTATCACTTGTTTTGAAAAACAGACTTTTATTTTTAAACTTGATTTGCGGCTAAACTAAGCGTCCTACGGGTATCAAAGTTGACATCTTTAAACTTGATTTGCGGCTAAACTAAGAGTCCTAGAGACTTAAAAAATACATATTCGTAATCTAGGGAGTGCCACCTTTCAAACGCTGTATCACTTGTTTTGAAAAACAGACTTTTATTTTTAAACTTGATTTGCGGCTAAGCTAAGCGTCCTACGGGTATCAAAGTTGACATCTTTAAACTTGATTTGCGGCTAAACTAAGAGTCCTAGAGACTTAAAAAATACATATTCGTGATCTAGGGAGTGCCACCTTTCAAACGCTGTATCACTTGTTTTGATAAACAGACTTTTATTTTTAAACTTGATTTGCGGCTAAACTAAGCGTCCTACGGGTATCAAAGTTGACATCTTTAAACTTGATTTGCGGCTAAACTAAGAGTCCTAGAGACTTAAAAAGTACATATTCGTGATCTAGGGAGTGCCACCTTTCAAACGCTGTATCACTTGTTTTGAAAAACAGACTTTTATTTTTAAACTTGATTTGCGGCTAAACTAAGCGTCCTACGGGTATCAAAGTTGACATCTTTAAACTTGATTTGCGGCTAAACTAAGAGTCCTAGAGACTTAAAAAATACATATTCGTAATCTAGGGAGTGCCACCTTTCAAACGCTGTATCACTTGTTTTGAAAAACAGACTTTTATTTTTAAACTTGATTTGCGGCTAAACTAAGCGTCCTACGGGTATCAAAGTTGACATCTTTAAACTTGATTTGCGGCTAAACTAAGAGTCCTAGAGACTTAAAAAAATACATATTCGTGATCTAGGGAGTGCCACCTTTCAAACGCTGTATCACTTGTTTTGAAAAACAGACTTTTATTTTTAAACTTGATTTGCGGCTAAACTAAGCGTCCTACGGGTATCAAAGTTGACATCTTTAAACTTGATTTGCGGCTAAACTAAGAGTCCTAGAGACTTAAAAAATACATATTCGTGATCTAGGGAGTGCCACCTTTCAAACGCTGTATCACTTGTTTTGAAAAACAGACTTTTATTTTTAAACTTGATTTGCGGCTAAACTAAGCGTCCTACGGGTATCAAAGTTGACATCTTTAAACTTGATTTGCGGCTAAACTAAGAGTCCTAGAGACTAGGGAGTGCCACCTTTCAAACGCTGTATCACTTGTTTTGAAAAACAGACTTTTATTTTTAAACTTGATTTGCGGCTAAACTAAGCGTCCTACGGGTATCAAAGTTGACATCTTTAAACTTGATTTGCGGCTAAACTAAGAGTCCTAGAGACTTAAAAAATACATATTCGTGATCTAGGGAGTGCCACCTTTCAAACGCTGTATCACTTGTTTTGAAAAACAGACTTTTATTTTTAAACTTGATTTGCGGCTAAACTAAGCGTCCTACGGGTATCAAAGTTGACATCTTTAAACTTGATTTGAGGCTAAACTAAGAGTCCTAGAGACTTAAAAAATACATATTCGTGATCTAGGGAGTGCCACCTTTCAAACGCTGTATCACTTGTTTTGAAAAACAGACTTTTATTTTTAAACTTGATTTGCGGCTAAACTAAGCGTCCTACGGGTATCAAAGTTGACATCTTTAAACTTGATTTGCGGCTAAACTAAGAGTCCTAGAGACTTAAAAAATACATATTCGTGATCTAGGGAGTGCCTCCTTTCAAACGCTGTATCACTTGTTTTGAAAAACAGACTTTTATTTTTAAACTTGATTTGCGGCTAAACTAAGCGTCCTACGGGTATCAAAGTTGACATCTTTAAACTTGATTTGCGGCTAAACTAAGAGTCCTAGAGACCTCAAAAATACATATTCGTGATCTAGGGAGTGCCACCTTTCAAACGCTGTATCACTTGTTTTGAAAAACAGACTTTTATTTTTAAACTTGATTTGCGGCTAAACTAAGCGTCCTACGGGTATCAAAGTTGACATCTTTAAACTTGATTTGCGGCTAAACTAAGAGTCCTAGAGACTTAAAAAATACATATTCGTGATCTAGGGAGTGCCACCTTTCAAACGCTGTATCACTTGTTTTGAAAAACAGACTTTTATTTTTAAATTTGATTTGCGGCTAAACTAAGCGTCCTACGGGTATCAAAGTTGACATCTTTAAACTTGATTTGCGGCTAAACTAAGAGTCCTAAAGACTTAAAAAATACATATTCGTGATCTAGGGAGTGCCACCTTTCAAACGCTGTATCACTTGTTTTGAAAACAGACTTTTATTTTTAAACTTGATTTGCGGCTAAACTAAGCGTCCTACGACTTTTATTTTTAAACTTGATTTGCGGCTAAACTAAGCGTCCTACGGGTATCAAAGTTGACATCTTTAAACTTGATTTGCGGCTAAACTAAGAGTCCTAGAGACTTAAAAAATACATATTCGTGATCTAGGGAGTGCCACCTTTCAAACGCTGTATCACTTGTTTTGAAAAACAGACTTTTATTTTTAAACTTGATTTGCGGCTAAACTAAGCGTCCTACGGGTATCAAAGTTGACATCTTTAAACTTGATTTGCGGCTAAACTAAGAGTCCTAGAGACTTAAAAAATACATATTCGTGATCTAGGGAGTGCCACCTTTCAAACGCTGTATCACTTGTTTTGAAAAACAGACTTTTATTTTTAAACTTGATTTGCGGCTAAACTAAGCGTCCTACGGGTATCAAAGTTGACATCTTTAAACTTGATTTGCGGCTAAACTAAGAGTCCTAGAGACTTAAAAAAATACATATTCGTGATCTAGGGAGTGCCACCTTTCAAACGCTGTATCACTTGTTTTGAAAAACAGACTTTTATTTTTAAATTTGATTTGCGGCTAAACTAAGCGTCCTACGGGTATCAAAGTTGACATCTTTAAACTTGATTTGCGGCTAAACTAAGAGTCCTAGAGACTTAAAAAATACACATTCGTAGTCTAGGGAGTGCCACCTTTCAAACGCTGTATCACTTGTTTTGAAAAACAGACTTTTATTTTTAAACTTGATTTGCGGCTAAACTAAGCGTCCTACGGGTATCAAAGTTGACATCTTTAAACTTGATTTGCGGCTAAACTAAGAGTCCTAGAGACTTAAAAAATACATATTCGTGATCTAGGGAGTGCCACCTTTCAAACGCTGTATCACTTGTTTTGAAAAACAGACTTTTATTTTTAAACTTGATTTGTGGCTAAACTAAGCGTCCTACGGGTATCAAAGTTGACATCTTTAAACTTGATTTGCGGCTAAACTAAGAGTCCTAGAGACTTAAAAAATACATATTCGTAATCTAGGGAGTGCCACCTTTCAAACGCTGTATCACTTGTTTTGAAAAACAGACTTTTATTTTTAAACTTGATTTGCGGCTAAACTAAGCGTCCTACGGGTATCAAAGTTGACATCTTTAAACTTGATTTGCGGCTAAACTAAGAGTCCTAGAGACTTAAAAAATACATATTCGTAATCTAGGGAGTGCCACCTTTCAAACGCTGTATCACTTGTTTTGAAAAACAGACTTTTATTTTTAAACTTGATTTGCGGCTAAACTAAGCGTCCTACGGGTATCAAAGTTGACATCTTTAAACTTGATTTGCGGCTAAACTAAGAGTCCTAGAGACTTAAAAAAATACATATTCGTGATCTAGGGAGTGCCACCTTTCAAACGCTGTATCACTTGTTTTGAAAAACAGACTTTTATTTTTAAACTTGATTTGCGGCTAAACTAAGCGTCCTACGGGTATCAAAGTTGACATCTTTAAACTTGATTTGCGGCTAAACTAAGAGTCCTAGAGACTTAAAAAATACATATTCGTGATCTAGGGAGTGCCACCTTTCAAACGCTGTATCACTTGTTTTGAAAAACAGACTTTTATTTTTAAACTTGATTTGCGGCTAAACTAAGCGTCCTACGGGTATCAAAGTTGACATCTTTAAACTTGATTTGCGGCTAAACTAAGAGTCCTAGAGACTAGGGAGTGCCACCTTTCAAACGCTGTATCACTTGTTTTGAAAAACAGACTTTTATTTTTAAACTTGATTTGCGGCTAAACTAAGCGTCCTACGGGTATCAAAGTTGACATCTTTAAACTTGATTTGCGGCTAAACTAAGAGTCCTAGAGACTTAAAAAATACATATTCGTGATCTAGGGAGTGCCACCTTTCAAACGCTGTATCACTTGTTTTGAAAAACAGACTTTTATTTTTAAACTTGATTTGCGGCTAAACTAAGCGTCCTACGGGTATCAAAGTTGACATCTTTAAACTTGATTTGAGGCTAAACTAAGAGTCCTAGAGACTTAAAAAATACATATTCGTGATCTAGGGAGTGCCACCTTTCAAACGCTGTATCACTTGTTTTGAAAAACAGACTTTTATTTTTAAACTTGATTTGCGGCTAAACTAAGCGTCCTACGGGTATCAAAGTTGACATCTTTAAACTTGATTTGCGGCTAAACTAAGAGTCCTAGAGACTTAAAAAATACATATTCGTGATCTAGGGAGTGCCTCCTTTCAAACGCTGTATCACTTGTTTTGAAAAACAGACTTTTATTTTTAAACTTGATTTGCGGCTAAACTAAGCGTCCTACGGGTATCAAAGTTGACATCTTTAAACTTGATTTGCGGCTAAACTAAGAGTCCTAGAGACCTAAAAAATACATATTCGTGATCTAGGGAGTGCCACCTTTCAAACGCTGTATCACTTGTTTTGAAAAACAGACTTTTATTTTTAAACTTGATTTGCGGCTAAACTAAGCGTCCTACGGGTATCAAAGTTGACATCTTTAAACTTGATTTGCGGCTAAACTAAGAGTCCTAGAGACTTAAAAAATACATATTCGTGATCTAGGGAGTGCCACCTTTCAAACGCTGTATCACTTGTTTTGAAAAACAGACTTTTATTTTTAAATTTGATTTGCGGCTAAACTAAGCGTCCTACGGGTATCAAAGTTGACATCTTTAAACTTGATTTGCGGCTAAACTAAGAGTCCTAGAGACTTAAAAAATACATATTCGTGATCTAGGGAGTGCCACCTTTCAAACGCTGTATCACTTGTTTTGAAAAACAGACTTTTATTTTTAAACTTGATTTGCGGCTAAACTAAGCGTCCTACGGGTATCAAAGTTGACATCTTTAAACTTGATTTGCGGCTAAACTAAGAGTCCTAGAGACTTAAAAAATACATATTCGTGATCTAGGGAGTGCCACCTTTCAAACGCTGTATCATTTGTTTTGAAGAACAGACTTTTATTTTTAAATTTGATTTGCGGCTAAACTAAGCGTCCTACGGGTATCAAAGTTGACATCTTTAAACTTGATTTGCGGCTAAACTAAGAGTCCTAGAGACTTAAAAAATACACATTCGTAGTCTAGGGAGTGCCACCTTTCAAACGCTGTATCACTTGTTTTGAAAAACAGACTTTTATTTTTAAACTTGATTTGCGGCTAAACTAAGCGTCCTACGGGTATCAAAGTTGACATCTTTAAACTTGATTTGCGGCTAAACTAAGAGTCCTAGAGACTTAAAAAATACATATTCGTGATCTAGGGAGTGCCACCTTTCAAACGCTGTATCACTTGTTTTGAAAAACAGACTTTTATTTTTAAACTTGATTTGCGGCTAAACTAAGCGTCCTACGGGTATCAAAGTTGACATCTTTAAACTTGATTTGCGGCTAAACTAAGAGTCCTAGAGACTTAAAAAATACATATTCGTAATCTAGGGAGTGCCACCTTTCAAACGCTGTATCACTTGTTTTGAAAAACAGACTTTTATTTTTAAACTTGATTTGCGGCTAAACTAAGCGTCCTACGGGTATCAAAGTTGACATCTTTAAACTTGATTTGCGGCTAAACTAAGAGTCCTAGAGACTTAAAAAATACATATTCGTGATCTAGGGAGTGCCACCTTTCAAACGCTGTATCACTTGTTTTGAAAAACAGACTTTTATTTTTAAACTTGATTTGCGGCTAAACTAAGCGTCCTACGGGTATCAAAGTTGACATCTTTAAACTTGATTTGCGGCTAAACTAAGAGTCCTAGAGACTTAAAAAATACATATTCGTGATCTAGGGTGTGCCACCTTTCAAACGCTGTATCACTTGTTATGAAAAACAGACTTTTATTTTTACTTGATTTGCGGCTAAACTAAGCGTCCTACGGGTATCAAAGTTGACATCTTTAAACTTGATTTGCGGCTAAACTAAGAGTCCTAGAGACTTAAAAAGTACATATTCGTGATCTAGGGAGTGCCACCTTTCAAACGCTGTATCACTTATTTTGAAAAACAGACTTTTATTTTTAAACTTGATTTGCGGCTAAACTAAGCGTCCTACGGGTATCAAAGTTGACATCTTTAAACTTGATTTGCGGCTAAATTAAGAGTCCTAGTGACTTAAAAAATACATATTCGTGATCTAGGGAGTGCCACCTTTCAAACGCTGTATCACTTGTTTTGAAAAACAGACTTTTATTTTTAAACTTGATTTGCGGCTAAACTAAGCGTCCTACGGGTATCAAAGTTGACATCTTTAAACTTGATTTGCGGCTAAACTAAGAGTCCTAGAGACTTAAAAAATACATATTCGTGATCTATGATCTATGACATGTGACATGTGACATGTGACATGTGACATGTGACATATGACATGTTACATGTGACATGTGACATGTGACATATGACATGTTACATGTGACATGTGACATGTGACATGTGACATGTGACATGTGACATGTGACATGTGACATGTGACATGTGACATGTGACATGTGACATGTGACATGTGACATGTGACATGTGACACGTGACATGTGACATGTGACATGTGACATGTGACATGTGACATGTGACATGTGACATGTGACATGTGACATGTGACATGTGATATGTGACATGTGACATGTGACATGTGACATGTGACATGTGACATGTGACATGTGACATGTGACATGTGACATGTGACATGTGACATGTGACATGTGACATGTGACATGTGACATGTGACATGTGACATGTGACATGTGACATGTGACATGTGACATGTGACATGTGACATGTGACATGTGACATGTGACATGTGATATGTGACATGTGACATGTGACATGTGACATGTGACATGTGACATGTGACATGTGACATGTGACATGTGACATGTGACATGTGACATGTGACATGTGACATGTGACATGTGACATGTGACATGTGACATGTGACATGTCACATGTGACATGTGACATGTGACATGTGACATGTGACATGTGACATGTGACATCTGACATCTGACATCTGACATCTGACATGTGACATGTGACATGTGAAATGTGACATGTGACATGTGACATGTGACATGTGACATGTGACATGTGACATGTGACATGTGACATGTGACATGTGACATGTGACATGTGACATGTGACATGTGACATGTGACATGTGACATGTGACATGTGACATGTGACATGTGACATGTGACATGTGACATGTGACATGTGACATGTGACATGTGACATGTGACATGTGACAAGTGACATGTGACATGTGACATGTGACATGTGACATGTGACATGTGACATGTGACATGTGACATGTGACATGTGACATGTGACATGTGACATGTGACATGTGACACGTGACATGTGACATGTGACACGTGACATGTGACATGTGACATGTGACATGTGACATGTGACATGTGACATGTGACATGTGACATGTGACATGTGACATGTGACATGTGACATGTGACATGTGACATGTGACATGTGACATGTGACATGTGACATGTGACATGTGACATGTGACATGTGACATGTGACATGTGACATGTGACATGTGACATGTGACATGTGACATGTGACATGTGACATGTGACATGTGACATGTGACATGTGACATGTGACATGTGACATGTGACATGTGACATGTGACATGTGACATGTGACATGTGACATGTGACATGTGACTTGTGACATGTGACATGTGACATGTGACATGTGACATGTGACATGTGACATGTGACATGTGACATGTGACATGTGACATGTGACATGTGACATGTGACATGTGACATGTGACATGTGACATGTGACATGTGACATGTGACATGTGACATGTGACATGTGACATGTGACATGTGGCATGTGACATGTGACATGTGACATGTGACATGTGACATGTGACATGTGACATGTGACATGTGACATGTGACATGTGATATGTGATTTGTGACATGTGACATGTGACATGTGTTTTTTTTAATTTTTTTTTTTTTTTTAATTTTTTTTTTCACATGTCACATGTCACATGTCACATGTCACATGTCACTTGTCACATGTCACATGTCACATATCACATGTCACATGTCACATGTCACATGTCACATGTAACATGTCAAATTTCACATGTCACATGTCACATGTCACATGTCACATTTCACATGTCACATGTCACATGTCACATGTCTATTTTTTTTATTTTTTTATTTATTTTTTTATTTTTTTTATATTTTTTTTTTTTTATTTTTTTTTATTTTTTTTTTTCAATTAGTGACACAGAATACCACATCAATAACTAAATTAAGATAAAAGACATATTACAAAAGAACGCTTTTCCGCAACAAATAATAAAAACACTAATAACACAGTATGAACATTTTCTAAATTTTTTTTTTTTATTTTTTATTTTTTTTTTATATTTTTTTTTTTTTATTTTTTTTTATATTTTTTTTTTTTTTATTTTTTTTTATTATTTTTTTTTTCAATTAGTGACACAGAATACCACATCAATAACACCAACCATGATAACGTCAAAATAATGCAGCGAGAAGAACACCAAAACAAAAGGATGATCATCGAGACGCTGCATATCATCAATGCTAATAAAAATAACTATTTTTTTTTTTTTATTTTATATTTTTTTTTTGTTTTATTTTTATTTTTTTTTTTATTTTTTTTGATTTTTTTTTTCAATTAGTGACACAGAATACCACATCAATAACAAAATAAAGATAAAAGACATATTACAAAAGAACGCTTTTCCGCAACAAATAATAAAAACACTAATAACACAGTATGAAATTTTTTTTTTTTTTTTTATTATTATTTTTTTTATTTTTTTTTTATTTTTTTTTTATTTTTATTTTAATTAGTGTCACAGAATACCACATCAATAACAAAATAAAGATAAAACATATTAAAAAAGAACGCTAATTCATAAATTCATAAAAAATGTATGAAAAGTTTTTTATTTTTTTTATTTTTTTTATTTTTTTTTTATATTTTTTTTTTGTTTTATTTTTTTTTTATTTTTTTTTTCAATTAGTGACACAGAATACCACATCAATAACAAAATAAAGATAAAAGACATATTACAAAAGAACGCTTTTCCGCAACAAATAATAAAAACACTAATAACACAGTATGAAATTTTTTTTTTTTTTTTATTATTTTTTTTATTTTTATTTTAATTAGTGTCACAGAATACCACATCAATAACAAAATAAAGATAAAACATATTAAAAAAGAACGCTTATTCATAAATTCATAAAAAATGTATGAAAAGTTTTTTTATTTTTTTTATTTTTTTTATTTTTTTTTTTATATTTTTTTTTTGTTTTATTTTTTTTTATTTTTTTTTTCAATTAGTGACACAGAATACCACATCAATAACAAAATAAAGATAAAAGACATATTACAAAAGAACGCTTTTCCGCAACAAATAATAAAAACACTAATAACACAGTATGAATTTTTTTTTTTTTTTTAATTTTTTTTTTTTTTTATATTTTTTTTTTTATTTTTTTTTTTTTTTTTTATTCTATTTTTTTTTTTTTTATTTTTTTTTTTTTTATTTTTTTTTCAATTAGTGACACAGAATACCACATCAATAACAAAATAAAGATAAAAGACATATTACAAAAGAACGCTTTTCCGCAACAAATAAAAAAACACTAATAACACAGTATGAATTTTTTTTTTTTTTTTTTAATTTTTTTTTGTTTTTTTTTATATATTTTTTTTTTATTTATTTTTTTTTTTATTCTATTTTTTTTTTTCAATTAGTGACAGAATACCACATCAATAACAAAATAAAGATTAAAGACATATTACAAAAGAACGCTTTTCCGCAACAAATAATAAAAACACTAATAACACAGTATGAACATCGAACTATACACCCACCAGAGGAAAAAGAAAACAAAATCTACAAATCCTTTACATATATCAAAGAAATAGCAGACCGGTTCAAAAATGCAAAACTTCTAGATACAGAAAAATATAAATTAGCTATGAAATCGACAAATACAACTTCACAACTCTACACCAACCTAAAAACAAAAATAGACAAAATGGAACATGTCACATGTCACATGTCACATGTCACATGTCACATGTCACATGTCACATGTCACATGTCACATGTCACATGTCACATGTCACATGTCACATGTCACATGTCACATGTCACATGTCACATGTCACATGTCACATGTCACATGTCACATGTCACATGTCACATGTCACATGTCACATGTAACATGTCAAATTTCACATGTCACATGTCACATATCACATGTCACATTTCACATGTCACATGTCACGTGTCACATGTCACATGTCTATTTTTTTAATTTTTTTATTTTTTTTATATTTTTTTTTTTTTATTTTTTTTTATTTTTTTTAATTTTTTTTTTTCAATTAGTGACACAGAATACCACATCAATAACTAAATTAAGATAAAAGACATATTACAAAAGAACGCTTTTCCGCAACAAATAATAAAAACACTAATAACACAGTATGAACATTTTCTAAATTTTTTTTTTTTATTTTTTATTTTTTTTTTATATTTTTTTTTTTTTATTTTTTTTTATATTTTTTTTTTTTTTATTTTTTTTTATTATTTTTTTTTTCAATTAGTGACACAGAATACCACATCAATAACACCAACCATGATAACGTCAAAATAATGCAGCGAGAAGAACACCAAAACAAAAGGATGATCATCGAGACGCTGCATATCATCAATGCTAATAAAAATAACTAATTTTTTTTTTTTTATTTTATATTTTTTTTTGTTTTATTTTTATTTTTTTTTTTTATATTTTTTTTTTTTTTTTGATTTTTTTTTTCAATTAGAGACACAGAATACCACATCAATAACAAAATAAAGATAAAAGACATATTACAAAAGAACGCTTTTCCGCAACAAATAATAAAAACACTAATAACACAGTATGAATTTTTTTTTTTTTTATTATTATTTTTTTTATTTTTTTTTTATTTTTTTTTTATTTTTATTTTAATTAGTGTCACAGAATACCACATCAATAACAAAATAAAGATAAAACTTATTAAAAAAGAACGCTAATTCATAAATTCATAAAAAATGTATGAAAAGTTTTTTATTTTTTTTATTTTTTTATTTTTTTTTTATATTTTTTTTTTGTTTTATTTTTTTTTATTTTTTTTTTCAATTAGTGACACAGAATACCACATCAATAACAAAATAAAGATAAAAGACATATTACAAAAGAACGCTTTTCCGCAACAAATAATAAAAACACTAATAACACAGTATGAAATTTTTTTTTTTTTTTTTTATTATTTTTTTTATTTTTTTTTTTTTATTTTTATTTTAATTAGTGTCACAGAATACCACATCAATAACAAAATAAAGATAAAACATATTAAAAAAGAACGCTAATGCATAAATTCATAAAAAATGTATGAAAAGTTTTTTGTTTTTTTTTATTTTTTTTATTTTTTTTTTATATTTTTTTTTTTGTTTTATTTTTTTTTATTTTTTTTTTCAATTAGTGACAGAATACCACATCAATAACAAAATAAAGATAAAAGACATATTACAAAAGAACGCTTTTCCGCAACAAATAATAAAAACACTAATAACACAGTATGATTTTTTTTTTTTTTATATATTTTTTTTTTTTTATTTTTTTTTTTATTCTATTTTTTTTTTTTTTATTTTTTTTTCAATTAGTGCACAGAATACCACATCAATAACAAAATAAAGATAAAAGACATATTACAAAAGAACGCTTTTCCGCAACAAATAAAAAAACACTAATAACAGTATGAATTTTTTTTTTTTTTCTATTTTTTTTTTTTTTTTATTTTTTTTTATATTTTTTTTTATCAATTAGTGACACAGAATACCACATCAATAAAAAAATAAAGATTAAAGACATATTACAAAAGAACGCTTTTCCGCAACAAATAATAAAAACACTAATAACACAGTATGAAATTTTTTTTATATTTTTAATATTTTTTTTTTTTTTTATTTTTTTTTTTCAATTAGTGACACAGAACACCACATCAATAACAAAATAAAGATAAAAGACATATTACAAAAGAACGCTTTTCCGCAACAAATAATAAAAACACTAATAACTCATATGAACATTTTTTAATTTTTTTTTTTACATTTTTTTTTTTGTTTTTTTTTAATTTTTTTTTTATATATTTTTTTTTTTTTTTTTATAATTTTTTTTTTTCAATTAGTGACAGAATACCACATCAATAACAAAATAAAGATAAGACATATTACAAAAGAACGCTTTTCCGCAACAAATAATAAAAACACTAATAACACAGTATGAACATCGAACTATACACCCACCAGAGGAAAAAGAAAACAAAATCTACAAATCCTTTACATATATCAAAGAAATAGCAGACCGGTTCAAAAATGCAAAACTTCTAGATACAGAAAAATATAAATTAGCTATGAAATCGACAAATACAACTTCACAACTCTACACCAACCTAAAAACAAAAATAGACAAAATGGAACATGTCACATGTCACATGTCACATGTCACATGTCACATGTCACATGTGACATGTGACATGTGACATGTGACATGTGACATGTGACATGTCACATGTCACATGTCACATGTCACATGTCACATGTCACATGTCACATGTCACATGTCACATGTCACATGTCACATGTCACATGTCACATGTCACATGTCACATGTCACATGTCACATGTCACATGTCACATGTCACATGTCACATGTCACATGTCACATGTCACATGTCACATGTCACATGTCACATGTCACATGTCACATGTCACATGTCACATGTCACATGTCACATGTCACATGTCACATGTCACATATCACATGTCACATGTCACATGTCACATGTCACATGTCACATGTCACATGTCACATATCACATGTCACATATCACATGTCACATGTCACATGTCACATGTCACATGTCACATGTCACATGTCACATGTCACATGTCACATGTCACATGTCACATGTCACATGTCACATGTCACATGTCACATGTCACATGTCACATGTCACATGTCACATGTCACATGTCACATGTCACATGTCACATGTCACATGTCACATGTCACATGTCACATGTCACATGTCACATGTCACATGTCACATGTCACATGTCACATGTCACATGTCACATGTCACATGTCACATGTCACATGTCACATGTCACATGTCACATATCACATGTCACATGTCACATGTCACATGTCACATGTCACATGTCACATGTCACATATCACATGTCACATGTCACATGTCACATGTCACATGTCACATGTCACATGTCACATGTCACATGTCACATGTCACATGTCACATGTCACATGTCACATATCACATGTCACATGTCACATGTCACATGTCACATGTCACATGTCACATGTCACATATCACATGTCACATGTCACATGTCACATGTCACATGTCACATGTCATATGTCACATGTCACATGTCACATGTCACATGTCACATGTCACATGTCACATGTCACATGTCACATATCACATGTCACATGTCACATGTCACATGTCACATGTCACATGTCACATGTCACATGTCACATGTCACATGTCACATGTCACATGTCACATGTCACATG
The DNA here is from genome assembly GCA_951217065.1 of Baccha elongata. NCBI lineage: Eukaryota > Metazoa > Arthropoda > Insecta > Diptera > Syrphidae > Baccha > Baccha elongata. The sequence goes on from CATNUY010000057.1 coordinate 69,685, forward strand.
TCTATTTTTTTTATATTTTTTTTTAATTTTTTTTTATATTTTTTTTTTTATTTTTTTTTATTATTTTTTTTTTCAATTAGTGACACAGAATACCACATCAATAACACCAACCATGATAACGTCAAAATAATGCAGCGAGAAGAACACCAAAACAAAAGGATGATCATCGAGACGCTGCATATCATCAATGCTAATAAAAATAGCTAAGAGAAATAAATAGAGACGCTGCATATCATCAATGCTAATAAAAATAGCTAATTTTTTTTTTTTTTTTTATATTTTTTTTTCTTTTTTTTTTTTTTTTTTCTTTTTATTTTTTTTTATATTTTTTTTTTTATTTTTTTTTTCAATTAGTGACACAGAATACCACATCAATAACAAAATAAAGATAAAAGACATATTACAAAAGAACGCTTTTCCGCAACAAATAATAAAAACACTAATAACACAGTATGAATTTTTTTTTTTTTTTTTATTATTTTTTTAATTTTTTTTTTTATTTTTATTTTAATTAGTGTCACAGAATACCACATCAATAACAAAATAAAGATAAAAGACATATTAAAAAAGAACGCTAATTCATAAATTCATAAAAAATGTATGAAAAGTTTTTTTATTTTTTTTATTTTTTTTTTTTATATTTTTTTTTGTTTTATTTTTTTTTATTTTTTTTCAATTAGTGACACAGAATATCACATCAATAACAAAATAAAGATAAAAGACATATTACAAAAGAATGCTTTTCCGCAACAAATAATAAAAACACTAATAACACAGTATGAATTTTTTTTTTTTTTATATTTTTTTTTTTAATTTTTTTTTTTTTTTTATTCTATTTTTTTTTTTTTTTAATATTTTTTTTATATTTTTTTTTTCAATTAGTGACACAGAATACCACATCAATAACAAAATAAATATAAGATATTACAAAAGAACGCTTTTCCGCAACAAATAATAAAAACACTAATAACACAGTATGAATTTTTTTTTTTTTTTTTTATTTTTTTATTTTTTTTTTATTTTTATTGTTTTTTTTAATTTTTTTTTATAAATTTTTTTTTTTTTAATTTTTTTTTTCAATTAGTGCAGAATACCACATCAGTAACAAAATAAAGATAAAAGACATATTACAAAAGAACGCTTTTCCGCAACAAACAATAAAAACACTAATAACACAGTATGAATTTTTTTTTTATATTTTTTTTTTTTAATTTTTTTTTTTTTTATGCTATTTTTTTTTTTCATTTTTTTTTTTATATTTTTTTTTTCAATTAGTGACACAGAATACCACATCAATAACAAAATAAATATAAAAGACATATTACAAAAGAACGCTAATTCATAAATTCATAAAAAATGTATGAAAAGTTTTTAATTTTTTTTATTTTTTTTTTTATATTTTTTTTTTTGGTTTATTTTTTTTTTATTTTTTTTTTCAATTAGTGACACAGAATACCACATCAATAACAAAATAAAGATAAAAGACATATTACAAAAGAACGCTTTTCCGCAACAAATAATAAAAACACTAATAACACAGTATGAAATTTTTTTTTTTTTTTTATTTTTTTTTATTTTTATTTTTTTTTTATATTTTTTTTTTATTTTTATTGTTTTCTTTAATTTTTTTTTATATATTTTTTTTTTTTTTTATATTTTTTTTAATTATTTTTTTCAATTAGTGACACAGAATATCACATCAATAACAAAATAAAGATAAAAGACATATTACAAAAGAACGCTTTTCCGCAACAAATAATAAAAACACTAATAACACAATATGAACATTTTTTTTTATTTTTTTTTTTATATTTTTTTTTTAATTTTTTTTTCAATTAGTGACACAGAATACCACATCAATAAGAAAATATAGATAAAAGACATATTACAAAAGAACGCTTTTCCGCAACAAATAATAAAAACACTAATAACACAGTATGAAATTTTTTTTTGTTTTTTTTATTTTTTTTTATTTTTATTTTTTTTTTATTTTTTTTTTATTTTTATTGTTTTCTTTAATTTTTTTTTATATATTTTTTTTTTTTTTTATATTTTTTTTAATTATTTTTTTCAATTAGTGACACAGAATATCACATCAATAACAAAATAAAGATAAAAGACATATTACAAAAGAACGCTTTTCCGCAACAAATAATAAAAACACTAATAACACAGTATGAAAATTTTTTTTTTTTTTTTTATTTTTTTTTTTTTATTTTTTTTTTTTTTTATTTTTTTTTCAATTAGTGACACAGAATACCACACCAATAACAAAATAAAGATAAAAGACATATTACAAAACAACGCTTTTCCGCAACAAATAAAAAAACACTAATAACACAGTATGAATTTTTTTTTTAAATTTTTTTTTGTTTTTTTTTTATATATTTTTTTTTATTTTTTTTTTTTTATTCTATTTTTTTTTTTTTTTTTTTATTTTTTTTTTATATTTTTTTTTTCAATTAGTGACACAGAATACCACATCAATAACAAAATAAATATAAAAGACATATTACAAAAGAACGCTTTTCCGCAACAAATAATAAAAACACTAATAACACAGTATGATTTTTTTTTTTTTATTTTTATTGTTTTTTTTAATTTTTTTTTGTATATTTTTTTTTTTTTATTTTTTTTTCAATTAGTGACAGAATACCACATCAATAACAAAATAAAGATAAAAGACATATTACAAAAGAACGCTTTTCTCAACAAATAATAAAAACACTAATAACACAGTATGAACATTTTTTTTTTTTTTTTTTATTTTTATTGTTTTCTTTAATTTTTTTTTTATATTTATTTTTTTTTTTTTTATTTTTTTTTTATTTTTTTTTTCAATTAGTGACACAGAATACCACATCAATAACAAAATAAAGATAAAAGACATATTACAAAAGAACGCTTTTGCGCAACAAATAATAAAAACACTAATAACACAGTATGAACATTTTTTTTTTTTTTTTATATTTTTTTTATTTTTTTTATTTTTATTATTTTTTTTTTTTATTTTTTTTATTTTTTTTTATTTTTTTTTCAATTAGTGACACAGAATACCACATCAATAACAAAATAAAAATAAAAGATATTACAAAAGAACGCTTTTCCGCAACAAATAATAAAAACACTAATAACACAGTATGAACATTTTCTAAATTTTTTTTTATAATTTTTTTTTTTTATATTTTTTTTTAATTTGTTTTTTATTATTTTTTTTTCAATTAGTGACACAGAATACCACATCAATAACACCAACCATGATAACGTCAAAATAATGCAGCGAGAAGAACACCAAAACAAAAGGATGATCATCGAGACGCTGCATATCATCAATTCTAATAAAAATAGCTAATTTTTTTTTTTTTTTTTTTTACTTCATTTACATGTGACATGTGACATGTTACATGTGACATGTTACATGTGACATGTGACATGTGACATGTGACATGTGACATGTGACATGTGATTTGTGACATGTGACATGTGACATGTGACATGTGATATGTGACATGTAATATGTGACATGTGACATGTGACATGTGACATGTGACATGTGACATGTCACATGTCACATGTCACATGTCACATGTCACATGTCACATGTCACATGTCACTTGTCACATGTCACAAGTCACATGTCACATGTCACATGTCACATGTCACATGTCACATGTCACATGTCACATGTCACATGTCACATGTCACATGTCACATGTCACATGTCACATGTCACATGTCACATGTCACATGTCACATGTCACATGTCACATGTCACATGTCACATGTCACATGTCACATGTCACATGTCACATGTCACATGTCACATGTCACATGTCACATGTCACATGTCACATGTCACATGTCACATGTCACATGTCACATGTCACATGTCACATGTCACATGTCACATGTCACATGTCACATGTCACATGTCACATGTCACATGTCACATGTCACATGTCACATGTCACATTGTCACATGTCATATGTCACATGTCACATGTCACATGTCACATGTCACATGTCACATGTCACATGTCACATGTCACATGTCACATTTTTTTTTTCAATTAGTGACACATCAATAACAAAATAAAGATGAAAGACATTACAAAAGAACGCTTTTCCGCAACAAATAATAAAAACACTAATAACACAGTATGAATTTTTTTTTTTTTTTAATTTTTTTTAAATTTTTTTTTTTATATTTTTTTTTTATATTTTTTTTTTTTTTTTTTATTTTTTTTTTCAATTAGTGACACAGAATACCACATCAATAACAAAATAAAGATAAAAGACATATTACAAAAGAACGCTTTTCCGCAACAAGATAATAAAAACACTAATAACACAATATGAAATTATTTTTTTTATTTTTTTTTTATATTTTTTTTTTTTTTTAATTATTTTTTTTTCAATTAGTGACACAGAATACCACATCAATAACAAAATAAAGATAAAAGACATATTACAAAAAAACGCTTTTCCGCAACAAATAATAAAAACACTAATAACACATTTTGAACATCGAACTATCCACCCACCAGAGGAAAAAGAAAACAAAATCTACAAATCCTTTAGATATATCAAAGAAATAGCAGACCGGTTCAAAAATGCAAAACTTCTAGAAACAGAAAAATATAAATTAGCTATGAAATCGACAAATACAACTTCACAACTCTACACCAACCTAAAAACAAAAATAGACAAAATGGAACATTCAAATTGATTTACAAAATTAATTGTAATGGCAACTCAGACGAAGATTGTAACCAAATCTACATAGGAACAACTAAACAAAAACACTGGCATCACATTGCATAACTTTCCGGCACTCCCCCAACCATGATAACGTCAAAATAATGCAGCGAGAAGAACACCAAAACAAAGAGTGATCATCGAGACGCTGCATATCATCAATGCTAATAAAAATAGCTATTTTTTTTTTTTTTTTTATTTTGACATGTGACATGTGACAAGTGACATGTCACATGTCACATGTCACATGTCACATGTCACATATTACATGTCACATATCACATGTCACATGTCACATGTCACAAATCACATGTCACATGTCACATGTCACATGTCACATGTCACATGTCACATGTCACATGTCACATGTCACATGTCACATGTCACATGTCACATGTCACATGTCACATGTCACATGTCACATGTCACATGTCACATGTCACATGTCACATGTCACATGTCACATGTCACAAGTCACATGTCACATGTCACATGTCACATGTCACATGTCACATGTCACATGTCACATGTCACATGTCACATGTCACATGTCACATGTCACATGTCACATGTCACATGTCACATGTCACATGTCACATGTCACATGTCACATGTCACATGTCACATGTCACATGTCACATGTCACATGTCACATGTCACATGTCACATGTCACATGTCAAATGTCACATGTCACATGTCACATGTCACATGTCACATGTCACATGTCACATGTCACATGTCACATGTCACATGTCACATGTCACATGTCACATGTCACATTCACATGTCACATGTCACATGTCACATGTCACATGTCACATGTCACATGTCACATGTCACATGTCACATGTCACATGTCACATGTCATATGTCACATGTCACATGTCACATGTCACATGTCACATGTCACATGTCACATGTCAAATGTCACATGTCACATGTCACATGTCACATGTCACATGTCACATGTCACATGTCACATGTCACATGTCACATGTCACATGTCACATGTCATATGTCACATGTCACATGTCACATGTCACATGTCACATGTCACATGTCACATGTCACATGTCACATGTCACATGTCACATGTCACATGTCACATGTCACATGTCACATTTTTTTTTTCAATTAGTGACACATCAATAACAAAATAAAGATGAAAGACATTACAAAAGAACGCTTTTCCGCAACAAATAATAAAAACACTAATAACACAGTATGAAATTTTTTTTTTTTTAAATTTTTTTTAAATTTTTTTTTTATATTTTTTTTATTTTTTTTTTTTTTTTTTATTTTTTCTTTCAATTAGTGACACAGAATACCACATCAATAACAAAATAAAGATAAAAGACATATTACAAAAGAACGCTTTTCCGCAACAAATAATAAAAACACTAATAACACAATATGAAATTTTTTTTTTTTATTTTTTTTTTTATATTTTTTTTTTTTTTTTATTATTTTTTTTTTCAATTAGTGACACAGAATACCACATCAATAACAAAATAAAGATAAAAGACATATTACAAAAAAACGCTTTTCCGCAACAAATATAAAAACACTAATAACACATTTTGAACATCGAACTATCCACCCACCAGAGGAAAAAGAAAACAAAATCTACAAATCCTTTACATATATCAAAGAAATAGCAGACCGGTTCAAAAATGCAAAACTTCTAGAAACAGAAAAATATAAATTAGCTATGAAATCGACAAATACAACTTCACAACTCTACACCAACCTAAAAACAAAAATAGACAAAATGGAACATTCAAATTTGATTTACAAAATTAATTGTAATGGCAACTCAGACGAAGATTGTAACCAAATCTACATAGGAACAACTAAACAAAAACACTGGCATCACATTGCATAACTTTCCGGCACTCCCCCAACCATGATAACGTCAAAATAATGCAGCGAGAAGAACACCAAAACAAAGAGTGATCATCGAGACGCTGCATATCATCAATGCTAATAAAAATAGCTATTTTTTTTATTTTTTTTTATTTTGACATGTGACATGTGACATGTGACATGTCACATGTCACATGTCACATGTCACATATTACATGTCACATATCACATGTCACATGTCACATGTCACAAATCACATGTCACATGTCACATGTCACATGTCACATGTCACATGTCACATGTCACATGTCACATGTCACATGTCACATGTCACATGTCACAAGTCACATGTCACATGTCACATGTCACATGTCACATGTCACATGTCACATGTCACATGTCACATGTCACATGTCACATGTCACATGTCACATGTCACATGTCACATGTCACATGTCACAGGTCACATGTCACATGTCACATGTCACATGTCACATGTCGAATGTCACATATCACATGTCACATGTCACATGTCACATGAAACATGTAACATGTCACATGTCACATGTCACATGTCACATGTCACATGTCACATGTCACATGTCACATGTCACATGTCACATGTCACATGTCACATGTCACATGTCACATGTCACATGTCACATGTCACATGTCACATGTCACATGTCACATGTCACATGTCACATGTCACATGTCACATGTCACATGTCACATGTCACATGTCACATGTCACATGTCACATGTCACATGTCACATGTCACATGTCACATGTCACATGTCACATGTCACATGTCACATGTCACATGTCACATGTCACATGTCACATGTCACATGTCACATGTCACATGTCACATGTCACATGTCACATGTCACATGTCACATGTCACATGTCACATGTCACATGTCACATGTCACATGTCACATGTCACATGTCACATGTCACATGTCACATGTCACATGTCACATGTCACATGTCACATGTCACATGTCACATGTCACATGTCACATGTCCCATGTCACATGTCACATGTCACATGTCACATGTCACATGTCACATGTCACATGTCACATGTCACATGTCACATGTCACATGTCACATGTCACATGTCACATGTCACATGTCACATGTCACATGTCACATGTCACATGGCACATGTCACATGTCACATGTCACATGTCACATGTCACATGTCACATGTCACATGTCACATGTCACATGTCACATGTCACATGTCACATGTCACATGTCACATGTCACATGTCACATGTCACATGTCACATGTCACATGTCACATGTCACATGTCACATGACACATGTCACATGTCACATGTCACATGTCAACTGTCACATGTCACATGTCACATGTCACATGTCACATGTCACATGTCACATGTCACATGTCACATGTCACATGTCACATGTCACATGTCACATGTCACATGTCACATGTCACATGTCACATGTCACATGTCACATGTCACATGTCACATGTCACATGTCACATGTCACATGTCACATGTCACATGTCACATGTCACATGTCACATGTCACATGTCACATGTCACATGTCATATGTCACATGTCACATGTCACATGTCAAATGTCACATGTCATTTGCGGTTTGCGGCTAAACTAAGAGTCCTAGAGACTTAAAAAATACATATTCGTGATCTAGGGAGTGCCACCTTTCAAACGCTGTATCACTTGTTTTGAACTTTTATTTTTAAACTTGATTTGCGGCTAAACTAAGCGTCCTACGGGTATCAAAGTTGACATATTTAAACTTGATTTGCGGCTAAACTAAGAGTCCTAGAGACTTAAAAAATACATATTCGTGATCTAGGGTGTGCCACCTTTCAAACGCTGTATCACTTGTTTTGAAAAACAGACTTTTATTTTTAAACTTGATTTGCGGCTAAACTAAGCGTCCTATGGGTATCAAAGTTGACATCTTTAAACTTGATTTGCGGCTAAATTAAGAGTCCTAGTGACTTAAAAAATACATATTCGTGATCTAGGGAGTGCCACCTTTCAAACGCTGTATCACTTGTTTTGAAAAACAGACTTTTATTTTTAAACTTGATTTGCGGCTAAACTAAGCGTCCTACGGGTATCAAAGTTGACATCTTTAAACTTGATTTGCGGCTAAACTAAGAGTCCTAGAGACTTAAAAAATACATATTCGTGATCTATGATCTATGACATGTGACATGTGACATGTGACATGTGACATATGACATGTTACATGTGACATGTGACATGTGACATATGACATGTTACATGTGACATGTGACATGTGACATGTGACATGTGACATGTGACATGTGACATGTGACATGTGACATGTGACATGTGACATGTGACATGTGACATGTGACATGTGACATGTGACATGTGACATGTGACATGTGACATGTGACATGTGACATGTGACATGTGACATGTGACATGTGACATGTGACATGTGACATGTGACATGTGACATGTGACATGTGACATGTGACATGTGACACGTGACATGTGACATGTGACATGTGACATGTGACATGTGACATGTGACATGTGACATGTGACATGTGATATGTGACATGTGACATGTGACATGTGACATGTGACATGTGACATGTGACATGTGACATGTGACATGTGACATGTGACATGTGACATGTGACATGTGACATGTGACATGTGACATGTGACATGTGACATGTGACATGTGACATGTGACATGTGACATGTGACATGTGACATGTGACATGTGACATGTGACATGTGACATGTGACATGTGACATGTGACATGTGACAAGTGACATGTGACATGTGACATGTGACATGTGACATGTGACATGTGACACGTGACATGTGACATGTGACACGTGACATGTGACATGTGACACGTGACATGTGACATGTGACATGTGACATGTGACATGTGACATGTGACATGTGACATGTGACATGTGACATGTGACATGTGACATGTGACATGTGACATGTGACATGTGACATGTGACATGTGACATGTGACATGTGACATGTGACATGTGACATGTGACATGTGACATGTGACATGTGACATGTGACATGTGACATGTGACATGTGACATGTGACATGTGACATGTGACATGTGACATGTGACATGTGACATGTGACATGTGACATGTGACATGTGACATGTGACATGTGACATGTGACATGTGACATGTGACATGTGACATGTGACATGTGACATGTGACATGTGACATGTGACATGTGACATGTGACATGTGACATGTGACATGTGACATGTGACATGTGACATGTGACATGTGACATGTGACATGTGACATGTGACATGTGACATGTGACATGTGACATGTGACATGTGACATGTGACATGTGACATGTGCCATGTGACATGTGACATGTGACATGTGACATGTGACATGTGACATGTGACATGTGACATGTGACATGTGACATGTGACATGTGACATGTGACATGTGACATGTGACATGTGACATGTGACATGTGACATGTGACATGTGACATGTGACATGTGACATGTGACATGTGACATGTGACATGTGACATGTGACATGTGACATGTGACATGTGATATGTGATTTGTGACATGTGACATGTGACATGTTTTTTTTAATTTTTTTTTTCAATTAGTGACACAGAATACCACATCAATAACAAAATAAATATTAAAGACATATTATAAAAGAACGCTTTTCCGCAACAAATAATAAAAACACTAATAACACAGTATGAACATTTTTTAATTTTTTTTTGTTATATTTTTTTTTTTTAATTTTTTTTTTTTTTTAATTTTTTTTTTTTTTTTTATTTATTTTTTTCAATTAGTGACACAGAATACCACATCAATAACAAAATAAAGATAAAAGACATATTACAAAAGAACGCTTTTGCGCAACAAATAATAAAAACACTAATAACACAGTATGAACATTTTTTAATTTTTTTTTTATACTTTTTTTTTTTTTTTTTATATTTTTTTTTTTTATTTTTTTTTTCAATTAGTGACACAGAATACCACATCAATAACAAAATAAAGATAAAAGACATATTACAAAAGAACGCTTTTCCGCAAAAAATAATAAAAACACTAACAACACAATATGAACATTTTTTTTATTTTTTTTTTTATATTTTTTTTTTTTTTTTTTATTTTTTTTTTTCAATTAGTGACACAGAATACCACATCAATAACAAAATAAAGATAAAAGACATATTACAAAAGAACGCTTTTCCGCAACAAATAATAAAAACACTAATAACACAGTATGAACATTTTTTAATTTTTTTTTTATATCTTTTTTTAATATTTTTTTTTTCAATTAGTGACACAGAATACCACATCAATAACAAAATAAAGATAAAAGACATATTACAAAAGAACGCTTTTGCGCAACAAATAATAAAAACACTAATAACACAGTATGAACATTTTTTAATTTTTTTTTTATATTTTTTTTTAATTTTTTTTTTTATTTGTTTTTGTTTTTTTTTTGAATTTTTTTTTCAATTAGTGACAGAATACCACATCAATAACAAAATAAAGATAAAAGACATATTACAAAAGAACGCTTTTCCGCAAAAAATAATAAAAACACTAATAACTCATATGAACATTTTTTAATTTTTTTTTTACATTTTTTTTTTGTTTTTTTTTAATTTTTTTTTTATATTTTTTTTTTTTTTATTATTTTTTTTTTCAATTAGTGACACAGAATACCACATCAATAACAAAATAAAGATAAAAGACATATTACAAAAGAACGCTTTCCGCAACAAATAATAAAAACACTAATAACACAGTATGAACATCGAACTATACACCCACCAGAGGAAAAAGAAAACAAAATCTACAAATCCTTTACATATATCAAAGAAATAGTAGACCGGTTCAAAAATGCAAAACTTCTAGATACAGAAAAATATAAATTAGCTATGAAATCGACAAATACAACTTCACAACTCTACACCAACCTAAAAACAAAAAAAAAAAAATGGAACATGTCACATGTCACATGTCACATGTCACATGTCACATGTCACATGTCACATGTCACATGTCACATTTCACATGTCACATGTCACATGTCACATGTCACATGTCACATGTCACATGTCACATGTCACATGTCACATGTCACATGTCACATGTCACATGTCACATGTCACATGTCACATGTCACATATCACATGTCACATGTCACATGTCACATGTCACATGTCACATGTCACATGTAACATATCAAATTTCACATGTCACATGTCACATGTCACATGTCACATTTCACATGTCACATGTCACATGTCACATGTCACATGTCTATTTTTTTTATTTTTTTATTTATTTTTTAATTTTTTTTATATTTTTTTTTTTTATTTTTTTTTTATATTTTTTTTTTTTATTTTTTTTTATTATTTTTTTTTCAATTAGTGACACAGAATACCACATCAATAACACCAACCATGATAACGTCAAAATAATGCAGCGAAAAAAAGGATGATCATCGAGACGCTGCATATCATCAATGCTAATAAAAATAACAATTTTTTTTTTTATTTTATATTTTTTTTTGTTTTATTTTTTTTTTTTTTTTTTATTTTTTTTGATTTTTTTTTTGATTTTTTTTTTCAATTAGTGACACAGAATACCACATCAATAACAAAATAAAGATAAAAGACATATTACAAAAGAACGCTTTTCCGCAACAAATAATAAAAACACTAATAACACAGTATGAAATTTTTTTTTTTTTTATTATTATTTTTTTTATTTTTTTTTTTATTTTTTTTTTATTTTAATTTTAATTAGTGTCACAGAATACCACATCAATAACAAAATAAAGATAAAACATATTAAAAAAGAACGCTAATTCATAAATTCATAAAAAATGTATGAAAAGTTTTTTATTTTTTTTATTTTTTTTATTTTTTTTTTATATTTTTTTTTTGTTTTATTTTTTTTTATTTTTTTCTTCAATTAGTGACACAGAATACCACATCAATAACAAAATAAAGATAAAAGACATATTACAAAAGAACGCTTTTCCGCAACAAATAATAAAAACACTAATAACACAGTATGAAATTTTTTTTTTTTTTTTTTATTATTTTTTTTATTTTTTTTTTATTTTTATTTTAATTAGTGTCACAGAATACCACATCAATAACAAAATAAAGATAAAACATATTAAAAAAGAACGCTAATTCATAAATTCATAAAAAATGTATGAAAAGTTTTTTTATTTTTTTTTATTTTTTTTATTTTTTTTTATATTTTTTTTTTGTTTTATTTTTTTTTTATTTTTTTTTTTCAATTAGTGACACAGAATACCACATCAATAACAAAATAAAGATAAAAGACATATTACAAAAGAACGCTTTTCCGCAAAAAATAATAAAAACACTAATAACACAGTATGAATTTTTTTTTTTTTTTTGAATTTTTTTTTTTTTTTATATTTTTTTTTTTTATTTTTTTTTTTTTTTTTTATTCTATTTTTTTTTTTTTTTTTATTTTTTTTTTTTTATTTTTTTTTCAATTAGTGACACAGAATACCACATCAATAACAAAATAAAGATAAAAGACATATTACAAAAGAACGCTTTTCCGCAACAAATAAAAAAACACTAATAACACAGTATGAATTTTTTTTTTTTTTTTAATTTTTTTTGTTTGTTTTTTATATATTTTTTTTTTATTTTTTTTTTTTTTTATTCTATTTTTTTTTTTTTTTTATTTTTTTTTATATTTTTTTTTTCAATTAGTGACACAGAATACCACATCAATAACAAAATAAAGATAAAAGACATATTACAAAAGAACGCTTTTCCGCAACAAATAATAAAAACACTAATAACACAGTATGAACATCGAACTATACACCCACCAGAGGAAAAAGAAAACAAAATCTACAAATCCTTTACATATATCAAAGAAATAGCAGACCGGTTCAAAAATGCAAAACTTCTAGATACAGAAAAATATAAATTAGCTATGAAATCGACAAATACAACTTCACAACTCTACACCAACCTAAAAACAAAAATAGACAAAATGGAACATGTCACATGTCACATGTCACATGTCACATGTCACATGTCACATGTCACATGTCACATGTCACATGTCACATGTCACATGTCACATGTCACATGTCACATGTCACATGTCACATGTCACATGTCACATGTCACATGTCACATGTCACATGTCACATGTCACATGTCACATGTCACATGTCACATGTCACATGTCACATGTCACATGTCACATGTCACATGTCACATGTCACATGTCACATGTCACATGTCACATGTCACATGTCACATGTCACATGTCACATGTCACATGTCACATATCACATGTCACATGTCACATGTCACATGTCACATGTCACATGTCACATGTCACATGTCACATGTCACATATCACATGTCACATCCCAAGTAACAATTTTCCTCTCTTAAGAATCTTCAAGAATCTTGAAAGAGTTAATCCAAAGAGCTCATATTCTAAAAAACATTTTTATAGCATTCTATAAAAATCTTTAAAGAGTCTTTTGGGTCTTAAATGGCCCAATTGCCAAGAATTAGTTTCATCTCATATCAGAATTATTATTCTCTCAGCGAGAATACATTTCTCACAAGAAAACTTTCGATCTAGCAGCAAGAGTAAAAATCTGTTTTATGTTACTCTTTAAAAATTCTCATAAGACCTTTCCAGTTCTTGCTATGAGAAAGCGTTTCTCACTTTAAGAGTCTCTCAAAAGAGAGAAGTGAGAAAAGAAAAACAGCAGCAAAATGCTTCTTTGTCTATCTTTAACATTTTTTATTATTGTTGAGAAAGACAGATATATTTTTTGAGAAATATATAACAAGATTATATTAGAGTATTCTTAAAAGAGTTTTTTTTTGACACATCAATATATGATTGATAAAAATCTTAATAGGTGGGTATTATATTTAATATTATATGATCATATTTTTTTCACATTATGTGAACCGAATTCTCATTGCGGTTGAAATATTATCTGCTAAGATACCGTTTTGCCTCTACAAAAATGAAGCGCCCTTTGGAAAGCTGAAAGTTTAATTATTTTATAAATGTTTTTTAATGCAAATAGGGTTACCATTTTTGGGAACACTTATTGCTTTATTTTTTTAATGAAACTTATGGCCAGTTTCTCCAAACACTTTTAAATATTTATTGGGTTGTTAAATCTTAAAATGGCATTTTTCGATTTCACCAACCATTTTAATTTTTAAAAGGGCCAATAAACTAAAGTCCCATTTTGTTCCAAATAAATTTTAAAGGCGTCTTAAAAATGCAAGACAAAGATAACGTTGAAATTTTTCGATTAATATATGCTCTCCTCTCGCTTGCTCTAATGAAAGAGAGCCATGAGTGGTGAATAAAAATCCGGGATTGGCATCAAGTTTCCTTATTTTTAAAAAATCACCTTCTTATATTGGTGCAAACCATTTTAAGCTAAAATGCCAATAAATTTTATTACTCCGTTAATTAAAATGCTTTAAGATGTATTTTGGTGAAACTGGGCATTATTCATCTTTTTCAAAAGTTATTTTCTGGTACAAACACAAGCAACAGCTTATTTATAAATACATTTTTTTATGAATTTATGAATTAGCGTTCTTTTTTAATATGTTTTATCTTTATTTTGTTATTGATGTGGTATTCTGTGACACTAATTAAAATAAAAATAAAAAAAAAAAAAAATAAAAAAAATAATAAAAAAAAAAAAAAAAAATTTCATACTGTGTTATTAGTGTTTTTATTATTTGTTGCGGAAAAGCGTTCTTTTGTTATATGTCTTTTATCTTTATTTTGTTATTGATGTGGTATTCTGTGTCACTAATTGAAAAAAAAATAAAAAAAAAAATAAAAAAAAATATAAAAAAAAATAAAAAAAAAAAAAAAAATATATAAAAAAAAAAAAAAATTAAAAATGTTCATACTGTGTTATTAGTGTTTTTATTATTTGTTGCGGAAAAGCGTTCTTTTGTAATATGTCTTTAATCTTTATTTTGTTATTGATGTGGTATTCTGTGTCACTAATTGAAAAAAAAAATAAAAAAAAAAATAAAAATAAAACAAAAAAAAAAATATAAAATAAAAAAAAAAAAAATTAGCTATTTTTATTAGCATTGATGATATGCAGCGTCTCGATGATCATCCTTTTGTTTTGGTGTTCTTCTCGCTGCATTATTTTGACGTTATCATGGTTATTAATGTGGTATTCTGTGTCACTAATTGAAAAAAAAAATAATAAAAAAAAATAAAAAAAAAAATATAAAAAAAAAAAAAATTTAGAAAATGTTCATACTGTGTTATTAGTGTTTTTATTATTTGTTGCGGAAAAGCGTTCTTTTGTAATATGTCTTTTATCTTAATTTAGTTATTGATGTGGTATTCTGTGTCACTAATTGAAAAAAAAAAAAATAAAAAAAAATAAATAAAAAAAAAAAATATAAAAAAAATAAAAAAATAAATAAAAAAATAAAAAAAATAGACATGTGACATGTGAAATGTGACATGTGACATGTGACATGTGACATGTGACATGTGACATGTGACATGTGACATGTGACATGTGACATGTGACATGTGACATGTGACATGTGACATGTGACATGTGACATGTGACATGTGACATGTGACATGTGACACGTGACATGTGACATGTGACATGTGACATGTGACATGTGACATGTGACATTTGACATCCCAACTAACATACTCTTGAGAGTTTCATTCTTCAAATCTGGAAAAATCACTCACAAGACTCTTATAAAACTCTTCATAACTACCAAAATAAAAATTAGTCCTTAAATAGTTTTGTCATAAGAATTTGTAAACCTGAATTCTCATAAAACTTTTTTAATTACACTTCAACTCTTTACCACTCTTACAATAGTTCTTCTACTAGTAGATATATACTTAAATTCTCTAAAGACTTTATTCTTACAACAAAACTCTTCTAAGAAGTTCAGTTCTATCAAAACCTCTTAAAAGATTCAAAGAATTTCATTTCTTATGCCAAGAATCTAACAAGATCTTAAGTAGATAAGTTTTTAAAACAAGAGTCTTAAAAGAGGCGAAAGATCTTTAGTCTTAGAAGAAAATTTTAATAAGAAGATGATAAACTGAAAGTGTCAAAGCAAATCAATTTCGATAGAAGAAGCATTATGGTGTGAAATGGAAATGATACAGCAAGTATTAATAATGTGATATGTGACCATTTGTAGTTTGACAGATTTGTTTATTTACTTTAAAAACACTTGCTCGTGTGGGAAGTATTGTAAAATAACCATTACATATTAATATAGCCGTGTTTTTTGCAAATCCATAGACTTGTGTGAAAAAACGACATCAGTTTACACGTAAATATAACAACAACATAAGTTCATATGGACTTAGCTAATAACAGATCCAGAGCACAGGTCATCAAATCGTACTTTTCCGTCTCCTCCCGTAGAAAACAAAGTTTACACGCGCATTTCTTTTTAACAGCTAAATTGTAAGAATGTGTTGTTTAGCCAAAAACTAGACTGTCTCATATTTGAAATGCACGGGCACGGATACAGAGTTAAAACTTTGCAGTTTTGAAAGTTTATATAGGCAAATGTGGGTGGACCCCGATCCTTCTATTTATTTATTATTCTATGCCCCAGACTTATCTTAGTTGCGATAAAAACTGTATCATCGACACAACTACATATGGGAACGTTAATTTTCGTCGGTAATGGTGTGGGCTAATTCCCAATATGATTTTTTTCGACAACTCTATATGTACATAAATGCATTTCGAAAAAAACGAAAAAAAACCGATATAAATAATCTCACCTATAGTCCAACTCTTTAATTTTTTTTAAGATTCTAATAAGATATGTATTCTTAAGCCACTTCAAATAAGAGGCTTACTAGAATTCTTTTGACATTTGTGCAAAATTTCTCTCTATGAGTAAATTACTTGCTAGAGTAATTTTGACTTGTAAAGAATTGAATTCTTCTTAAATTCGTTTACTAGAGTAAAGGCACAAAAATGTCTATACCACGCAAAACAAGTTAAAATTGAAGTGCTGTTAGATGGGATTACAATAGGAAATTTCATAAAACTAAAAATCCCGAAAAATCCTACTCATCAAATAATTAATGTTCTTAATAACAAATAACATGAATAACTATATTGTCGTTTTTGGTATTAGCTTAAAGGGGTTTCTTTATAAATAATTCCACTTTAATTTAAATGTTGTAGTTATGTAGTTAATAAGACAAAAATATAATGAGAACGGGTTTTTTTTTTGGGCAACTTGTTTTGTTGTATTAATTTATAATTCAATAATTAAATTATTTTTGTTTTGCTTTCGAGGCAATTCATAAAAATCTCTATGGTTAAAATACCAACTATTTTTAACATCCGTTTACTTATAAAACTACCGTTAAGGTATTTAGCTAATTACTGTGGGAAAAATTGATGATAATTAGAAGAATACCTTTCCTAGAATCAAGAACAAATTTAAAATCCTTTATCACACTTTAACAATTACCTGGGTGGATCTTATATTGTTGTAAGCTCAGCCTTAAATAATTGTAAAGTACCCTGTCTATAATAGAAATTTAACTCAGAAACTAAGAGATTATTCGTGGTACTTTTGATTATATTTTTTGGGATAATTGGGTGGGTTTTTGTTTTGGGAATTTCCCATTTACAAAATTGTCTAACAACACTTTTTTGTATTAAAAGATTTAACGCGCAATTCAGTTTAACAATTTCAACCCTTATTAAAGAATTTTAACTCTTATAAAAAGTCTTTTGTTTTTAAAAGGCATTCACTTCAAGATAATGTTTCTTGGTATGTCAAAACGACTCTAGAAAATGTCTTTTATGAAGAGCTCTAGTGTTAGGCAACACGGCCATCAAATCATGCTTTCTTTCGTTTTTTAGGGTTACCAAAAACCGAGAAAATTATTTATATTCGTAAAAAAATTTAACAGCAAAATATATTTATAATGTGTACCTACCACGTAGGTATGTTACTTTTTTTTTCACTGGTACATGAACTTGAATAAAGATAGAATAAATACAATTTTGTAAAAAAAATATATTAACAAAAGAACAACTTGCGACGAAAGTTACAAAACAGGGCTAAAAAAAAACATCTGAAAAATCCTTAATCATCCAATATTTTTGTTTTCTTTTGTTTTTGTTTTATCTGTCAAGCCTAAAAGTGTGGAGATCCATTAAAGGATGGCTAGGAAGTCAATAACCACAACTCTCTGTTCGTCCGCTTTAATATTTTTCACCCATTATTTGATTTACAAGAAAAATATATAAGTCTGTATAATATACACTCACCACTTCATTCAACATTAACGTCAAATTTTATGACAGCGTTTTGAACCACGCGAAAAATCAAGATTGCGATGACCGGATCATGGATTGGATTTTTGGTTAAATAAGCTGTTGCTTGTGTTTGTACCAGAAAATAACTTTTGAAAAAGATGAATAATGCCCAGTTTCACCAAAATACATCTTAAAGCATTTTAATTAACGGAGTAATAAAATTTATTGGCATTTTAGCTTAAAATGGTTTGCACCAATATAAGAAGGTGATTTTTTAAAAATAAGGAAACTTGATGCCAATCCCGGATTTTTATTCACCACTCATGGCTCTCTTTCATTAGAGCAAGCGAGAGGAGAGCATATATTAATCGAAAAATTTCAACGTTATCTTTGTCTTGCATTTTTAAGACGCCTTTAAAATTTATTTGGAACAAAATGGGACTTTAGTTTATTGGCCCTTTTAAAAATTAAAATGGTTGGTGAAATCGAAAAATGCCATTTTAAGATTTAACAACCCAATAAATATTTAAAAGTGTTTGGAGAAACTGGCCATAAGTTTCATTAAAAAAATAAAGCAATAAGTGTTCCCAAAAATGGTAACCCTATTTGCATTAAAAAACATTTATAAAATAATTAAACTTTCAGCTTTCCAAAGGGCGCTTCATTTTTGTAGAGGCAAAACGGTATCTTAGCAGATAATATTTCAACCGCAATGAGAATTCGGTTCACATAATGTGAAAAAAATATGATCATATAATATTAAATATAATACCCACCTATTAAGATTTTTATCAATCATATATTTGATGTGTCAAAAAAACACTCTTTTAAGAATACTCTAATATAATCTTGTTATATATTTCTCAAAAAATATATCTGTCTTTCTCAACAATAATAAAAAATGTTAAAGATAGACAAAGAAGCATTTTGCTGCTGTTTTTCTTTTCTCACTTCTCTCTTTTGAGAGACTCTTAAAGTGAGAAACGCTTTCTCATAGCAAGAACTGGAAAGGTCTTATGAGAATTTTTAAAGAGTAACATAAAACAGATTTTTACTCTTGCTGCTAGATCGAAAGTTTTCTTGTGAGAAATGTATTCTCGCTGAGAGAATAATAATTCTGATATGAGATGAAACTAATTCTTGGCAATTGGGCCATTTAAGACCCAAAAGACTCTTTAAAGATTTTTATAGAATGCTATAAAAATGTTTTTTAGAATATGAGCTCTTTGGATTAACTCTTTCAAGATTCTTGAAGATTCTTAAGAGAGGAAAATTGTTACTTGGGATGTGACATGTGATATGTGACATGTGACATGTGACATGTGACATGTGACATGTGACATGTGACATGTGACATGTGACATGTGACATGTGACATGTGACATGTGACATGTGATATGTGACATGTGACATGTGACATGTGACATGTGACATGTGACATGTGACATGTGACATGTGACATGTGACATGTCACATGTCACATGTCACATGTCACATGTCACATGTCACATGTCACATGTCACATGTCACATGTCACATGTCACATGTCACATGTCACATGTCACATGTCACATGTCACATATCACATGTCACATGTCACATGTCACATGTCACATGTCACATGTCACATGTCACATGTCACATGTCACATGTCACATGTCACATGTCACATATCACATGTCACATCCCAAGTAACAATTTTCCTCTCTTAAGAATCTTCAAGAATCTTGAAAGAGTTAATCCAAAGAGCTCATATTCTAAAAAACATTTTTATAGCATTCTATAAAAATCTTTAAAGAGTCTTTTGGGTCTTAAATGGCCCAATTGCCAAGAATTAGTTTCATCTCATATCAGAATTATTATTCTCTCAGCGAGAATACATTTCTCACAAGAAAACTTTCGATCTAGCAGCAAGAGTAAAAATCTGTTTTATGTTGCTCTTTAAAAATTCTCATAAGACCTTTCCAGTTCTTGCTATGAGAAAGCGTTTCTCACTTTAAGAGTCTCTCAAAAGAGAGAAGTGAGAAAAGAAAAACAGCAGCAAAATGCTTCTTTGTCTATCTTTAACATTTTTTATTATTGTTGAGAAAGACAGATATATTTTTTGAGAAATATATAACAAGATTATATTAGAGTATTCTTAAAAGAGTTTTTTTTTGACACATCAAATATATGATTGATAAAAATCTTAATAGGTGGGTATTATATTTAATATTATATGATCATATTTTTTTCACATTATGTGAACCGAATTCTCATTGCGGTTGAAATATTATCTGCTAAGATACCGTTTTGCCTCTACAAAAATGAAGCGCCCTTTGGAAAGCTGAAAGTTTAATTATTTTATAAATGTTTTTTTAATGCAAATAGGGTTACCATTTTTGGGAACACTTATTGCTTTATTTTTTTAATGATTAATGAAACTTATGGCCAGTTTCTCCAAACACTTTTAAATATTTATTGGGTTGTTAAATCTTAAAATGGCATTTTTCGATTTCACCAACCATTTTAATTTTTAAAAGGGCCAATAAACCTAAGTCCCATTTTGTTCCAAATAAATTTTAAAGGCGTCTTAAAAATGCAAGACAAAGATAACGTTGAAATTTTTCGATTAATATATGCTCTCCTCTCGCTTGCTCTAATGAAAGAGAGCCATGAGTGGTGAATAAAAATCCGGGATTGGCATCAAGTTTCCTTATTTTTAAAAAATCACCTTCTTATATTGGTGCAAACCATTTTAAGCTAAAATGCCAATAAATTTTATTACTCCGTTAATTAAAATGCTTTAAGATGTATTTTGGTGAAACTGGGCATTATTCATCTTTTTCAAAAGTTATTTTCTGGTACAAACACAAGCAACAGCTTATTTAACCAAAAATCCAATCCATGATCCGGTCATCGCAATCTTGATTTTTCGCGTGGTTCAAAACGCTGTCATAAAATTTGACGTTAATGTTGAATGAAGTGGTGAGTGTATATTATACAGACTTATATATTTTTCTTGTAAATCAAATAATGGGTGAAAAATATTAAAGCGGACGAACAGAGAGTTGTGGTTATTGACTTCCTAGCCATCCTTTAATGGATCTCCACACTTTTAGGCTTGACAGATAAAACAAAAACAAAAGAAAACAAAAATATTGGATGATTAAGGATTTTTCAGATGTTTTTTTTAGCCCTGTTTTGTAACTTTCGTCGCAAGTTGTTCTTTTGTTAATATATTTTTTTTACAAAATTGTATTTATTCTATCTTTATTCAAGTTCATGTACCAGTGAAAAAAAAAGTAACATACCTACGTGGTAGGTACACATTATAAATATATTTTGCTGTTAAATTTTTTTACGAATATAAATAATTTTCTCGGTTTTTGGTAACCCTAAAAAACGAAAGAAAGCATGATTTGATGGCCGTGTTGCCTAACACTAGAGCTCTTCATAAAAGACATTTTCTAGAGTCGTTTTGACATACCAAGAAACATTATCTTGAAGTGAATGCCTTTTAAAAACAAAAGACTTTTTATAAGAGTTAAAATTCTTTAATAAGGGTTGAAATTGTTAAACTGAATTGCGCGTTAAATCTTTTAATACAAAACAGTGTTGTTAGACAATTTTGTAAATGGGAAATTCCCAAAACAAAAAACCCACCCAATTATCCCAAAAAATATAATCAAAAGTACCACGAATAATCTCTTAGTTTCTGAGTTAAATTTCTATTATAGACAGGGTACTTTACATTCATTTAAGGCTGAGCTTACAACAATATAAGATCCACCCAGGTAATTGTTAAAGTGTGATAAAGGATTTTAAATTTGTTCTTGATTCTAGGAAAGGTATTCTTCTAATTATCATCAATTTTTCCCACAGTAATTAGCTAAATACCTTAACGGTAGTTTTATAAGTAAACGGATGTTAAAAATAGTTGGTATTTTAACCATAGAGATTTTTATGAATTGCCTCGAAAGCAAAACAAAAATAATTTAATTATTGAATTATAAATTAATACAACAAAACAAGTTGCCCAAAAAAAAAACCCGTTCTCATTATATTTTTGTCTTATTAACTACATAACTACAACATTTAAATTAAAGTGGAATTATTTATAAAGAAACCCCTTTAAGCTAATACCAAAAACGACAATATAGTTATTCATGTTATTTGTTATTAAGAACATTAATTATTTGATGAGTAGGATTTTTCGGGATTTTTAGTTTTATGAAATTTCCTATTGTAATCCCATCTAACAGCACTTCAATTTTAACTTGTTTTGCGTGGTATAGACATTTTTGTGCCTTTACTCTAGTAAACGAATTTAAGTAGAATTCAATTCTTCACAAGTCAAAATTACTCTAGCAAGTAATTTACTCATAGAGAGAAATTTTGCACAAATGTCAAAAGAATTCTAGTAAGCCTCTTATTTGAAGTGGCTTAAGAATACATATCTTATTAGAATCTTAAAAAAAATTAAAGAGTTGGACTATAGGTGAGATTATTTATATCGGTTTTTTTTCGTTTTTTTCGAAATGCATTTATGTACATATAGAGTTATCGAAAAAAATCATATTGGGAATTAGCCCACACCATTACCGACGAAAATTAACGTTCCCATATGTAGTTGTGTCGATGATACAGTTTTTATCGCAACTAAGATAAGTCTGGGGCATAGAATAATAAATAAATAGAAGGATCGGGGTCCACCCACATTTGCCTATATAAACTTTCAAAACTGCAAAGTTTTAACTCTGTATCCGTGCCCGTGCATTTCAAATATGAGACAGTCTAGTTTTTGGCTAAACAACACATTCTTACAATTTAGCTGTTAAAAAGAAATGCGCGTGTAAACTTTGTTTTCTACGGGAGGAGACGGAAAAGTACGATTTGATGACCTGTGCTCTGGATCTGTTATTAGCTAAGTCCATATGAACTTATGTTGTTGTTATATTTACGTGTAAACTGATGTCGTTTTTTCACACAAGTCTATGGATTTGCAAAAAACACGGCTATATTAATATGTAATGGTTATTTTACAATACTTCCCACACGAGCAAGTGTTTTTAAAGTAAATAAACAAATCTGTCAAACTACAAATGGTCACATATCACATTATTAATACTTGCTGTATCATTTCCATTTCACACCATAATGCTTCTTCTATCGAAATTGATTTGCTTTGACACTTTCAGTTTATCATCTTCTTATTAAAATTTTCTTCTAAGACTAAAGATCTTTCGCCTCTTTTAAGACTCTTGTTTTAAAAACTTATCTACTTAAGATCTTGTTAGATTCTTGGCATAAGAAATGAAATTCTTTGAATCTTTTAAGAGGTTTTGATAGAACTGAACTTCTTAGAAGAGTTTTGTTGTAAGAATAAAGTCTTTAGAGAATTTAAGTATATATCTACTAGTAGAAGAACTATTGTAAGAGTGGTAAAGAGTTGAAGTGTAATTAAAAAAGTTTTATGAGAATTCAGGTTTACAAATTCTTATGACAAAACTATTTAAAGACTAATTTTTATTTTGGTAGTTATGAAGAGTTTTATAAGAGTCTTGTGAGTGATTTTTCCAGATTTGAAGAATGAAACTCTCAAGAGTATGTTAGTTGGGATGTCAAATGTCACATGTCACATGTCACATGTCATATGTCACATGTCACATGTCACATGTCACGTGTCACATGTCACATGTCACATGTCACATGTCACATGTCACATGTCACATGTCACATGTCACATGTCACATGTCACATGTCACATGTCACATGTCACATGTCACATTTCACATGTCACATGTCAATTTTTTTTATTTTTTTATTTATTTTTTTATTTTTTTTATATTTTTTTTTTATTTATTTTTTTTTATTTTTTTTTCTATTTTTTTTTTTTCAATTAGTGACACAGAATACCACATCAATAACTAAATTAAGATAAAAGACATATTACAAAAGAACGCTTTTCCGCAACAAATAATAAAAACACTAATAACACAGTATGAACATTTTCTAAATTTTTTTTTTTTTTTTTTTTTTTTTATATTTTTTTTTTTATTTTTTTTTATTATTTTTTTTTTCAATTAGTGACACAGAATACCACATCAATAACACCAACCATGATAACGTCAAAATAATGCAGCGAGAAGAACACCAAAACAAAAGGATGATCATCGAGACGCTGCATTTCATCAATGCTAATAAAAATAGCTAATTTTTTTTTTGTTTTATTTTTATTTTTTTTTTATTTTTTTTTTCAATTAGTGACACAGAATACCACATCAATAACAAAATAAAGATTAAAGACATATTACAAAAGAACGCTTTTCCGCAACAAATAATAAAAACACTAATAACACAGTATGAACATTTTTAAATTTTTTTTTTTTTTTTATATATTTTTTTTTTTTTTTTATTTTTTTTTATATTTTTTTTTTATTTTTTTTTTTATTTTTTTTTTCAATTAGTGACACAGAATACCACATCAATAACAAAATAAAGATAAAAGACATATAACAAAAGAACGCTTTTCCGCAACAAATAATAAAAACACTAATAACACAGTATGAAATTTTTTTTTTTTTTTTTTTATTATTTTTTTTATTTTTTTTTTTATTTTTATTTTAATTAGTGTCACAGAATACCACATCAATAACAAAATAAAGATAAAACATATTAAAAAAGAACGCTAATTCATAAATTCATAAAAAATGTATGAAAAGTTTTTTATTTTTTTTATTTTTTTTTATATTTTTTTTTTGTTTTATTTTTTTTTATTTTTTTTTTCAATTAGTGACAGAATACCACATCAATAACAAAATAAAGATAAAAGACATATTACAAAAGAACGCTTTTCCGCAACAAATAATAAAAACACTAATAACACAGTATGATTTTTTTTTTTTTTTTTTTTATATTTTTTTTTTTTTATTTTTTTTTTTTTATTCAATTTTTTTTTTTTTTTTATTTTTTTTTCAATTAGTGCACAGAATACCACATCAATAACAAAATAAAGATAAAAGACATATTACAAAAGAACGCTTTTCCGCAACAAATAAAAAAACACTAATAACACAGTATGAATTTTTTTTTTTTTTTTAAATTTTTTTTTGTTTTTTTTTATATATTTTTTTTTTTTATTTTTTTTTTTTTTATTCTATTTTTTTTTTTTTTTTATTTTTTTTTTATATTTTTTTTTTTCAATTAGTGACACAGAATACCACATCAATAACAAAATAAAGATTAAAGACATATTACAAAAGAACGCTTTTCCGCAACAAATAATAAAAACACTAATAACTCATATGAACATTTTTTAATTTTTTTTTTTTATATTTTTAATATTTTTTTTTTTTTTTATTTTTTTTTTCAATTAGTGACACAGAACACCACATCAATAACAAAATAAAGATAAAAGACATATTACAAAAGAACGCTTTTCCGCAACAAATAATAAAAACACTAATAACTCATATGAACATTTTTTAATTTTTTTTTTGTTTTTTTTTAATTTTTTTTTATATTTTTTTTTTTTTTTTTATAATTTTTTTTTTTCAATTAGTGACACAGAATACCACATCAATAACAAAATAAAGATAAGACATATTACAAAAGAACGCTTTTCCGCAACAAATAATAAAAACACTAATAACACAGTATGAACATCGAACTATACACCCACCAGAGGAAAAAGAAAACAAAATCTACAAATCCTTTACATATATCAAAGAAATAGCAGACCGGTTCAAAAATGCAAAACTTCTAGATACAGAAAAATATAAATTAGCTATGAAATCGACAAATACAACTTCACAACACCAACCTAAAAACAAAAATAGACAAAATGGAACATGTCACATGTCACATGTCACATGTCACATGTCACATGTCACATGTCACATGTCACATGTCACATGTCACATATCACATGTCACATGTCACATGTCACATGTCACATGTCACATGTCACATGTCACATGTCACATGTCACATGTCACATGTCACATGTCACATATCACATGTCACATGTCACATGTCACATGTCACATGTCACATGTCACATGTCACATGTCACATGTCACATGTCACATGTCACATGTCACATGTCACATGTCACATGTCACATGTCACATGTCACATGTCACATGTCACATGTCACATGTCACATGTCACATGTCACATGTCACATGTCACATGTCTATTTTTTTTATTTTTTTATTTATTTTTTTATTTTTTTTATATTTTTTTTTTATTTATTTTTATTTTCTTGTTTATTTTTTTTTTTTTTCAATTAGTGACACAGAATACCACATCAATAACTAAATTAAGATAAAAGACATATTACAAAAGAACGCTTTTCCGCAACAAATAATAAAAACACTAATAACACAGTATGAACATTTTCTAAATTTTTTTTTTTACATATTTTTTTTTTTTTTTTTTTTATTTTTTTTTTATATTTTTTTTTTAATTTTTTTTTTATATTTTTTTTTTATTTTTTTTTATTATTTTTTTTTTTCAATTAGTGACACAGAATACCACATCAATAACACCAACCATGATAACGTCAAAATAATGCAGCGAGAAGAACACCAAAACAAAAGGATGATCATCGAGACGCTGCATATGCTAATAATGCTAATAAAAATAGCTAATTTTTTTTTTTATTTTATATTTTTTTTTGTTTTATTTTTATTTTTTTATTTTATTTTTTTTTTTTCAATTAGTGACACAGAATACCACATCAATAACAAAATAAAGATTAAAGACATATTACAAAAGAACGCTTTTCCGCAACAAATAATAAAAACACTAATAACACAGTATGAACATTTTTAAATTTTTTTTTTTTTTTTTAATTTTTTTTTTTTATTTTTTTTTATATTTTTTTTTTATTTTTTTTTTTATTTTTTTTTTCAATTAGTGACACAGAATACCACATCAATAACACCAACCATGATAACGTCAAAATAATGCAGCGAGAAGAACACCAAAACAAAAGGATGATCATCGAGACGCTGCATATCATCAATGCTAATAAAAATAGCTAAGAGAAATAAATAGAGACGCTGCATATCATCAATGCTAATAAAAATAGCAAATTTTTTTTTTTTTTTATATTTTTTTTTCTTTTTTTTTTTTTTTTTCTTTTTATTTTTTTTTATATTTTTTTTTTTATTTTTTTTTTCAATTAGTGACACAGAATACCACATCAATAACAAAATAAAGATAAAAGACATATTACAAAAGAACGCTTTTCCGCAACAAATAATAAAAACACTAATAACACAGTATGAATTTTTTTTTTTTTTTTTTTATTATTTTTTTAATTTTTTTTTTTTATTTTTATTTTAATTAGTGTCACAGAATACCACATCAATAACAAAATAAAGATAAAAGACATATTAAAAAAGAACGCTAATTCATAAATTCATAAAAAATGTAAGAAAAGTTTTTTTATTTTTTTTATTTTTTTTTTTATATTTTTTTTTGTTTTATTTTTTTTTATTTTTTTTTTCAATTAGTGACACAGAATATCACATCAATAACAAAATAAAGATAAAAGACATATTACAAAAGAACGCTTTTCCGCAACAAATAATAAAAACACTAATAACACAGTATGAATTTTTTTTTTTTTTTATATTTTTTTTTTTAATTTTTTTTTTTTTTATTCTATTTTTTTTTTTTTTTAATATTTTTTTTATATTTTTTTTTTCAATTAGTGACACAGAATACCACATCAATAACAAAATAAATATAAGATATTACAAAAGAACGCTTTTCCGCAACAAATAATAAAAACACTAATAACACAGTATGATTTTTTTTTTTTTTTTTTTTTATTTTTTTATTTTTTTTTTTATTTTTATTGTTTTTTTTAATTTTTTTTTATAAATTTTTTTTTTTAATTTTTTTTTCAATTAGTGCAGAATACCACATCAGTAACAAAATAAAGATAAAAGACATATTACAAAAGAACGCTTTTCCGCAACAAACAATAAAAACACTAATAACACAGTATGATTTTTTTTTTTTTTTTGAATTTTTTTTTTATATTTTTTTTTTTTTAATTTTTTTTTTTTTTTTATGCTATTTTTTTTTTTTCATTTTTTTTTAATATTTTTTTTTCAATTAGTGACACAGAATACCACATCAATAACAAAATAAATATAAAAGACATATTACAAAAGAACGCTAATTCATAAATTCATAAAAAATGTATGAAAAGTTTTTAATTTTTTTAATTTTTTTTTTATATTTTTTTTTTTGGTTTATTTTTTTTTATTTTTTTTTTCAATTAGTGACAGAATACCACATCAATAACAAAATAAAGATAAAAGACATTACAAAAGAACGCTTTTCCGCAACAAATAATAAAAACACTAATAACACAGTATGAAATTTTTTTTTTTTTTTAATTGTTTTTTATTTTTATTTTTTTTTATATTTTTTTTTTATTTTTATTGTTTTCTTTAATTTTTTTTTATATATTTTTTTTTTTTTTTATATTTTTTTTAATTATTTTTTTCAATTAGTGACACAGAATCATCACAGTGATCACATCAATAACAAAATAAGATCAAAGACATATTACAAAAGAACGCTTTTCCGCAACAAATAATAAAAACACTAATAACACAGTATGAACATTTTTTTTTTTTTTTTTAATTTTTTTTTTTTTTTTATTTTTTTTTCAATTAGTGACACAGAATACCACACCAATAACAAAATAAAGATAAAAGACATATTACAAAAGAACTTTTCCGCAACAAATAAAAAAACACTAATAACACAGTATGAATTTTTTTTTTTTAATTTTTTTTTGTTTTTTTTTTATATATTTTTTTTTTTATTTTTTTTTTTTTTTATTCTATTTTTTTTTTTTTTTTTTTTATTTTTTTTTTATATTTTTTTTTTTCAATTAGTGACACAGAATACCACATCAATAACAAAATAAAGATAAAAGACATATTACAAAAGAACGCTTTTCCGCAACAAATAATAAAAACACTAATAACACAGTATGAAATTTTTTTTTTTTTTTTAATTGTTTTTTATTTTTATTTTTTTTTATATTTTTTTTTTATTTTTATTGTTTTCTTTAATTTTTTTTTATATATTTTTTTTTTTTTTTATATTTTTTTTAATTATTTTTTTCAATTAGTGACACAGAATCATCACAGTGATCACATCAATAACAAAATAAAGATCAAAGACATATTACAAAAGAACGCTTTTCCGCAACAAATAATAAAAACACTAATAACACAGTATGAACATTTTTTTTTTTTTTTTAATTTTTTTTTTTTTTTTATTTTTTTTTCAATTAGTGACACAGAATACCACACCAATAACAAAATAAAGATAAAAGACATATTACAAAAGAACTTTTCCGCAACAAATAAAAAAACACTAATAACACAGTATGAATTTTTTTTTTTTAATTTTTTTTTGTTTTTTTTTTATATATTTTTTTTTTTATTTTTTTTTTTTTTTATTCTATTTTTTTTTTTTTTTTTTTTTATTTTTTTTTTTATATTTTTTTTTTCAATTAGTGACACAGAATACCACATCAATAACAAAATAAATATAAAAGACATATTACAAAAGAACGCTTTTCCGCAACAAATAATAAAAACACTAATAACACTGTTTTGGAATGGGTATTTTGTGTTAAATTATTGTGGACTGTATAATGTTTTTATATTCTTTTATATTAATGTAATGTCTTTGTAATAAATAAAATTTCTAATGATTTTCTTAATATATGTAGTGTATAATGTTCAAATTTATTTCAATGTTACGTGTATAATGTGTATAATGTTTCCAAGATGTGTATTGTGTGATGTCCAAACAGCAAAGAGATCGAATCTTACTTTTGACAATTTGAATAGGCAAACAAGAAGGAAAGGTGAAAGAAAAGCAAAATAATACAGTATAAGTTTACGTTAGGATTAACAAATGTAGCGAGAGAGTTTATGAAATTTAATCAGTTAGTTTAGATAGGGTATTATTGTACACGTTTGGCAATACAAAATAAAAATTTATAGGTTGCGTTTTATTCCAAAACATTCAGCCCCCCCTGGAAGACTCTGGTCTTTCAGAAAAAGGCAAAGGAGCCACCTTGGCAATGGGTCGAACATAATTTCCGCTTTTGGTTCGTACGGTGACGACACGACACCTGCCGTCCTTCCCAGGATGCACATCTATGATTCGTCCTAGGATCCACTTCGAAGGTGGAAGATTCTGTTCCTTCAGTAGTACCATGTCGTTTTTCTGGATGTCTCTCACAATCTTCTGCCATTTGGGTCGGTTTTGTAGCGAGGTTAAATATTCCTTGTGCCACCTTTTCCAAAATCCTTGCATTAGAGTCTGTAAGAGATAATAGTTAGAACTTATCGAAACATTTGAAAAGTTTAAATCAGGTTGAGGAATTGAACAGTATGATTCTCCGATCATGAAATGAGACGGAGTAAGGGCGATTGGCTCCGAATCAGAGGTTTGCCACATGGGTCGTGAATTTAGTAAGCATTCAATTTTGGAAAGAAGAGTGTACATTTCTTCATAGGTCAGTATATGTTCACCAATAACACGCTTAATATGCTGCTTCACGGATTTTACACCCGCCTCCCACAGCCCGCCAAAGTGGGGTGCAGAAGGTGGTATAAATTTCCATTGAATGGCATCCTTAGATAGATGATCTGCGATGATCTTATTTCGCTGTTTACTCATCAGCTGCTGATGCATCTCACTGAGCAAGCGCTTAGCACCATGAAAATTTGTTGCGTTGTCACTCCAAATTTCAGTTGGTTTTCCTCTACGCGACACAAAGCGATCTAGGGCCAGAAGAAAAGCGCTGGATGACAAATCACCAACTAGTTCAATATGAACTCCCTTTGTTACGAAACAAACAAAAAGGGCTATGTAACCCTTGACAAATTTGGGATTCCTTCCACGAGCTAAACGCAGTGTGATGGGTCCAGCATAATCACATCCGACTTTGCTTAATGGTCTTGAGAATCGAACCCTTTCGATAGGAAGATTGCCCATCATTTGTTCGGAGGTAGCTTTTCGTTGCTTAAAGCAATTAATGCATTCACTGACCACCTTTCGGATAATGTTTCGGCTTCCTAGAATGAAATAGTTTTGTTTTAGTAAAGACACCATTAATGATACACCTGCATGTAAATAATGTTTATGTGTATACTCTACTAAAAGTTTTGTTATTGAAAGCGATTTGCAGAGAATTATTGGGTGTTTTTCACTGAAGGATAGATCCGAATTTTCCAAACGACCACCTACGCGAAGCACATTTTGAGTATCAAGGAATGGGGCGATTGACGACAGCTTATTTCGCGAAGGCAGCGATTTTTTCTTTTTTAGAATTTCAATTTCAACCGAAAATAAACTCGTTTGAGCAGCTTTTATGAGAGAAATTTTAGCACTATTCAATTCTTTAGTAGAGAGGAAATTTAGATTTCGTAGTTCAGGTGACAGGCAACAATTTTTTAGGAAACGAAAAACGTATGCAACCACGCGCACTGATTTCATCCAATTTGACGATTTAGCCAATATTTGTCTTAAAATGTTATTTTCATTAATATGTGATACGAATACCTGGATCGTGCTCGATTTACGTTCCTCCAATTGTTCACTTGAAACGTTTTCCAATTTATATCGGGATTCGGGCCACTTGCTTCTTTCCATTTTTAGCCAATAGGGACCGTTCCACCAGATGTCAGTGAGAGCAAGTTGAGATGGTGGGATTCCTCTTGAGGGAACATCAGCAGGATTTTCTGCAGATCGAACATGATTCCAGGATTTCACAGGGATAGTTGAA
The DNA here is from genome assembly GCA_951217065.1 of Baccha elongata. NCBI lineage: Eukaryota > Metazoa > Arthropoda > Insecta > Diptera > Syrphidae > Baccha > Baccha elongata. The sequence goes on from CATNUY010000057.1 coordinate 102,550, forward strand.
ATGATCTCCGAAGTTCTGTTCCCAATAAAAACTGACCATTTTTTTGGTGGTGCGGAAAGCCAATGTAACACGATGGACGAGTCTGTCCAAGCAAAAACCTTCATTTGATCCATCTGCAACGAAATCTTGATTTTGTTTAATAAGCGAGTTAACAAAAGAGCTCCACAGAGCTCAAGTCTAGGAAGCGAAAGAATTTTGATTGGAGCAACCTTGCTTTTAGCAGCGACTAATGAAATTGAGGCACTTCCGTCTTGATTTTCACTTCGACAGTAAATAACAGCTGCATATGCATCAAGTGAAGCATCACAAAATGCGTGAAATTCAAAATTCACTTTATTGGTCCAGATGATTCTCGGAATCTGGATTGACTCGAGTAAATGAAGTTCATCCCGAATAATGACCCAACGTTCAGAGAGTTCTTGTGGGATTTCATCGTCCCATCGCAAAGCATGTCTCCATAAATCCTGGAAAAATATTTTCACAGCAACCACGACCGGAGAAAGAAATCCAAGAGGGTCGAAAATTCTAGATGCTTCCGAAAGAATGCGACGTTTCGTACAAGATGTTGATTCGTCAAGATTCACCGTGTACGAGAAAGAATCCTTAGATGGACACCATTGTAGCCCGAGAACCTTTACCGTCTGAGAGTTTTCAAAATCGATAGGAGTTAGCTCCCTTTGATCTTCAGGTAAAGATAGTAGAAGTGGCCAGCAATTAGTTGTCCACTTGCGAAGATTGAAGCCAGCAGAAGACAACAATTCCACAAGCTCCTTTTGAATTACACTGATGTCATCAATGGTGTCAGCGCCTGTAACCAAATCATCGACGTAAAAGTCGCTAAGAATTATTGAAGAAGCACGAGGGTGTGTTTCCGCTGAGTCTAAGGCCAGTTGTTTCAAAGCGCGTTTTGCTAAAAATGAAGCAGCTGAAGTTCCGTATGTAACAGTCAAAAGTCTGTAATGTTTTATAGGGGCTTCAGGGTTTTCTCTCCATAGAATCCTTTGATAATTTGTATGATTTGGTGAAACCCAGATTTGTCGATACATTTTTTCAATGTCTCCTGACATGGTATATGTATGACGACGAGAACGAAGACATATTGTAAAAATGTCTCGTTGAATTTCAGGGCCAACGAAAAGAGATTCATTTAATGAAATTGAATCAGGTGATGACTTTGCGGAGCCATCAAAAACAACTCTCACCTTTGTTGTGCTGCTGTCAGCCTTGAACACAGCATGATGAGGTAAATAATAAGCATTTGAATTGTTAATTTCGTCTAAAGGTATTTCTTGCATATGACCCAGCGATAAGTATTCATTAAGGAAGAAAGAATATTGTTTTTGGAGATTGTGATCACGGAGAAATCTTTTTTCCATTGAATGAAACCGATTAAGCGCGATTCGAAACGAATTTCCAAATTTTGGATTCGAATCAGATTTGAATGGTAAATTTACCATATATCTACCATCTGATTGACGACGATGAGTTTGAATAAAATTATCTTCAGCTCTTTGTTCTTCAATGGATAAAGGAGGCTCATAGTTGACTTCCTCTAGACGCCAAAAGCGCTCTAGATCAATTTCTTGAGTATAATCAAGTTGTGCGTGAAATGTCCTCACACCCGTGGCCGATTCACTGGATGAAAATTGAGAACAATTTCCAGCTATAACCCATCCGAAAATAGTTGAGAAGGAGTTAGGAACACTCGGATCTGGTTTCGAATTTTCGAGAATAATGTTGAATATGTTGTCTGCTCCGATGAGCATATCGATAGGACCAGGTTCATTGAAATTTGGATCTGCAAGATCCAACGAAAGAAATTGATTTGTCTTCAATTTGACCGAAAGTGGAGGAAGCATAGATGTAAGTTTTGATATCACATGAAAAACAATGTCTATGTTGTTTGAATTAAAGCGAGAATGTAATTTCAATGAAACCAAACCGTTGGTTGTGCCAACAGAAGTCGATCCAACTCCGAGAATAGGAATGCGTAATGGTTTTTTAGGAAGCCCCAAACGTTGGAGAGCTCTCTCCGTAATGAACGAAACTTGGGATCCAGAATCGAGTAGTACGCGTATATTTTCGAACGAGCCAAGTTTATCTTGGACTTTGACAACAGCTGTTGGAAGAATAGTTGATGAATTAAGATTGGATTCTAGAGAGTGATGAGTAACGAGAGATGAATTCGAAGGGTTTTGTATCGACGAAGACGACGACGACGATTGTTCATTTTGATGATAAATCGATGTATTTTGGGGATCATGTACCAAGGAATGGTGTCGAGAGTTGCATGATCTGCACCGAAACTTCGAAATGCATTTGTTTGATGCGTGTCCAAACCGCAGACAATTGAAACAAATAGAATTTTCTTTAACAAATTCGCGACGCGCATTTGTATCAAGATCGAGGAATGCTTTACAATATGGAAGTAGATGATTCTCTTTACACTTGGGGCAGTTTGAGTTTGTTGCAACTAAATGAGCACGAATATTGTTTTGACCTTTGTTGATTATTGTTTTTTGCTGACGAGTGAACGAGTTACACGATTCGAGACAACTACACCGATTTTGTAGGAAACTAAGAAATTCTTGGACGGTACAATCATCCCGACATTCTACCTTTTCAGACCAAGCTTGCTTTGTTTCACTGTCTAGTTTTTGAAGAAGAATATAGATCAACCAAGGATCGCGAGAGTTTATTTGTATAGCATTTAAACCGCGAATGATTTCATCAGCTCCATTTGTAATTTTACGGAGAATTTCAAGATTTGAATTGGAGCTAGAAGACGATGGCAATGACATAAAACTTTTAACAAATGAATGGATAATTAAATTCTTTTTATCGTAACGCGATTCAAGCTTATCCCATGCTTCAATATAATTTTCATCCGTGCACAATACATGTTTTAAAAGGTTAGAAGCTTCCCCACCCAGGAATGATTTTAAATATTGGAATTTTTGTGTTGCGGTTAGGTTTGGGTTGCAATCTATTGTTCCTGTGAACAAATCTTTAAATACCGGCCAGTCTTTATAATCTCCTGTAAAAACTGGAATAACGAGTTTAGGTAGCACGACCGATTTACGAGAGTTCTTTTGTTCCAACTTTTCTAAAAGTGAAGCGTTTTGTTTTAATGCTTCATCACTAGCCTTGTCTGGATGCTTTCGAATGGAAATAGAAATAACAGAAAAGGCTTGAAAGTATTTTATTTCGTACTCTCCGTATTCGGGTTCAGGGTCTACGAACCCTTCCGCGTCGCAGAATTCATATAAACTATTTTGCAGCGAAACAAATTCTGACCAAGCTTCATCAAGTCTTTTTAATTGAATCTCTAGCATGTCCAGAGAAGTAGAATCATCGATGGATTCCGAGAAAGTTAAAGCTCTAGTGATAGAACCCTTAGCGTTTTAATTTAACCGCGTTTTAATTTAACAATATTCATTTTTTGTAATTTTTCCGAAAAGGTTTTTTTTTTTTTTTTAGAAGATCGCAGAGACGATAATATTGTTTTTAATAAAGAATAGAAAACAATATGTACAACGCAATTCCAATTTGCAATGTACAACACGAGTTTTTAAAATAAATTTTAATTTAAATTTTCATAAAATTTTAACACCAAAATGGCAGTGCATTTATGCAAAAAAAATCATGTGCATTTGTCTTAAATGGTTCATGTATATTTGAGGAATTCAATCATGTGCTTCAATAACATGTTTTCTAATTAATAATCGCTTTTTTGATTAAAATGTCAGGCAGCTAGCAAATTTCATATAAAGAAACTGTTCGAGAAATTAAGCTTCAAAAAATAATAATCTAAACACATTGCATCGCATGGTAAACAGTTACACGATAAGCACTTGTTTTACACTTTTTGCACAGCATACAAAAATTATAATTGATTACGAAATTAATCAAATTTCAACGCACTGATCAAATTAATCCGGTGAGCTTAAGGACCATTATGTTTTGGAATGGGTATTTTGTGTTAAATTATTGTGGACTGTATAATGTTTTTATATTCTTTTATATTAATGTAATGTCTTTGTAATAAATAAAATTTCTAATGATTTTCTTAATATATGTAGTGTATAATGTTCAAATTTATTTCAATGTTACGTGTATAATGTTTCCAAGATGTGTATTGTGTGATGTCCAAACAGCAAAGAGATCGAATCTTACTTTTGACAATTTGAATAGGCAAACAAGAAGGAAAGGTGAAAGAAAAGCAAAATAATACAGTATAAGTTTACTTTAGGATTAACAAATGTAGCGAGAGAGTTTATGAAATTTAATCAGTTAGTTTAGATAGGGTATTATTGTACACGTTTGGCAATACAAAATAAAAATTTATAGGTTGCGTTTTATTCCAAAACAAACACAGTATGAAATTTTTTTTTTATTTTTTTATTTTTTTTTTTTTTTTTTATTGTTTTTTTTAATTTTTTTTTTGTATATTTTTTTTTTTTATTTTTTTTTTCAATTAGTGACAGAATACCACATCAATAACAAAATAAAGATAAAAGACATATTACAAAAGAACGCTTTTCTCAACAAATAATAAAAACACTAATAACACAGTATGAACATTTTTTTATTTTTTTTTTATATTTTTTTTTTTTTTTTTATATTTTTTTTTTTATTTTTATTGTTTTCTTTAATTTTTTTTTTATATTTATTTTTTTTTTTTTATTTTTTTTTTTATTTTTTTTTCAATTAGTGACACAGAATACCACATCAATAACAAAATAAAGATAAAAGACATATTACAAAAGAACGCTTTTGCGCAACAAATAATAAAAACACTAATAACACAGTATGAACATTTTTTTTTTTTTTTATATTTTTTTTATTTTTTTTATTTTTTTTTTTTTTTATTATTTTTTTTTATTTTTTTTTTATTTTTTTTTCAATTAGTGACCAGAATACCACATCAATAACAAAATAAAAATAAAAGACATATTACAAAAGAACGCTTTTCCGCAACAAATAATAAAAACACTAATAACACAGTATGAACATTTTCTAAATTTTTTTTTTATAATTTTTTTTTTTTATATTATTTTTTTTAATTTTTTTTATATTTTTTTTTTAATTTGTTTTTTATTATTTTTTTTTTCAATTAGTGACACAGAATACCACATCAATAACACCAACCATGATAACGTCAAAATAATGCAGCGAGAAGAACACCAAAACAAAAGGATGATCATCGAGACGCTGCATATCATCAATTCTGATAAAAATAGCTAATTTTTTTTTTTGTACTTCATTTACATGTGACATGTGACATGTTACATGTGACATGTTACATGTGACATGTGACATGTGACATGTGACATGTGACATGAGACATGTGACATGTGATTTGTGACATGTGACATGTGACATGTGACATGTGATATGTGACATGTAATATGTGACATGTGACATGTGACATGTGACATGTGACATGTGACATGTGACATGTGACATGTGACATGTGACATGTGACATGTGACATGTGACATGTGACATGTGACATGTGACATGTTCCATGTGACATGTCACATGTCACATGTCACATGTCACATATTACATGTCACATATCACATGTCACATGTCACATGTCACATGTCACATGTCACAAATCACATGTCACATGTCACATGTCACATGTCACATGTCACATGTCACATGTCACATGTCACATGTCACATGTCACATGTCACATGTCACATGTCACATGTCACATGTCACATGTCACATGTCACATGTCACATGTCACATGTCACATGTCACAAGTCGCATGTCACATGTCACAAGTCGCATGTCACATGTCACATGTCACATGTCACATGTCACATGTCACATGTCACATGTCACATGTCACATGTCACATGTCACATGTCACATGTCACATGTCACATTTCACATGTCACATGTCACATGTCACATGTCACATGTCAAATGTCACATGTCACATGTCACATGTCACATGTCACATGTCACATGTCACATGTCACATGTCACATGTCACATGTCACATGTCACATGTCACATGTCACATGTCACATGTCACATGTCACATGTCACATGTCACATGTCACATGTCACATGTCACATGTCACATGTCACATGTCACATGTCACATGTCACATGTCACATATTACATGTCACATATCACATGTCACATGTCACATGTAACAAATCACATGTCACATGTCACATGTCACATGTCACATGTCACATGTCACATGTCACATGTCACATGTCACATGTCACATGTCACATGTCACAAGTCACATGTCACATGTCACATGTCACATGTCACATGTCACATGTCACATGTCACATGTCACATGTCACATGTCACATGTCACATGTCACATGTCACATGTCACATGTCACATGTCACATGTCACATGTCACATGTCACTTGTCACATGTCACAAGTCACATGTCACATGTCACATGTCACATGTCACATGTCACATGTCACATGTCACATGTCACATGTCACATGTCACATGTCACATGTCACATTTCACATGTCACATGTCACATGTCACATGTCACATGTCACATGTCACATGTCACATGTCACATGTCACATGTCACATGTCACATGTCACATGTCACATATCACATGTCACATGTCACATGTCACATGTCACATGTCACATGTTACATGTCACATGTCACATGTCACATGTCACATGTCACATGTCACATGTCACATGTCACATGTCACATATCACATGTCACATGTCACATGTCACATTTTTTTTTTCAATTAGTGACACAGAATACCACATCAATAACAAAATAAAGATGAAAGACATTACAAAAGAACGCTTTTCCGCAACAAATAATAAAAACACTAATAACACAGTATGAAATTTTTTTTTTTTTTTAATTTTTTTTTAATTTTTTTTTTATATTTTTTTTTTTATATTTTTTTTTTTTTTTTTATTTTTTTTTTTCAATTAGTGACACAGAATACCACATCAATAACAAAATAAAGATAAAAGACATATTACAAAAGAACGCTTTTCCGCAACAAATAATAAAAACACAAATAACACAGTATGAACATTTTTTAATTTTTTTTTTATATTTTTTTTTTAAATTTTTTTTTTTTTTTAAATTTTTTTTTTTTTTTTTTAAATTTTTTTTTTTTTTTAATTTTATTTTTCAATTAGTGATACAGAATACCACATCAATAACAAAATAAAGATAAAAGACATATTACAAAAGAACGCTTTTCCGCAACAAATAATAAAAACACTAATAACACAATATGAAATTTTTTTTTTTTATTTTTTTTTTTATATATTTTTTTTTTTTTTATTATTTTTTTTTCAATTAGTGACACAGAATACCACATCAATAACAAAATAAAGATAAAAGACATATTACAAAAAAACGCTTTTCCGCAACAAATAATAAAAACACTAATAACACATTTTGAACAT
>CATNUY010000057.1:112500-122500 GCA_951217065.1 Baccha elongata
CATGTCACATGTCACATGTCACATGTCACATGTCACAAGTCACATGCCACAAGTCACATGTCACATGTCACATGTCACATGTCACCTGTCACATGTCACATGTCACATGTCACATGTCACATGTCACATGTCACATGTCACATGTCACATGTCACATGTCACATGTCACATGTCACATTACGGTGGCAAGTCCGCAGTGATCGCTGTCGTATTCGATTGTTCGTAAACAGTTTCTTGTCTGTTGATTTGTTGCGTCAGTTATAACAAGTCGTGAGTCAAGCAGTAAAAGATCCAGAAAGCCACCGCTCCTAGGAAACGAAGGTCTATCTGTCGCAAAAAGATCGATCCTACACTCAACACTGTGACGACCAATCCAATTAAATAAATGGTACCCTCTCGGATTTTGAATTTGATTTCCCCAATCTTCATGTTTGGCGTTCAAATCTCCTGCCATTGGATAATAATTTTCATCCAAGTGCAGTCTTAAGCATTCGAAAAGTTTTTCGAGTTCTGCGATAAAATTAGCAGGCTGAGGTGCTTCGGGTGCGTACGCCGCGATCACGTACATTCTTTTCCCCAGAAGGAGCGGAATGCAAATGATGCAGGCTTCTAGCTGCCCAAATCTTCGCACTTCACTATTATATATAACCTTAAATTTAATGCCCTTTCGTATGAAGATTGCGACCCCACCCCCTTGAGAGGAGTTAGGCCGATCCCTTCGCACGATATTGTAATTATTATTAGTCAGTTTGTGTTTCTGATTTAGCTTAGTTTCGCTAGCCATAAACACATCAGGACTTTGGTCTTGCAGCAAATGAAAGAGATTTGCTCTACGTTCGGTCCTAATCAGCGAATTTACATTCACAGCTAGGATCTTAAAGGGTCGCTCAGGCAGCGCGCCTTTAACCATTTCGCGTTGCCGGCAGAATAGAGTAGAGGTAATCCACCCTAGCCGCCTGCTCCCTGATCTGTTTTTGCACGTCGGTTAACTGACCATGAATGGTCAGCAACACCTGCATCAGATCTGCCTCTGGCACAGGAGCCGTAGGCACTTGGACCTGTTTGGCTACCTGTGGTGACGGAAATTGTTTTTTGGCGTACTTCAGGGCGTCTCACCTCAACTGTTTTCTTTTGGGCTTTGTTTTGCCTTATCTCCTGAAACTTCGGACATCCCCGATAGTTTGCGGGGTGCCCGGAGCCTCGGCAGAGCGCACATTTTAACTGGGTCATATCTGTGACCCTATCTTGCCCGAGTTTACACTCCCCTGTTTTGTGGGTATCTCCACATTTAACACAGACTGGGTCCATACCACAGTTTACTGCAACGTGTCCGAACCCTTGGCAGTTCATGCATTGAAGCATGTCTTTCTGCTTATTTAGTTTTTCCCATCGTACAACTTGGTAATCCAGGACTGTTATATTCCTTAGACCACTCAATTTGCTTTGGGGCGAGAGTTGAACTAGGAAAAATGGTAAATTCCGTTTCTCCCGTCTGGCTTTGACTGTGGTGAACGGTCGGACCCCGATAAACTCGAGATCGTCGCTCGCCACTTGACGGAGCTCAGCTAAGAGCGCCTGCGGATCCGTAGAGGATTCGATACCCTTCAGGAGGACTGTTTGAAGCTTGTCTTCCTTCGGGGTGAAACTATAGTATTCTGTTCTAGTTTGGGACAGAAGGTCTTTCACTTTTTTGTAGTGCTCTAAAGATGAGCACTGAATGGAATGCCTGTCTGCGTTAAGCCGCTTAATTATGAAATTGTTGCCTATGACCGACCTACATATTTCAATTGTGTCTTTTAAATGCATTTTATAAGTATTAATAGGTGGCACCTTACCTTTCTTTGCTTGTGGCTGTTGCTGTTGTTGCTGTTGTTGTGACTGCTGCTGTTGTCTCTGCTGCTGTTGCATCGGCTGCTGTTGGGTCTGCTGCTGTTGTGACTGCTGCGGTTGTTGCTGTTGCGGTTGTTGCTGTTGCTGTTGTTGCTGCTGCTGTTGCTGCTTCTGTGTCTGTTGTCGTTGCTGTTGTGGTTGTTGTTGTTGTTGTTTTTGTTTTGCTTGCTGTTGCTGAGGCTGATGCTGTGGTTGCTGAGACGGTTGTTGTGGCTTTTGAAGCTGTTTCTGTGGCTGCTTCTTTGACTGCTGCTTCTGTGGCTGCTGCTGGTCTGGGAGTAGTTTTTGTTCCTGAGGAGGCTGCTGTTGTTGCGAAGCTTGCTCTTGGAGCGCTTGTTGGCGGGTGCGCTGCTCAAGAGCAACTATGCGCTCCTTCTCCCGTCTTGCTTCCTGCTTCTTCTTGAGCGCTTCAACAAGCTCTATGAGCGAAGAGATCTGCTCCGTCAAAGCCTCAATTTGCTGGTCCTCTTCCTCGTCAGACAGCTCGACTATCTCGCCACTGACGTAACGTCCTTCTCCTTCCACTGACATATATGAGATGTCATCAGCATCTGCGACAGCGGCGTTTTCCTCGCCTGTTAGCCTGGCGTCCTGATCGTTTGGCTTGTCGGCTGCGATCGCTCCATCAGCCTCTTCGATGTGCCTGTCATCCGTCTCAGCTTCGTCGTCGCCTTCTTCGTTGTCGTGGCTTTCGCTATTGTCCTCATCATCGTTAGAGGAGCTATCTAGCTGCCTCTGTATTTTGGCCTGAGCCGAAGCCTTGGCTGAACGCCCGCGCCCTCCTATTTTCTTGGCTGCTTCTATATCAGAGGTGCGCTTCTTAACTACTAGGTTTGGTTTGTACCTAATGTAGCGCCTTCTCTTTAGAGGATCTTGCTCATCGACACATGCCGGTCCTGGCTTTTTCCCTTTAATAGGGCTTGATGTCTTTGCAGTTGCTATGCTGCTGGTACCGACCTCGGCACGTGCCGATGACGATGTTGTTGTAGTTGTCGTTGCTATTGTTGCTGTTGTTGCCACTTTGGGCTTTCCTGGTCCTGCTGCTGCTGCTGCTGTTGTTGTTGTTGCTTTTTGGGCTTTGGACTGCCCTGCTACATTTACACTTTGAGCTTGGCCTGATGGCCCCGCTACTTGACTGTCGGATGACACATCACCTGATGTTCCTCCAACTGTCTTCCTTGTTGTTGGGGGACCATCTTTCGATGTCCCCGTTGGTTTTCCCATCTCTCTTTCTAGTTGCTCTCGATTTCTGTTCACCTTCTCCCAGAAATTGTTTAAAAAAAAGCCCGGACCACAGTGGGGCTCGAACCCACGCCGTTCAGATCCTTCGTCTGCCACTCTACCACCTAGGCTAACTTGCCACTTGGAAATGGTAGGTTAAAATAACTTTTTAACTCACTCGCGTCTCTATAATAAAATGATCACTGTGAAAGTCGCCAACGGTGTGCACACTTCCACGGTTGCTGAACGACATGTCACATGTCACATGTCACATGTCACATGTCACATGTCACATGTCACATGTCGCATGTCACATGTCACATGTCACATGTCACATGTCACATGTCACATGTCACATGTCACATGTCACATGTCACATGTCACATGTCACATGTCACATGTCACATGTCACATGTCACATGTCACATGTCACATGTCACATGTCACATGTCACATGTCACATGTCACATGTCACATGTCACATGTCACATGTCACATGTCACATGTCACATGTCACATGTCACATGTCACATGTCACATGTCACATGTCACATGTCACATGTCACATGTCACATGTCACATGTCACATGTCACATGTCACATGTCACATGTCACATGTCACATGTCACATGTCACATGTCACATGTCACATGTCACTTGTCACATGTCACATGTCGCATGTCACATGTCACATGTCACATGTCACATGTCACATGTCACATGTCACATGTCACATGTCACATGTCACATGTCACATGTCACATGTCACATGTCACATGTCACATGTCACATGTCACATGTCACATGTCACATGTCACATGTCACATGTCACATGTCACATGTCACATGTCACATGTCACATGTCACATGTCACATGTCACATGTCACATATCACATGTCACAAGTCACATGTCACATGTCACATGTCACATGTCACATGTCACATGTCACATGTCACATGTCACATGTCATATGTCACATGTCACATGTCACATGTCACATGTCACATGTCACATGTCACATGTCACATGTCACATGTCACATGTCACATGTCACATTTTTTTTTTCAATTAGTGACACAGAATACCACATCAATAACAAAATAAAGATGAAAGACATTACAAAAGAACGCTTTTCCGCAACAAATAATAAAAACACTAATAACACAGTATGAATTTTTTTTTTTTTTAATTTTTTTTTAATTTTTTTTTTATATTTTTTTTTTATATTTTTTTTTTTTTTTTTATTTTTTTTTTCAATTAGTGACACAGAATACCACATCAATAACAAAATAAAGATAAAAGACATATTACAAAAGAACGCTTTTCCGCAACAAATAATAAAAACACTAATAACACAGTATGAATTTTTTTTTTTTTTAATTTTTTTTTAATTTTTTTTTTATATTTTTTTTTTATATTTTTTTTTTTTTTTTTATTTTTTTTTTCAATTAGTGACACAGAATACCACATCAATAACAAAATAAAGATAAAAGACATATTACAAAAGAACGCTTTTCCGCAACAAATAATAAAAACACTAATAACACAGTATGAACATTTTTTAATTTTTTTTTTATATTTTTTTTTTTTATTTTTTTTTTTTTTTTAAATTTTTTTTTTTTTTTTTTAATTTTTTTTTTTTTTAATTTTATTTTTCAATTAGTGATACAGAATACCACATCAATAACAAAATAAAGATAAAAGACATTACAAAAGAACGCTTTTCCGCAACAAATAATAAAAACACAATATGAATTTTTTTTTTTTATTTTTTTTTTATATTTTTTTTTTTTTTTATTATTTTTTTTCAATTAGTGACACAGAATACCACATCAATAACAAAATAAAGATAAAAGACATATTACAAAAAAACGCTTTTCCGCAACAAATAATAAAAACACTAATAACACATTTTGAACATCGAACTATCCACCCACCAGAGGAAAAAGAAAACAAAATCTACAAATCCTTTACATATATCAAAGAAATAGCAGACCGGTTCAAAAATGCAAAACTTCTAGAAACAGAAAAATATAAATTAGCTATGAAATCGACAAATACAACTTCACAACTCTACACCAACCTAAAAACAAAAATAGACAAAATGGAACATTCAAATTTGATTTACAAAATTAATTGTAATGGCAACTCAGACGAAGATTGTAACCAAATCTACATAGGAACAACTAAACAAAAACACTGGCATCACATTGCATAACTTTCCGGCACTCCCCCAACCATGATAAAGTCAAAATAATGCAGCGAGAAGAACACCAAAACAAAGAGTGATCATCGAGACGCTGCATATCATCAATGCTAATAAAAATAGCTATTTTTTTTTTTTATACATGTCACATGTCACATATCACATGTCACATGTCACATGTCACATGTCACATGTCACATGTCACATGTCACATGTCACATGTCACATGTCACATGTCACATGTCACATGTCACATGTCACATGTCACATGTCACATGTCACATGTCACATGTCACATGTCACATGTCACATGTCACATGTCACATGTCACATGTCACATGTCACATGTCACATGTCACATGTCACATGTCACATGTCACATGTCACATGTCACATGTCACATGTCACATGTCACATGTCAAATGTCACATGTCACATGTCACATGTCACATGTCACATGTCACTTGTCACATGTCACATGTCACATGTCACATGTCACATGTCACTTGTCACATGTCACATGTCATATGTCACATGTCACATGTCACATGTCACATGTCACATGTCACATGTCATATGTCACATGTCACATGTCACATGTCACATGTCACATGTCACATGTCACATTTTTTTTTCAATTAGTGACACAGAATACCACATCAATAACAAAATAAAGATGAAAGACATTACAAAAGAACGCTTTTCCGCAACAAATAATAAAAACACTAATAACACAGTATGAAATTTTTTTTTTTTTTTAAATTTTTTTTTTAATTTTTTTTTTATATTTTTTTTTATATTTTTTTTTTTTTTTTATTTTTTTTTTCAATTAGTGACACAGAATACCACATCAATAACAAAATAAAGATAAAAGACATATTACAAAAGAACGCTTTTCCGCAACAAATAATAAAAACACTAATAACACAGTATGAACATTTTTTAATTTTTTTTTTATATTTTTTTTTAAATTTTTTTTTTTTTTAAATTTTTTTTTTTTTTTTTTTTAATTTTTTTTTTTTAATTTTATTTTTCAATTAGTGATACAGAATACCACATCAATAACAAAATAAAGATAAAAGACATATTACAAAAGAACGCTTTTCCGCAACAAATAATAAAAACACAATATGAAATTTTTTTTTTTATTTTTTTTTTATATTTTTTTTTTTTTTTATTATTTTTTTTTTCAATTAGTGACACAGAATACCACATCAATAACAAAATAAAGATAAAAGACATATTACAAAAAAACGCTTTTCCGCAACAAATAATAAAAACACTAATAACACAGTATGAACATGTGACATGTGACATGTGACATGTTCCATGTGACATGTCACATGTCACATGTCACATATTACATGTCACATATCACATGTCACATGTCACATGTCACAAATCACATGTCACATGTCACATGTCACATGTCACATGTCACATGTCACATGTCACATGTCACATGTCACATGTCACATGTCACATGTCACATGTCACATGTCACATGTCACATGTCACATGTCACATGTCACATGTCACATGTCACATGTCACATGTCACATGTCACATGTCACAAGTCGCATGTCACATGTCACATGTCACATGTCACATGTCACATGTCACATGTCACATGTCACATGTCACATGTCACATGTCACATGTCACATGTCACATGTCACATGTCACATGTCACATGTCACATGTCACATGTCACATGTCACATGTCAAATGTCACATGTCACATGTCACATGTCACATGTCACATGTCACATGTCACATGTCACATGTCACATGTCACATGTCACATGTCACATGTCACATGTCACATGTCACATGTCACATGTCACATGTCACATGTCACATGTCACATGTCACATGTCACATGTCACATGTCACATGTCACATGTCACATGTCACATGTCACATGTCACATGTCACATGTCACATGTCACATGTCACATGTCACATGTCACATGTCACATGTCACATGTCACATGTCACATGTCACATGTCACATATTACATGTCACATATCACATGTCACATGTCACATGTAACAAATCACATGTCACATGTCACATGTCACATGTCACATGTCACATGTCACATGTCACATGTCACATGTCACATGTCACATGTCACATGTCACATGTCACATGTCACATGTCACATGTCACATGTCACAAGTCACATGTCACATGTCACATGTCACATGTCACATGTCACATGTCACATGTCACATGTCACATGTCACATGTCACATGTCACATGTCACATGTCACATGTCACATGTCACATGTCACATGTCACATGTCACATGTCACATGTCACATGTCACATGTCACATGTCACATGTCACATGTCACATGTCACATGTCACATATCACATGTCACATGTCACATGTCACATGTCACATGTCACATGTCACATGTCACATGTCACATGTCACATGTCACATGTCACATGTCACATGTCACATGTCACATGTCACATGTCACATGTCACATGTCACATGTCACATGTCACATGTCACATGTCACATGTCACATGTCACATATCACATGTCACATGTCACATGTCACATGTCACATGTCACATGTCACATGTCACATGTCACATGTCACATTTTTTTTTTTCAATTAGTGACACAGAATACCACATCAATAACAAAATAAAGATAAAAGACATATTACAAAAGAACGCTTTTCCGCAACAAATAATAAAAACACAAATAACACAGTATGAACATTTTTTAATTTTTTTTTATATTTTTTTTTTAATTTTTTTTTTTTTAATTTTTTTTTTTTTTTTTTAAATTTTTTTTTTTTTTTAATTTTATTTTTCAATTAGTGATACAGAATACCACATCAATAACAAAATAAAGATAAAAGACATATTACAAAAGAACGCTTTTCCGCAACAAATAATAAAAACACTAATAACACAATATGAAATTTTTTTTTTTTATTTTTTTTTTTATATATTTTTTTTTTTTTATTATTTTTTTTTCAATTAGTGACACAGAATACCACATCAATAACAAAATAAAGATAAAAGACATATTACAAAAAAACGCTTTTCCGCAACAAATAATAAAAACACTAATAACACATTTTGAACATCGAACTATCCACCCACCAGAGGAAAAAGAAAACAAAATCTACAAATCCTTTACATATATCAAAGAAATAGCAGACCGGTTCAAAAATGCAAAACTTCTAGAAACAGAAAAATATAAATTAGCTATGAAATCGACAAATACAACTTCACAACTCTACACCAACCTAAAAACAAAAATAGACAAAATGGAACATTCAAATTTGATTTACAAAATTAATTGTAATGGCAACTCAGACGAAGATTGTAACCAAATCTACATAGGAACAACTAAACAAAAACACTGGCATCACATTGCATAACTTTCCGGCACTCCCCCAACCATGATAACGTCAAAATAATGCAGCGAGAAGAACACCAAAACAAAGAGTGATCATCGAGACGCTGCATATCATCAATGCTAATAAAAATAGCTATTTTTTTTTTTTTTTTTTATTTTTTTTTTATTTTTTTTTTATACATGTCACATGTCACATGCCACATGTCACATGTCACATGTCACATGTCACATGTCACATGTCACATGTCACATGTCACATGTCACATGTCACATGTCACATGTCACATGTCACATGTCACATGTCACATGTCACATGTCACATGTCACATGTCACATGTCACATGTCACATGTCACATGTCACATGTCACATGTCACATGTCACATGTCACATGTCACATGTCACATGTCACATGTCACATGTCACATGTCACATGTCACATGTCACATGTCACATGTCACATGTCACATGTCACATGTCACATGTCACATGTCACATGTCACATGTCACATGTCACATGTCACATGTCACATGTCACATGTCGCATGTCAAATGTCACATGTCACATGTCACATGTCACATGTCACATGTCACATGTCACATGTCACATGTCACATGTCACATGTCACATGTCACATGTCACATGTCACATGTCACATGTCACATGTCACATGTCACATGTCACATGTCACATGTCACATGTCACATGTCACATGTCACATGTCACATGTCACATGTCACATGTCACATGTCACATGTCACATGTCACATGTCACATGTCACATGTCACATGTCACATGTCACATGTCACATGTCACATGTCACATGTCACATGTCACATGTCACATGTCACATGTCACATGTCACATGTCACATGTCACATGTCACATGTCACATGTCACATGTCACATGCCACATGTCACATGTCACATGTCACATGTCGCATGTCACATGTCACATGTCACATGTCACATGTCACATGTCACATGTCACATGTCACATGTCACATGTCACATGTCACATGTCACATGTCACATGTCACATGTCACATGTCACATGTCACATGTCACATGTCACATGTCACATGTCACATGTCACATGTCACATGTCACATGTCACATGTCACATGTCACATGTCACATGTCACATGTCACATGTCACATGTCACATGTCACATGTCACATGTCACATGTCACATGTCACATGTCACATGTCACATGTCACATGTCACATGTCACATGTCACATGTCACATGTCACATGTCACATGTCACATGTCACATGTC
>CATNUY010000057.1:130000-132500 GCA_951217065.1 Baccha elongata
TCACATGTCACATGTCACATGTCACATGTCACATGTCACATGTCACA
Source organism: Baccha elongata (assembly GCA_951217065.1). Taxonomy (NCBI): domain Eukaryota; kingdom Metazoa; phylum Arthropoda; class Insecta; order Diptera; family Syrphidae; genus Baccha; species Baccha elongata. The sequence goes on from CATNUY010000057.1 coordinate 130,048, forward strand.
TGTCACATGTCACATGTCACATGTCACATGTCACATGTCACATGTCACATGTCACATGTCACATGTCACATGTCACATGTCACATGTCACATGTCACATGTCACATGTCACATGTCACATGTCACATGTCACATGTCACATGTCACATGTCACATGTCACATGTCACATGTCACATGTCACATGTCACATGTCACATGTCAAATGTCACATGTCACATGTCACATGTCACATGTCACATGTCACATGTCACATGTCACATGTCACATGTCACATGTCACATGTCACTTGTCACATGTCACATGTCGCATGTCACATGTCACATGTCACATGTCACATGTCACATGTCACATGTCACATGTCACATGTCACATGTCACATGTCACATGTCACATGTCACATGTCACATGTCACATGTCACATGTCACATGTCACATGTCACATGTCACATGTCACATGTCACATGTCACATGTCACATGTCACATGTCACATGTCACATGTCACATGTCACATGTCACATGTCACATGTCACATGTCACATGTCACATGTCACATGTCACATGTCACATGTCACATGTCACATATCACATGTCACATGTCACATGTCACATGTCACATGTCACATGTCACATGTCACATGTCACATGTCCATGTCACATGTCACATGTCATATGTCACATGTCACATGTCACATGTCACATGTCACATGTCACATGTCACATGTCACATGTCACATGTCACATGTCACATGTCACATTTTTTTTTTCAATTAGTGACACAGAATACCACATCAATAACAAAATAAAGATGAAAGACATTACAAAAGAACGCTTTTCCGCAACAAATAATAAAAACACTAATAACACAGTATGAAATTTTTTTTTTTTTTAATTTTTTTTAAATTTTTTTTTTATATTTTTTTTTTATATTTTTTTTTTTTTTTATTATTTTTTTTTTTCAATTAGTGACACAGAATACCACATCAATAACAAAATAAAGATAAAAGACATATTACAAAAGAACGCTTTTCCGCAACAAATAATAAAAACACTAATAACACAGTATGAAAATTTTTTAATTTTTTTTTTATATTTTTTTTTTAATTTTTTTTTTTTTTTTAATTTTTTTTTTTTTTAATTTTATTTTTCAATTAGTGATACAGAATACCACATCAATAACAAAATAAAGATAAAAGACATATTACAAAAGAACGCTTTTCCGCAACAAATAATAAAAACACAATATGAAATTTTTTTTTTTATTTTTTTTTATATTTTTTTTTTTTTTTATTATTTTTTTTTTCAATTAGTGACACAGAATACCACATCAATAACAAAATAAAGATAAAAGACATATTACAAAAAAACGCTTTTCCGCAACAAATAATAAAAACACTAATAACACATTTTGAACATCGAATTATCCACCCACCAGAGGAAAAAGAAAACAAAATCTACAAATCCTTTACATATATCAAAGAAATAGCAGACCGGTTCAAAAATGCAAAACTTCTAGAAACAGAAAAATATAAATTAGCTATGAAATCGACAAATACAACTTCACAACTCTACACCAACCTAAAAACAAAAATAGACAAAATGGAACATTCAAATTTGATTTACAAAATTAATTGTAATGGCAACTCAGACGAAGATTGTAACCAAATCTACATAGGAACAACTAAACAAAAACACTGGCATCACATTGCATAACTTTCCGGCACTCCCCCAACCATGATAACGTCAAAATAATGCAGCGAGAAGAACACCAAAACAAAGAGTGATCATCGAGACGCTGCATATCATCAATGCTAATAAAAATAGCAATTTTTTTTTTTTTTTTAATTTTTTTTTAATTTTTTTTTTTTACATGTCACATGTCACATATCACATGTCACATGTCACATGTCACATGTCACATGTCACATGTCACATGTCACATGTCACATGTCACATGTCACATGTCACATGTCACATGTCACATGTCACATGTCACATGTCACATGTCACATGTCACATGTCACATGTCACATGTCACATGTCACATGTCACATGTCACATGTCACATGTCACATGTCACATGTCACATGTCACATGTCACATGTCACATGTCACATGTCACATGTCACATGTCACATGTCACATGTCACATGTCACATGTCACATGTCACATGTCACATGTCACATGTCACATGTCACATGTCACATGTCACATGTCACATGTCACATGTCACATGTCGCATGTCACATGTCACATGTCGCATGTCACATGTCACATGTCACATGTCACATGTCACATGTCACATGTCACATGTCACATGTCACATGTCACATGTCACATGTCACATGTCACATGTCACATGTCACATGTCACATGTCACATGTCACATGTCACATGTCACATGTCACATGTCACATGTCACATGTCACATGTCACATGTCACATGTCACATGT
>CATNUY010000057.1:137500-138914 GCA_951217065.1 Baccha elongata
ACATGTCACATGTCACATGTCACATGTCACATGTCACATGTCACATGTCACATGTCACATGTCACATGTCACATGTCACATGTCACATGTCACATGTCACATGTCACATGTCACATGTCACATGTCACATGTCACATGTCACATGTCACATGTCACATGTCACATGTCACATGTCACATGTCACATGTCACATGTCACATGTCACATGTCACATGTCACATGTCACATGTCACATGTCACATGTCACATGTCACATGTCACATGTCACATGTCACATGTCGCATGTCACATGTTACATGTCACATGTCACATGCGACATGTGACATGTGACAAGTGACATGTGACATGTGACATGTCACATGTCACATGTCACATGTCACATGTCACATGTCACATGTCACATGTCACATGTCACATGTCACATGTCACATGTCACATGTCACATGTCACATGTCACATGTCACATGTCACATGTCACATGTCACATGTCACATGTCACATGTCACATGTCACATGTCACATGTCACATGTCACATGTCACATGTCACATGTCACATGTCACATGTCACATGTCACATGTCACATGTCACATGTCACATGTCACATGTCACATGTCACATGTCACATGTCACATGTCACATGTCACATGTCACTTGTCACATGTCACATGTCACTTGTCACATGTCACATGTCGCATGTCACATGTCACATGTCACATGTCACATGTCACATGTCACATGTCACATGTCACATGTCACATGTCACATGTCACATGTCACATGTCACATGTCACATGTCACATGTCACATGTCACATGTCACATGTCACATGTCACATGTCACATGTCACATGTCACATGTCACATGTCACATGTCACTGTCACATGTCACATGTCACATGTCACATGTCACATGTCACATGTCACATGTCACATGTCACATGTCACATGTCACATGTCACATGTCACATGTCACATGTCACATGTCACATGTCACATGTCACATGTCACATGTCACATGTCACATGTCACATGTCACATGTCACATGTCACATGTCACATGTCACATGTCACATGTCACTTGTCACATGTCACATGTCACATGTCACATGTCACATGTGACTTGTGACATGTGACATGTGACATGTGACATGTGACATATGACATGTGACATGTGACATGTGACATGTGACATGTGACATGTGACATGTGACATGTGACATGTGACATGTGACATGTGACATGTGACATGTGACATGTGATATGTGACATGTGACATGTGACATGTGACATGTGACATGTGATATGTGACATGTGACATGTGACATGTGACATGTGACATGTGACATGTGACATGTGACATGTGACATGTGACATGTGACATGTGACATGTGACATGTGACATGTGACATGTGA
>CATNUY010000058.1:10000-27500 GCA_951217065.1 Baccha elongata
TGACGGCAATCCTGTGCATTATATTTCATGGGTGCACAGCGTGGAAAATGTTCTTAAGGACTATAAAATAGTCCGTAATAAACCCATTTATCGTGCTATTCTCCAGCACATTCGGCAGAAAATAAGAGGCAAGGCTGACTCTGCCCTTGTTTCGTACAATGTTTTTGATGACGAATGGCAAGAGATAAAAAGAGTTCTTACTCTTCATTATGCCGACAAAAGGGATCTCAGAACCCTTGAAAACCAGCTAAATAAATTGACTCAAGGGAGTTCGAGAATTGATGATTTTTACGCTACCGTTAATCATCAATTCTCTCTTATAGTCAACAAGTTAAGGGTTGAATCACGTTCGCCCGAAATTCTTGATGCTTTAGTGGAGTCCTATAGGGATAGGGTTCTTGATGTCTTCATGAGAGGCCTCAACGGCGACTTGTCCAAGCTCATTATAGTCCAAAAGCCTAAGACATTACCCAAAGCATATTCTCTGTTCCTTGATATGCAAAATCTCAACTTCAGAACTAATTCGGTGCATGTGAAAGCGCCAAACACAATCTCTGCCCCCATTCATTACAACTTTAAGAACGATTCAAATTATAATAGAGGTCAGTATGGGAGCCGCTATCCTCCACATAGCCAGAATAGACGGCAATACCCAGGGTCTTCAGAACCACCACCAAGGCCTACAGGACCGAAACCACCAATTAAAATGGGATTGGGATCTGGTCAAAGCCGAAACGTCAATTACATGAACCGGCCAAATAACCCATTTAAAAGAGAAGCTGCATCCGATAATTATAACCCTTATAAACAACAAAGGCTATACAATGTGGTAGCAAGTACTTCAAATGACACAGAAAATCAACAAATTGAGCCCAATAATGAAGAGGATTTTATGGAAGGGGCCTCTTTTCCAGCGTACCATACTTAGAGTATGTTACGCGTAGCGGGAAAACACTCAGTTTTCTCGTGGATACTGGTGCAAATAAGAATTTCATCAGATCCAAATTGGTAACAAAACCTATCCCTGTACAGACTCCCTTCGAGGTAGCCAGCCCTGCTGGAAAAATTCCAATAAAAAATAAAACCGTTGGGAAATTCTTTTCTTCCCTTGGTTGTGATTTGGACATCACATTTTTTATCTTGCCAAATCTTCAGTCCTTCGACGGGATCATTGGAAATGACACGTTGAAACAACTCAGGGCTGTCATAGACAGAGATCAGAATAAACTCATTATTAATTCAAATAGTCAAATTCCCCTCAAAAACCGTGAAGCAACCACGGTTAACAGCTTGTCAATTATGTGCAAAAATGCTTCAGAGCATGCAGAGCTTCAGCTCCAACAATTATGCAGGAAATATGAGGAAATATTTGGACCAGTTTCCAATGAAAAAGTCAAAACATCAGTAAAGGCCGAGATCCGCACCATCAACGAAGACCCGGTATATATGAAGAGCTATCCGTTTCCAGCCTGCATGCGAGGAGAGGTAGAAAAACAAGTCAATGAATTACTGGCGGAAGGTATAATAAGACCCTCCAAAAGCCCATATAACTCTTCTGTCTGGATTGTGCCTAAAAAGCCAAAACCAAACGGAGACAAACAATACAGAATGGTTATTGATTCCAAGCGCCTAAACGCTGTAACCATTGCTGACGCATATCCTATCCCGGACATTAACGCTACGCTTGCGAGCCTCGGTGACGCAAGATTTTTTACAACCCTTGACCTTACCTCTGGTTTCCATCAAATATTGATGAACGAAAAAGATATTCATAAAACTGCATTTTCCACCATGAATGGAAAATATGAACTCCTGAAGCTTCCTTTCGGGCTCAAGAATGCGCCTGCCATATTTCAGCGGATGATTGACGATGTACTCAAAGAAATCATTGGAAAAATTTGCTATGTGTACATAGACGATATTATTATCTATAGCAAAACCGAAGCCAGTCATTTGAGAGACATAGAAACCGTTTTTCAGAAAATCTACAGTGCCAGGTTGAAAATCAACCTCGAAAAGACTCAGTTCATGGCTAAGAAGGTCGAGTTTCTCGGTTATCTCGTTACCGGGGAAGGAATCCTTCCCGATCCAAAAAAGGTCAAGGCTATCGAAACAATTTTACCTCCTCAAAACCTTAAAGAGTTAAAAAGCTTTTTAGGCTTAACATCATACTACCGAAGGTTCATCCGTGATTACGCAAAAATAGCTAAGCCTCTTACAAATATGACCAGAGGAGAACTAGCGCAAATAAAGGCCAACCAATCAAAGAACGTCCCTATAACACTGGACGAAGAAGCACTGAAGGCATTCGGAAATCTGAAGGAACTGCTTACCTCAGCCGAGGTCCTTGCCTTCCCGGACTTCGACAAACCGTTCAATCTGACAACAGACGCCTCTGACTATGCCATTGGAGCTGTGCTGTCCCAAGGAGAGCAGGGAAAAGATAGACCGGTAGCATATATTTCTAGGTCCTTGAACAGGACCGAGGAAGGATATGCAACAAACGAGAAGGAATTGCGAGCAATAGTATGGGCACTCGACAATTTAAGGAACTATCTTAATGGCGCAAAAAAAATAAAAATATTCACGGATCACTAACCTTTAACGTTTGCATTAAGTAGTAGAAACTACAATGCTAAGCTTAAACGCTGGAAGGCGAGATTGGAAGAGTACAACTAAGAGTTGATTTACACACCTGGTAAATCAAACTTTGTGGCCGATGCTCTTTCCAGATTAAGAACGGAAGTCAACCACTTGTCTCCTCTTGCTCCTGGTCCGACAACTAGCAGTAGTTCAGTAACAAGGACTGCTAGCGAAGGAGATGAAGCCACAGAAACCGCTAACGAAGCCAATGAAACATGCACGGCTGAGGAAGGATTCTGCGAGCGGTCCAGTGATAATGAAACTGTGCACATTGCTGACCAAGATGGTTCGACCTCATTCCACATGTGGAGGCGCCCTTGAACGTTTTCAGAAATCAAATGATTTTTAGACAAGGAAAAGAGCTGTCCTCTTATGAACAACCACACCCTAAATTTCATCGCCATTATATTTCATCGAGAATTCTAGACTATTCTTTCATCAGAAACACCCTTAAAGAAAAACTTAACCCAAGTGTCATAAATGGAATTAAAATTCCGGAAGCCAAGCTTGGAATACTTCAGTCTGTTTATTTAGAGAACTTTTCAAATTACAAAATTCGAATCACGCAACGAGTTGTAGAAGATGTCGCTAACGAGAATCGCAAACTACTCTTAATAGAAAAAGAGCACAAAAGAGCTCATCGAGCACCAAGGGAAAATAAGGAACAAATCCTTGAAAACTACTACTTTCCCCACATGATGGCATACATCAAAAAATTCGTTAAGTCCTGTGAAATTTGTAACTCTAACAAGTACGATAGGCACCCAATATCCCCTGAACTGCAAGCGACTCCAATTCCAAGATATCCATGTGAAATCCTTCATATGGATATCATGGAAATACAGAATGAAAAATTCATAACTGTCATTGATAAATTTTCTAAATTTTGCAAGTTTTTTAGAATAAAAGAAAAGTCATCTATCTACATTAGATCAAAACTAATCAAAATCCTACACTTCTTTACTGTACCGCAAGTTTTAGTCACAGATAACGAAAAGGGATTCTTGAGCCCCATTATCTTGAACTTTATTAAAAGTTTAGGAGTAAAACTGTACTTGACACCGTCCTACCGTAGTGAAGTCAACGGGCAAATAGAGAGAGTCCACTCCACCATCTTAGAAATCTATCGTTGCCTAAAGACAGAATATTCTCAGCTTAATGTCCATGAATTAATATACGTGTCAGTAGATCGTTACAACAACACAATTCATTCTGTCATCAGGCAGAAACCTACAGACATATTTTTTAATAGAAGTCAAAGGGTTAATTACCAAAATCTTCTCAATATACGTTCCAAGGTAAACAGGGACTTAAGAGGGATCATAAAACGTAACATGGAAGCTCGAAACATTCGGCAAAATAAAAAAAGAATTCAACCGAAAAAATATAATAGGGGTGAAGTAGTGTTTGTGGCGATGAAAGGTATTAAAGCCAAAGCCAAGCCCTTATTTCGAAAAGAGATTGTTGCAAGAGACAATCGTGTCACTATAACAACAGAAAGTGGCAAAAAGATTCATAAAGCACATTTGAAAAACATATCAAAGTGATGGAGAAGGGGTTGCACAAAAAAAAAAGAAAAAAATTATAAAAATTGTTTTTGAAAATGATTGCACTACATAAATACAAAATATGAAACGGTGCACCACAAAAAAAAAAAAAAAGAAAAAAATGGTTGCACCAAATAAGTTGTTAAATACAGAAATTAATAAGTAGAATGCATTTAACTAAATAAGTAGCACATCAATGCTCAGTTATGAAATAATACATATATGTATTTAATTTAAATATACGAATTTATGATTTAAAAATATATATAATTATTCCAAACATTATTGTCAAAATATATGAAAATTGTTGTACAATTAATCTTTGAAAACATTTAACTATTCTAATTATGAAATTAAATTAGTATGGCCGAAATAGGTCAATCCTTTTTTCGGAACAAGCAATATTTGTATTTACTTCACAGATTAATATTTTTCACGATCGCCCAGGGATTCCAAATCCACAATTATAAATCGCACTTAGTCTCTTTAAAAGAAGGAAGGGGATGGATTATTGACGGTACTGTTAAGCTTGTACAAACCATCGACCTGGAACCTTTTGAACGTCTTCAACAAAGAATGACTACTAGTTTAACTAACAATGTTAAAGATCCATACAGGAGGGTCATCATCGAACATTACTTGGGGCAAATGAAAAAACGCCTTAACCAATTGCTAGGCAAACCAACTCGAGTACAGAGGTCAATAAACTGGATTGGGTCAGCGTGGAAATGGCTTGCAGGGAATCCTGATGCAGAAGACTGGAGCAAAATACTTCAAAGTGAACAGAGGATAATTGAGAACAACAATCACCAATATATCATAAACGAAAAACTTTTGGGCAGTGCAAAACAGATTACACAAAAGATTAACCAATTGATTGAGAAATATAAAAACGGTATCAAAGATGCAGCTACTGAGAAAATAGAGCAGGACCTTCTGGACGAAATTCAAATCACTAAGGAAGAGATAAACGAGATCGTACGCGCTTGCCAAATGGCAAAGAGCGGAGTTATTAATACAAACCTTTTAGACTCCGAAGAGATAAATAAGATTATCAATGAGTTGGAAACCTTACAATATGCTAACGACATTGAAGCTGTAGAGTACGGGAAACCATCCATCTATACGAACGGGTCGATGCTTCTTTATGTTCTCTCCATACCGAAGGTGGGACTCGAAGAATTTAATCTTCTTATAACTAGACCAGCCATAATTGAAGGAAAGCAAATCGACCTCAGATACAAGAACATGTTAGTTAATCACCAAAAAACATACGGATTAAAAGATTCCTGTTTATCGATCAACAACATTACCGTATGCGAAAGCAGAGCCTTGGAGAAGATCGCTGAAGACAGCTGTTTAGCACGTCTTTTAAAGGGAGGCCCCACGACTTGCACCTTCCGCACCAACTCTGATGAAGTTGTGGAATTATTAAAAGAAGACACTGTCTTTGCCACTAACCTCAATGGACAACTTACCTCTAATCATATATCTAGAAATCTTTCAGGCACTTATGTCATTAAGATCCATAACGAGACGATAACACTAGGAAATCGCAGCTTTACCAGTTCCATGATGTCATCAGCACAAGCTCTCCCTCCGGTATTAGCCAATATAACCAAAAGGGACTATGCGGTCGACGTAGGATACGTGCATGACCTCAGTCTACAAAACATCAAGAGAATAGGTAACCTTAATATGGAACTTAATATTTCTATTATTACAGAAGCAGTTGTGTTCACACTGGTGGTATGCATAATCATCCTAATCTGGAAGAAGCTGCACATGAAGCTCGAAATCCCTGGAATTTTAACTGCCAACCTTCCACAGTCACCTGACCCAAAAGGACCCAAGGATCTGCGGGACGCAGACATTTAGAGGGGGGACAGTTAACACCCTGTGAAAATGCACCGTTAGCAAATCAATCATTCACACGCTTACGTGCATTTTCAGCCAACAAATAATGTGAAGTCGATGCACGCACAGACGTGCTTTTGCTGATGTCAACAAGTTCCCGTGGGAACGCTGGACGACGACGAACGATGACATCGGAAACCTGCGGCGGCCGTGAACTTTAGGTTTAAATTATTTTTGATTATTTGTAATATTTTCCGTAGCTCTTAAGTTTGGATTATAAGATTGGGAACATTAAAAGTTAGTCTTGTGACAACCGGAATAAGAGCTACTCGTTTCATTTCTAATAGAACAAGTTGGGCCAATTTCGAGTTGGCGTTCTAAATTTTTTTGATCATTCGAAGGTGAAATCCTTTACAACAACAACAACAACAACAACAACAACAACAACAACAACAACAACAACAACAACAACAACAACAACAACAACAACAACAACAACAACAACAACAACAACAACAACAACAACAACAACAACAACAACAACAACAACAACAACAACAACAACAACAACAACAACAACAACAACAACAACAACAACAACAACAACAACAACAACAACAACAACAACAACAACAACAACAACAACAACAACAACAACAACAACAACAACAACAACAACAACAACAACAACAACAACAACAACAACAACAACAACAACAACAACAACAACAACAACAACAACAACAACAACAACAACAACAACAACAACAACAACAACAACAACAACAACAACAACAACAACAACAACAACAACAACAACAACAACAACAACAACAACAACAACAACAACAACAACAACAACAACAACAACAACAACAACAACAACAACAACAACAACAACAACAACAACAACAACAACAACAACAACAACAACAACAACAACAACAACAACAACAACAACAACAACAACAACAACAACAACAACAACAACAACAACAACAACAACAACAACAACAACAACAACAACAACAACAACAACAACAACAACAACAACAACAACAACAACAACAACAACAACAACAACAACAACAACAACAACAACAACAACAACAACAACAACAACAACAACAACAACAACAACAACAACAACAACAACAACAACAACAACAACAACAACAACAACAACAACAACAACAACAACAACAACAACAACAACAACAACAACAACAACAACAACAACAACAACAACAACAACAACAACAACAACAACAACAACAACAACAACAACAACAACAACAACAACAACAACAACAACAACAACAACAACAACAACAACAACAACAACAACAACAACAACAACAACAACAACAACAACAACAACAACAACAACAACAACAACAACAACAACAACAACAACAACAACAACAACAACAACAACAACAACAACAACAACAACAACAACAACAACAACAACAACAACAACAACAACAACAACAACAACAACAACAACAACAACAACAACAACAACAACAACAACAACAACAACAACAACAACAACAACAACAACAACAACAACAACAACAACAACAACAACAACAACAACAACAACAACAACAACAACAACAACAACAACAACAACAACAACAACAACAACAACAACAACAACAACAACAACAACAACAACAACAACAACAACAACAACAACAACAACAACAACAACAACAACAACAACAACAACAACAACAACAACAACAACAACAACAACAACAACAACAACAACAACAACAACAACAACAACAACAACAACAACAACAACAACAACAACAACAACAACAACAACAACAACAACAACAACAACAACAACAACAACAACAACAACAACAACAACAACAACAACAACAACAACAACAACAACAACAACAACAACAACAACAACAACAACAACAACAACAACAACAACAACAACAACAACAACAACAACAACAACAACAACAACAACAACAACAACAACAACAACAACAACAACAACAACAACAACAACAACAACAACAACAACAACAACAACAACAACAACAACAACAACAACAACAACAACAACAACAACAACAACAACAACAACAACAACAACAACAACAACAACAACAACAACAACAACAACAACAACAACAACAACAACAACAACAACAACAACAACAACAACAACAACAACAACAACAACAACAACAACAACAACAACAACAACAACAACAACAACAACAACAACAACAACAACAACAACAACAACAACAACAACAACAACAACAACAACAACAACAACAACAACAACAACAACAACAACAACAACAACAACAACAACAACAACAACAACAACAACAACAACAACAACAACAACAACAACAACAACAACAACAACAACAACAACAACAACAACAACAACAACAACAACAACAACAACAACAACAACAACAACAACAACAACAACAACAACAACAACAACAACAACAACAACAACAACAACAACAACAACAACAACAACAACAACAACAACAACAACAACAACAACAACAACAACAACAACAACAACAACAACAACAACAACAACAACAACAACAACAACAACAACAACAACAACAACAACAACAACAACAACAACAACAACAACAACAACAACAACAACAACAACAACAACAACAACAACAACAACAACAACAACAACAACAACAACAACAACAACAACAACAACAACAACAACAACAACAACAACAACAACAACAACAACAACAACAACAACAACAACAACAACAACAACAACAACAACAACAACAACAACAACAACAACAACAACAACAACAACAACAACAACAACAACAACAACAACAACAACAACAACAACAACAACAACAACAACAACAACAACAACAACAACAACAACAACAACAACAACAACAACAACAACAACAACAACAACAACAACAACAACAACAACAACAACAACAACAACAACAACAACAACAACAACAACAACAACAACAACAACAACAACAACAACAACAACAACAACAACAACAACAACAACAACAACAACAACAACAACAACAACAACAACAACAACAACAACAACAACAACAACAACAACAACAACAACAACAACAACAACAACAACAACAACAACAACAACAACAACAACAACAACAACAACAACAACAACAACAACAACAACAACAACAACAACAACAACAACAACAACAACAACAACAACAACAACAACAACAACAACAACAACAACAACAACAACAACAACAACAACAACAACAACAACAACAACAACAACAACAACAACAACAACAACAACAACAACAACAACAACAACAACAACAACAACAACAACAACAACAACAACAACAACAACAACAACAACAACAACAACAACAACAACAACAACAACAACAACAACAACAACAACAACAACAACAACAACAACAACAACAACAACAACAACAACAACAACAACAACAACAACAACAACAACAACAACAACAACAACAACAACAACAACAACAACAACAACAACAACAACAACAACAACAACAACAACAACAACAACAACAACAACAACAACAACAACAACAACAACAACAACAACAACAACAACAACAACAACAACAACAACAACAACAACAACAACAACAACAACAACAACAACAACAACAACAACAACAACAACAACAACAACAACAACAACAACAACAACAACAACAACAACAACAACAACAACAACAACAACAACAACAACAACAACAACAACAACAACAACAACAACAACAACAACAACAACAACAACAACAACAACAACAACAACAACAACAACAACAACAACAACAACAACAACAACAACAACAACAACAACAACAACAACAACAACAACAACAACAACAACAACAACAACAACAACAACAACAACAACAACAACAACAACAACAACAACAACAACAACAACAACAACAACAACAACAACAACAACAACAACAACAACAACAACAACAACAACAACAACAACAACAACAACAACAACAACAACAACAACAACAACAACAACAACAACAACAACAACAACAACAACAACAACAACAACAACAACAACAACAACAACAACAACAACAACAACAACAACAACAACAACAACAACAACAACAACAACAACAACAACAACAACAACAACAACAACAACAACAACAACAACAACAACAACAACAACAACAACAACAACAACAACAACAACAACAACAACAACAACAACAACAACAACAACAACAACAACAACAACAACAACAACAACAACAACAACAACAACAACAACAACAACAACAACAACAACAACAACAACAACAACAACAACAACAACAACAACAACAACAACAACAACAACAACAACAACAACAACAACAAAAAAAAAGAAAAAAATGGTTGCACCAAATAAGTTGTTAAATACAGAAATTAATAAGTAGAATGCATTTAACTAAATAAGTAGCACATCAATGCTCAGTTATGAAATAATACATATATGTATTTAATTTAAATATACGAATTTATGATTTAAAAATATATATAATTATTCCAAACATTATTGTCAAAATATATGAAAATTGTTGTACAATTAATCTTTGAAAACATTTAACTATTCTAATTATGAAATTAAATTAGTATGGCCGAAATAGGTCAATCCTTTTTTCGGAACAAGCAATATTTGTATTTACTTCACAGATTAATATTTTTCACGATCGCCCAGGGATTCCAAATCCACAATTATAAATCGCACTTAGTCTCTTTAAAAGAAGGAAGAGGATGGATTATTGACGGTACTGTTAAGCTTGTACAAACCATCGACCTGGAACCTTTTGAACGTCTTCAACAAAGAATGACTACTAGTTTAACTAACAATGTTAAAGATCCATACAGGAGGGTCATCATCGAACATTACTTGGGGCAAATGAAAAAACGCCTTAACCAATTGCTAGGCAAACCAACTCGAGTACAGAGGTCAATAAACTGGATTGGGTCAGCGTGGAAATGGCTTGCAGGGAATCCTGATGCAGAAGACTGGAGCAAAATACTTCAAAGTGAACAGAGGATAATTGAGAACAACAATCACCAATATATCATAAACGAAAAACTTTTGGGCAGTGCAAAACAGATTACACAAAAGATTAACCAATTGATTGAGAAATATAAAAACGGTATCAAAGATGCAGCTACTGAGAAAATAGAGCAGGACCTTCTGGACGAAATTCAAATCACTAAGGAAGAGATAAACGAGATCGTACGCGCTTGCCAAATGGCAAAGAGCGGAGTTATTAATACAAACCTTTTAGACTCCGAAGAGATAAATAAGATTATCAATGAGTTGGAAACCTTACAATATGCTAACGACATTGAAGCTGTAGAGTACGGGAAACCATCCATCTATACGAACGGGTCGATGCTTCTTTATGTTCTCTCCATACCGAAGGTGGGACTCGAAGAATTTAATCTTCTTATAACTAGACCAGCCATAATTGAAGGAAAGCAAATCGACCTCAGATACAAGAACATGTTAGTTAATCACCAAAAAACATACGGATTAAAAGATTCCTGTTTATCGATCAACAACATTACCGTATGCGAAAGCAGAGCCTTGGAGAAGATCGCTGAAGACAGCTGTTTAGCACGTCTTTTAAAGGGAGGCCCCACGACTTGCACCTTCCGCACCAACTCTGATGAAGTTGTGGAATTATTAAAAGAAGACACTGTCTTTGCCACTAACCTCAATGGACAACTTACCTCTAATCATATATCTAGAAATCTTTCAGGCACTTATGTCATTAAGATCCATAACGAGACGATAACACTAGGAAATCGCAGCTTTACCAGTTCCATGATGTCATCAGCACAAGCTCTCCCTCCGGTATTAGCCAATATAACCAAAAGGGACTATGCGGTCGACGTAGGATACGTGCATGACCTCAGTCTACAAAACATCAAGAGAATAGGTAACCTTAATATGGAACTTAATATTTCTATTATTACAGAAGCAGTTGTGTTCACACTGGTGGTATGCATAATCATCCTAATCTGGAAGAAGCTGCACATGAAGCTCGAAATCCCTGGAATTTTAACTGCCAACCTTCCACAGTCACCTGACCCAAAAGGACCCAAGGATCTGCGGGACGCAGACATTTAGAGGGGGGACAGTTAACACCCTGTGAAAATGCACCGTTAGCAAATCAATCATTCACACGCTTACGTGCATTTTCAGCCAACAAATAATGTGAAGTCGATGCACGCACAGACGTGCTTTTGCTGATGTCAACAAGTTCCCGTGGGAACGCTGGACGACGACGAACGATGACATCGGAAACCTGCGGCGGCCGTGAACTTTAGGTTTAAATTATTTTTGATTATTTGTAATATTTTCCGTAGCTCTTAAGTTTGGATTATAAGATTGGGAACATTAAAAGTTAGTCTTGTGACAACCGGAATAAGAGCTACTCGTTTCATTTCTAATAGAACAAGTTGGGCCAATTTCGAGTTGGCGTTCTAAATTTTTTTGATCATTCGAAGGTGAAATCCTTTACAACAACAACAATTGGCGTTCTAAATTTTTTTGATCATTCGAAGGTGAAATCCTTTACAACAACAACAACAACAACAACAACAACAACAACAACAACAACAACAACAACAACAACAACAACAACAACAACAACAACAACAACAACAACAACAACAACAACAACAACAACAACAACAACAACAACAACAACAACAACAACAACAACAACAACAACAACAACAACAACAACAACAACAACAACAACAACAACAACAACAACAACAACAACAACAACAACAACAACAACAACAACAACAACAACAACAACAACAACAACAACAACAACAACAACAACAACAACAACAACAACAACAACAACAACAACAACAACAACAACAACAACAACAACAACAACAACAACAACAACAACAACAACAACAACAACAACAACAACAACAACAACAACAACAACAACAACAACAACAACAACAACAACAACAACAACAACAACAACAACAACAACAACAACAACAACAACAACAACAACAACAACAACAACAACAACAACAACAACAACAACAACAACAACAACAACAACAACAACAACAACAACAACAACAACAACAACAACAACAACAACAACAACAACAACAACAACAACAACAACAACAACAACAACAACAACAACAACAACAACAACAACAACAACAACAACAACAACAACAACAACAACAACAACAACAACAACAACAACAACAACAACAACAACAACAACAACAACAACAACAACAACAACAACAACAACAACAACAACAACAACAACAACAACAACAACAACAACAACAACAACAACAACAACAACAACAACAACAACAACAACAACAACAACAACAACAACAACAACAACAACAACAACAACAACAACAACAACAACAACAACAACAACAACAACAACAACAACAACAACAACAACAACAACAACAACAACAACAACAACAACAACAACAACAACAACAACAACAACAACAACAACAACAACAACAACAACAACAACAACAACAACAACAACAACAACAACAACAACAACAACAACAACAACAACAACAACAACAACAACAACAACAACAACAACAACAACAACAACAACAACAACAACAACAACAACAACAACAACAACAACAACAACAACAACAACAACAACAACAACAACAACAACAACAACAACAACAACAACAACAACAACAACAACAACAACAACAACAACAACAACAACAACAACAACAACAACAACAACAACAACAACAACAACAACAACAACAACAACAACAACAACAACAACAACAACAACAACAACAACAACAACAACAACAACAACAACAACAACAACAACAACAACAACAACAACAACAACAACAACAACAACAACAACAACAACAACAACAACAACAACAACAACAACAACAACAACAACAACAACAACAACAACAACAACAACAACAACAACAACAACAACAACAACAACAACAACAACAACAACAACAACAACAACAACAACAACAACAACAACAACAACAACAACAACAACAACAACAACAACAACAACAACAACAACAACAACAACAACAACAACAACAACAACAACAACAACAACAACAACAACAACAACAACAACAACAACAACAACAACAACAACAACAACAACAACAACAACAACAACAACAACAACAACAACAACAACAACAACAACAACAACAACAACAACAACAACAACAACAACAACAACAACAACAACAACAACAACAACAACAACAACAACAACAACAACAACAACAACAACAACAACAACAACAACAACAACAACAACAACAACAACAACAACAACAACAACAACAACAACAACAACAACAACAACAACAACAACAACAACAACAACAACAACAACAACAACAACAACAACAACAACAACAACAACAACAACAACAACAACAACAACAACAACAACAACAACAACAACAACAACAACAACAACAACAACAACAACAACAACAACAACAACAACAACAACAACAACAACAACAACAACAACAACAACAACAACAACAACAACAACAACAACAACAACAACAACAACAACAACAACAACAACAACAACAACAACAACAACAACAACAACAACAACAACAACAACAACAACAACAACAACAACAACAACAACAACAACAACAACAACAACAACAACAACAACAACAACAACAACAACAACAACAACAACAACAACAACAACAACAACAACAACAACAACAACAACAACAACAACAACAACAACAACAACAACAACAACAACAACAACAACAACAACAACAACAACAACAACAACAACAACAACAACAACAACAACAACAACAACAACAACAACAACAACAACAACAACAACAACAACAACAACAACAACAACAACAACAACAACAACAACAACAACAACAACAACAACAACAACAACAACAACAACAACAACAACAACAACAACAACAACAACAACAACAACAACAACAACAACAACAACAACAACAACAACAACAACAACAACAACAACAACAACAACAACAACAACAACAACAACAACAACAACAACAACAACAACAACAACAACAACAACAACAACAACAACAACAACAACAACAACAACAACAACAACAACAACAACAACAACAACAACAACAACAACAACAACAACAACAACAACAACAACAACAACAACAACAACAACAACAACAACAACAACAACAACAACAACAACAACAACAACAACAACAACAACAACAACAACAACAACAACAACAACAACAACAACAACAACAACAACAACAACAACAACAACAACAACAACAACAACAACAACAACAACAACAACAACAACAACAACAACAACAACAACAACAACAACAACAACAACAACAACAACAACAACAACAACAACAACAACAACAACAACAACAACAACAACAACAACAACAACAACAACAACAACAACAACAACAACAACAACAACAACAACAACAACAACAACAACAACAACAACAACAACAACAACAACAACAACAACAACAACAACAACAACAACAACAACAACAACAACAACAACAACAACAACAACAACAACAACAACAACAACAACAACAACAACAACAACAACAACAACAACAACAACAACAACAACAACAACAACAACAACAACAACAACAACAACAACAACAACAACAACAACAACAACAACAACAACAACAACAACAACAACAACAACAACAACAACAACAACAACAACAACAACAACAACAACAACAACAACAACAACAACAACAACAACAACAACAACAACAACAACAACAACAACAACAACAACAACAACAACAACAACAACAACAACAACAACAACAACAACAACAACAACAACAACAACAACAACAACAACAACAACAACAACAACAACAACAACAACAACAACAACAACAACAACAACAACAACAACAACAACAACAACAACAACAACAACAACAACAACAACAACAACAACAACAACAACAACAACAACAACAACAACAACAACAACAACAACAACAACAACAACAACAACAACAACAACAACAACAACAACAACAACAACAACAACAACAACAACAACAACAACAACAACAACAACAACAACAACAACAACAACAACAACAACAACAACAACAACAACAACAACAACAACAACAACAACAACAACAACAACAACAACAACAACAACAACAACAACAACAACAACAACAACAACAACAACAACAACAACAACAACAACAACAACAACAACAACAACAACAACAACAACAACAACAACAACAACAACAACAACAACAACAACAACAACAACAACAACAACAACAACAACAACAACAACAACAACAACAACAACAACAACAACAACAACAACAACAACAACAACAACAACAACAACAACAACAACAACAACAACAACAACAACAACAACAACAACAACAACAACAACAACAACAACAACAACAACAACAACAACAACAACAACAACAACAACAACAACAACAACAACAACAACAACAACAACAACAACAACAACAACAACAACAACAACAACAACAACAACAACAACAACAACAACAACAACAACAACAACAACAACAACAACAACAACAACAACAACAACAACAACAACAACAACAACAACAACAACAACAACAACAACAACAACAACAACAACAACAACAACAACAACAACAACAACAACAACAACAACAACAACAACAACAACAACAACAACAACAACAACAACAACAACAACAACAACAACAACAACAACAACAACAACAACAACAACAACAACAACAACAACAACAACAACAACAACAACAACAACAACAACAACAACAACAACAACAACAACAACAACAACAACAACAACAACAACAACAACAACAACAACAACAACAACAACAACAACAACAACAACAACAACAACAACAACAACAACAACAACAACAACAACAACAACAACAACAACAACAACAACAACAACAACAACAACAACAACAACAACAACAACAACAACAACAACAACAACAACAACAACAACAACAACAACAACAACAACAACAACAACAACAACAACAACAACAACAACAACAACAACAACAACAACAACAACAACAACAACAACAACAACAACAACAACAACAACAACAACAACAACAACAACAACAACAACAACAACAACAACAACAACAACAACAACAACAACAACAACAACAACAACAACAACAACAACAACAACAACAACAACAACAACAACAAC